>JAWZYV010018167.1:0-32582 GCA_038373885.1 Cheiracanthium punctorium
CCTCTGAGGGATCAAAGTAAGATCTCAAAGATTGAGGTTCAACCTCACGAGAGATCAGGTTTTGAGTTTCCGCCAAACTAAAAGGGCTGAATTTCTTAAGTAGTCATATGGAGGAGGGAATGAGCAGCTTCAGTTGGACCGCTGGTCAGTCCTGGAGCACCCTGGAGAAGTCCAAGGGTTGAAGTCTGTCTTTGCTCCTGTGCCTGCATGCCTTAGCTGAGCATAATGGAACGGCCTTCACGCCTTGGGTGGCCCTACCAGGAGATTACTCTTTCGACGTACTTCGCCCGTTCCGCCCAGGTACACCCCCTCGCCGGCTAAAAAGCACACTTTGAGGCGACCTGCAGGACTTGAGGGGGACGGAAAGTAGTTTTAACCATTATTCGGAAGTTCTGAGGAATATACCCCCCCCCCCCCCAATGAGCTATCTCCCAGTAATGTAAACATTTCCGCTTCAATCTCCAATACTCATTTGCCTTTCATGTGTATTTAAAAAGTACAAAATTAATTTTTTTAAATCGCAAAATCAAAATTAAAACTCAGCTAAAATAGAGATTTCTTCTTATGAAAATTCCCCGACGAATTAATCAAATAGCCCCGATGGGGGGTCACAAGTTCCCCGACGGGGGGGCACGTGCCCCCCTGGACCCCCATTGGAGCCACCCCTGGCTGTTCGCAGGCTGAGCAGGAAAAGGTTCACTTGCAGCTTTTGAATGATCTAAATGACCGTCATCCTCACGTGGCTTCTTAGGAAAGAACTGTAAAATTGATTTATGGAGCCGTTTAGACATACTTTAGAGATTTCTTTTATATCAGAATTAAATTCAGCTATAACTTGGTAATTTAAAACACTGCTTAAAAGGATAACAGTTCATAATCAAGAATTTGTAAAAAGTAATACTTGAAAGCTAGTATCGAGTATTCAAAATTATATCGTAAAAAATTAAGCGAAGTTAGTGCAGAGCAAATAACACTCAAACGTACTCTTATCAAAACTATCTACTCTTCTACGTCCAACCCCCACCCTCAGCCCCCTTGTTTCTTTTTACAATAGTCTTTTTTTTCCTCCCACAAAAATATCCTTCCTTAATTGGTCAAACGTCCAGCCGCGTTAACAGAGAAAACAGTCACCCCACTCAAGGTCACCCCCTCTTATCTCTGTGGACTCGCAAGGAAAACCACTTTCACTCTTTCAAGAATTTGTTAGCCGGAAGAACAGTTTCTGCGACAAATGAGTGTCTTGTAGCAAGGTTATTTTCCGGTCAGGAGTTTTTATCATGACAGAGTAATGAGAAAAGATACGCTTTTTATGCACACTCTTTTCCCCCTACATCTGAAAAAAAATGTAATGATCAGCCTACTTTTCCTGACCACACTTAGTGTCAAGGGGGGGGGGGTTAAACCCCCCCCCTTGGATACGCCACTGCTTTGTATGATTCACTGCCAAATAGAATAGTCGAAATTATAAAATCTAATGGGAAGAGTATTCCTTACTAACATCGCTTGTATTTTATTTATTGGGTTACTGTCCTTCCACTTTTTTTACAGAGTTTCAAATGGTAGAAATTATTTCTGCTGTCATTAATGCTTTATTTTTGAATATCATGGTTATGATATTGATATTTTCTTATTAAATGATCTGTAAAATGTTGCTTACAAAAAAAATTTAGTAAAAATAAAAGGTTCCTTATTTTTCTAAAAAAATCTAAATGTCCTTCTACTTTTTTTACGCAGTGTAGCAGTGCTAGTAGTAACTTACATAAGACATGATAGAAAAGAGGCCCCGTGCTTGCCCTTCGCCTGGGGCCCTGCAAGGATAAAAGGGGTATGTGCCTAGAAATCCTCGAATTTCGACAGATAATCTGCATAGGACAAGCAAATTTAAAGTGGCTGTAGCATAAGCTGATCTTTTTAAACGAAGGGAATTTCATTAAAAACAATACGCTACTTGAAAAGAATCTTGATTTTAACTGGTTTGCTGTTGTTGCTAAAACGCAACGGTAGAGATTCTCATTCTATGCCCACGAAGCAACACCGATAAAAAAGAGAGTCTTCTCCGTTTCGTCTTTTCAATGATGAGAGCCAACGTGTTAAACATGGGTTCAAAAGTTTGTTAATCCCCCTAGCAACTTGATTAAATTTTAGGTTTAATGCCGTCAAGAGAGCCTCCTCATTGCCACTCTCTTCGATCCGGTAAGCACATGGGGCAGGTTTTCAAGCAAATATACAAAGGATAGAATGGGCTTGCTAATGAGCGATAGAGGTGGCTCTATCGTTTTTAGCTTGCCGACGGGGACAGACCACCTCTTGTACCTTCAACCTTTCTACGCCACTGCTGCAGACATACCAAAGGGTGAGGAAGTGGGAGTGATCTGATGAGAGATGCATGTAAGACGAAAATTCGGGCTGTCTCGTCTCGCAAACTCCCTATATCATAATGAAAAGGAGCCTGTCTCGTCTCGCATACAAATTACAAATACCTGTCTCGTCCCGTCTGGCATAGATCCCTAATCCTGATCAAACCGCTCACCTCTTCCTCGCCACAGACATTTGGGCTCCCACAGAAATTTTGTAAAGTCGGCGCCCCTGTACTTATCGCTTTATGAGCAGTAGCAGCGGAGGAAGAAAACAACAACAACAAAAAATATGCACGAGGCAGTGGCCTCTTCGAAGACAGAAATTGGGCTGCTACGAAAATTTGATGAGAGAGTTCGCATTCGAGGAATGTTTTTTTCCATTATTACTATTACTATTGTGTATTCAATAATTCTAAAAACCGGAGAGCACTAGAAATCAAACATACGTAAAATAACTTAGAAAAATGAGAGCGATAATTTGCCGTTTCTTCTGTTTATGTCAACAGTTAATTCTTCCCAATGGAATACATGTTGCTTGCAAGAAACATTTAATTTAAATATTACAAAAGTAACTCTTTTTCTAAAATAATCTGAGTGAGATCATTATGCATTGCAAGTTGTTAAAAAATTGGATAACTTATAAAAATCGCTTAAAAACAAACCACTGCATTAAAAAATTGAACACAATTTTAATTAACAACTGGTATCTGGTGAGCGGAAAAAACGCCGCTGGAAATAACGCCACCGGAAAAAACGCCGCCGGAAAAAACGCCACATGGAAAAAACGCCACCCGGAAAAAACGCCACTTTTAATAGCTTTATGATGTAACATAATCGTCATATGCTAATCGATGAGGAAAGGAGCGTAGCCAGAATTTTTTTCGGGGAGGGGGGGGGGTTCTATGAGAAATAATTTTGTATTGATAAACTTAATTTCTTATTGACGACAAAAATCTGAAAGCTCTTAATAAATAGGGAAATACATCCCGATATCCCACTCACTTCTTTAAATTAAATGTTAGTCTAATTCTAATGCTTTTAAACAAATTTTTAAATACTGAAAAAAACAATAACTTTTTAAAGGAAACTGGTTTAAAATGATTTAAAACTCATTTCTTAAAATGTAAATATTGGCTATGTATAACTGTGATTAAAACTAATAGTTAATTAGTTTTGTTAGAATAATTAATTAGTTTTGTTAGAATAATTAATTAGTTTTGTTTGAATAGTTTTAATAATTATATGTTTACTATTTTTGATACTGAAAAGCTTATTGCCCTTCACAGACTTTGAACTGTAAGCCTTCTTATGAGAAATCTTGAACTTTCTAAATCACCTCATTAATGCAAGGGAGTATATTTTACTTATTGTGAATTTCTGCAGGAGGGCTGTATAAAAAGTAAAAGTTTGTATTTATTTACATTTAATTTCCTGAAAATTTTATTCGACACCATAAAGTAACTTTGTAATTAATTATATATGTCTAAGATCAATATTTAAAGAAGAAAACCGTAGATCAGTGCTTTTAAGATAACCTCTCTAATAGGAATTGGAAGGAATTATGACTTCTGTTTAATATTAAAAATATAAAACTTTTTACCTTCAGTGTAAGTTATGATGAAATAAGTTATTTTGATTTTGTGTTTAAGGTCCTTAAATTAAGGAAGATATACACGAGGGCTGTCTGCTTAATTAATGCATGCCTTGGGCAGAGAACTTTTTGAGGGGCTCTAACGCTTATTCAGGTTACAACTGGAGAAAGCAGTCGTGCCGTAGGCCAGAACCCTAGACCTACACACCTCAGCCCTTTACCAAATTGTCACGAAATTAGTAGAAAGTATTTATATTATAATGCAAAAGGTTAAAAATAATTTTTTAAAGCTTTATAAGATAAATTTATATCTTATAAAGCTCTTTCTCTTGCCTGTCTTTTATATGCCAAAAAAAAAAAAAAAAAAAAAAAAAGAAAACATTAAAACATGAAAAAAATAAATCTTTATCCCCCCCCCCCCACACACACCTATGTGTTAATTAAAATCTCAGTTATGGATTTTATTTCTTTGATATCTCAACACTTCCATGTCATCAGAGTACCTGCATGCAGTTTTGGAGTCATAGCCCCTTAAAGTTTCATTTACTATTAAGTAATTGGCAATCTTTTTTTTTTATTATTAACGGAAACCAAAAGCTTTCTAGGAAAGTCTTCCCCCACCCCTCCATAGCGCCTACCGAATTATGCCCAAATTGAATTATTGAATTAGACATGTGCTTTCCCCCACTTCTGTAAAACAAAGTACATTAAACCTCATAATTCAACTGAATACCTCATTCCACCCCACCCCACCCCCATTTTCTGCAAAACAAAAGAAATTTATTTTATGTATTTAATTAAATTATTACACAAATATCTTTTCAGGTGGCGTTTTTTCCGGCGGCGTTTTTTCCAGGTGGCGTTTTATCCGGTGGCGTTTTTTCCAGGTGGCGTTTTTTCCGGCGGCGTTTTTACCGGTGGCGTTTTTTCCGGCGGCGTTTTTTCCTACATTCTCTATATCTATATAAGTAAAATTAGACTTTTGTCTGTACATGTCTTGGAATTCAAAAATTTTGAGATTTCTATCCGTTTCAAGCCCCTGGGAATCCGGTGCGACCCTCAAAAAAAAGTTTGTCTGTCGTTCTGTCATTCTGTCATTCTATCCGTGACGCTTTTTCGGTTCAAGCATCACGTAAAAACGACTGAAGTGAATGATATGAAATTTGGTGTCATGATAGGTGGTCACTCAACTTAAAACATAGACGTCGAATTTAAAAAAAGAATCTTGATTGAATTTTGAGATTGTGCGAAAATCGTTTTAAACTGCGTAACTTCGTGTTCGAGCAACAAGTAAAAATGACTGAAGCCATGGAAATGAAATTTGGTACCATGATTGGTGGTCAGTCAACTTAAAACATAGGCGTCAAATTTTTAAAAAATCTTGATTAGATTTCGAGATTTTACGAAAATCGTTTCAAACTGCGTAAATTTGTGTTCGACCGACCATCAAGTAAACACGACTGAAGCGAATGAGATGAAATTTGGTGTCATGATAGGTGCTCACTCAACTTAAAACATTGGCGCAGAATTAAAAAAAAATCTTGAATAGATTTTGAGATTTTGCGAAAATCTTGAAATCAATGAAATGTGAAAATAAATTCAAACTGCGTAAATTTGTGTTCGCACATCACGTAATAACTGCAAAGGTGAAAAAATGATATTTGATGAAATGATAGGTGGTCACTCACCTTAAACTATAAGCATCTAATTTTAAAAAAAGCGATCAGATTTCGAGATTTTGCGAAAATCGTTTAAAACTGAATCTTTGTCCACGCATTACGTAATAACGACTAAAGTGAATGATATGAAATTGGGTCACATGATAGATGGTTTCTCAATATGATCTATAGGTGTCCAATTTTTTAAACATTTTTATTAGATTTTGAGATTTTGTGAAAATTCTCTCAAAATACGTTTATATTTCTTCAAGCATCACGTAATAACGACTAATACGAATGATACGAAATTTGGTGATATGATAGGTAGTTGCTAATCTTAATTTATAGGCGTTGAATTTTTAAAATATTTTGATTACATTTTGAGATTTTGTGAAAATCGTTTTAAAATGCTGAAATTTTGTTCCAGCATCACGAAATAAAGACTGCAGGGAATGAAACGAAATTTGGTGACATGATAGGTTGTCACTCAACTTAAATTCTAGGCTTCCAATTTTTCAAAAATATTGATTAGATTTTGAGATTTTGCGAAAAATATTTCAATATTCTTAAATATTCGTTCGCGCATCACCTAATTACGACTAAAGCGAATGAATTGATATTACTTAGTTACTCTCTAACCTGTAATATTTTAACAATACATAAAAATTATAACTTCGCTTTCTTTACTTTGGCAACATACTACATCCATTCTGTGTACTCCTACAATGCTGACGAAAGTTCTTGCTTTTTGGAAATTTGCATTCAGTACTAACCCGTCAACGACGGGTACTTCAGCTTGTATTATATCATAAAAAAGAACGCCAAGAAAAATGCTATTTTATCAGGCGAATTTTGAGGATGTGCACATACTTGCAAAACTATTTGACATACAAACTGAAATTTTTTCTTAAGCATACATTTTTACATAATTAATAGTAAATGAACAATAAATTTGAAATTATGTTATTTAGGTAAACACAAGGATTGTTAATTTTTGATAACATTGTAATGTTAATTTCAACTATTGTACAGTTCATGAAAATTTACATTATTAAACTAACTTTTTTGTACATCAATTTCAACATGTGCAAAACAAATAAATTCTGAACTAGAGCAATAACTGGAATCATAGACATATAGTTACACGAGTGCCTAAGGCACAAATCCATCCCCACCTGCCAAAAAATTTGAATTCTTGCATTATTTCCTCAGTTATATGTGCTTTATACGTATGCAGTGATCGCGATAATGCCTCTAGATGCGTATTTCACGGCTTAGAAATTCAGAATATGCCTTGAGAATTTAGGAATGCATGTTTTTACGCATTGCTTTTCCATATAAAATTACGGTTTATGATCGGTGATTACTCCCAGATTTTTCCTTGAAAATTATTTGTACTAGTTTATTTTGTTGAGAATATAGTACCAAGATGTATAATCAATTATTATTAAAGTTAAACACAATTTAATTATGCATTTGAAAATTTAGCATAACTGTTCATTGTTTTAATTACTCCTTTGAAAAGGAAAATACTCCTTAAAAATTTTAAGGAGTATTTTTACTCTTTTGAAAAAATCGTAGATCACTGTACGTATGTAAGCACATTATTAGGGCCCAACCCCACCAAAAATTTTGAAAACTTTACGCTTATGAACTGAACATTGTTAAGTTGAATTTTTCATAATTGAAATGTTTTGATAATTGCACTGTATATTCAGTTATCTTTTAGCACACAGCTTATTTTAAAAACAAATATTAGTAATTAGCCACATTTTCCCTTCTTTTTTAACTTATGCCCAAGGACGTATTTAGGGGGGTGGTCCAGGGGGTCCGGACCCCCCCACCCGAAAATTTAATTTTTGTTACTAAAATGATAACGATATAGTTTTATTGTGAAAAATTCAGCCTTTTTTACCGTTTGGACACCCCCCCCCGAAATTTTTTGACCCCCCCCTCCAAATTGTTTTTCTGTGTACGTGCCTGCTATGCCCTGCTACTATATTTTAGGATAAAGAGGGGTGTCAACGATTTCTGAGGATGAGCACAGAATACTTCCAGTATTTATTCGAAAGGGTAACTCCTCTGATTGCAAAAAAAAAAAAAAAAAAATAAATAAATAAATAAATAAAAAAAAAAATAAATAAATAAATACGTATATGCGTGAAGCTATACCACCTGCGGTGAGATTAGCCCTCACTCTTTGATTTCTGGCTACTGGTAAATATTTATTTATTGTTTATTAATACACTTAATACTTTTACTTACTGTGAAAAGTCTTTATTAAAACCTCATAATAAGAATGTTAACTTGACCGTTTGATTTTTTTATTTACATCCTCTCAAAGTATTTAAGTGCAGAAAAAATTTCCTATCAGATTTTGACATATTTAAATAATGCACAATTGAAAAGAAATATGAGAAGTCGCAATTATATATAAAATAGTGAAATTTCAATGAAGGGAAAACTTTAGCTGTGAAATTGATAATCAGTGTGTGGAAGCCATAGGCGGCTGGTGACCAAAAAAGTGTGTCTGTGTGTTGGTTGGAGGGGCGGTTACAGATGTGAGAGTGTAGGTGGTGAAAAAGCTAAAGCAGATTTTTTTTTCTCTAAAATTGAGCTATATGATTGGATTTTAACTTGTAGCAATCTAGTAGGATTAATTCACTTTTTTTAATTATTCGTTAAATGGCCTTCATCGGTAAGTTTTGCTATCTCATACTATTTTTCTTCTCCCAGTTTGTGTATTGGGCTTCTAATTAAAGAATACATAAAGAATACTTTATAATTAAAATAGTATTTCCATTTTTGGGAGGTCTCGCTGAGGCCCCCCTCGGCAATCGCCGACCAGCTGACCTGGCCAGTCCGGGCCTGATTAGGTCAAAAGTAGCGTCAACGCTTCAAGCTTCAATAAACAGTACTATAATTAAATTAATTTGATGTATATCAAATTATTTTAATTATAAAGTAGTATATCCATTTTTGGGAGGCCTCACTGGCCCCCTTGGCAATTGCAAACCTGGCTTGTACGGGCCTGATCAGGTCAAAAGAAGCGTCAACGCCTCAAGCTTTTATAAATAATACATAGTAATACATTAATTATAAAGTAGTATATCCATTTTTGGTAGACCTCGCTAGGCCCTCCCCTTAGGCCGGGCCCCTCGGTTATCGTCGACTAGCCGACTTGGCCAGTCCGGGTCTGATCAGGTCAAAAGAAGCATCAACGCCCCAAGCTTTTATAAATTGTGTATTATTTTATATTTAGAAAAAAAAAAGAATTTTTTAAGCGCTTCTACCGTTGACCGAGATGGATTTATATCAAATGTATATCAAATGTATTTTAATTATAAAGTAGTATATCCATTTTTGGGAGGCCTCACTGGCCCCCTTGGCAATTGCAAACCTGGCTTGTACGGGCCTGATCAGGTCAAAAGAAGCGTCAACGCCTCAAGCTTTTATAAATAATACATAGTAATACATTAATTATAAAGTAGTATATCCATTTTTGGTAGACCTCGCTAGGCCCTCCCCTTAGGCCGGGCCCCTCGGTTATCGTCGACTAGCCAACTTGGCCAGTCCGGGTCTGATCAGGTCAAAAGAAGCATCAACGCCCCAAGCTTTTATAAATTGTGTATTATTTTATATTTAGAAAAAAAAAGAATTTTTTAAGCGCTTCTACCGTTGACCGAGATGGATTTGCATGGTTGGAGCTTGAAAATTATCTCATAGAATACTTTGTACTATTTAGTCCATTTTAAAATAAAAAGCTTGATGGAAAAAAGTGTTCTATTTCTATTTATAGTTGATATCGAGTTCTGTGCATTTATCAATACTTAATTCCCCCAATTTTTCCTCTATTAAATGCTTAACTGAACATCCGGCATGCAGCAACAAAAGAAAGCATCGATTGCAGTCAGATATTCATGTCGTAATTATTGCATCATAATAAACATTTGAGAAGAGCGACAGCGCAATTCTCATATGTCACTGTATAAATATTAAAGAAATAAGCTAAACATTAATTTGGATATATTTCATGTGATAGTTTCGATGTAACTTGGAGACGCCGTTTGTTGATACTCAGAATGAGCATAACTGTTAAATGTACAAACTGTTTCAGTGGTCAGAGTGTGGCTGTTTTATTCACTTCGAAAGGTAAAAATGTAACATAGGCAATTTTATAAATTTATTTCATAAATATGGAAAACATGTCTATACTTTTTGGTATGGTTAGTTATTATCTGTAGAAATATACATTCTTTTGTAAGAAACAAGATCTAAGAAGATATTGTTTATTTTTATTCCATTAAGAAATATTACTTTAAATAATTGTGAGTATATCTGTAAACAGACTTCATCAGAGAAAGAGACTACTGAAATATAAGTGGCGTAAATGTGGTCATAATGATACTGTTCTGTGTTTATTTTTTAAATTTGTTTTTCCAGTTTAGACTAAAAGAGTACATCCCTGATTTTGATTTTTTACAAGTTTATGTGTGAGTTAGAAATAATTTTGCTTTAAAAGTTAAATTAAGAAAAAAAAAGTTTTACGCCTTTTTTTTTTGCTGTACAAAATTAGCCAAGGAGAGTTTTAGTTTATGTATTCAATGCATCGTAGTTTTGATAGTAATTTATAGCACACATATCAAGTGATCTAGCTTAGTTTATGAATATTTGATCTATGGAACTGATGAACGATGCTGTACTGAAATATGCCAACCCATTCAATTAGGAGTCTATGAAAACTACGATTTAAAAAATTGTAATGGCAAAAAACATATCTTCCGTTGACTTATCGCGATCAACTCCATATAAGATAGCTATTAGTTCTGGAGCACTTAAAACTTCGCATAATTATAGCGATTCTGTGATGGTACACAAGAGCAGTCAAGAAATAAAGAGCTATTCTAAAGATATAATATTTATAACTAAAGCCTTTTATCTTGTATTATATATGTTCTGTAATCAAGCGCACTCAAGAATGTTCAAACTTATTCGAAAATTTATAGAGAACACAACAACAATAATTCTAGTCTATGTACTTCTTAATGATTTTTATAGTGTATATAATGTTTATTATATTTGGCCTATGGGTTTAACATTTTCGTCCTTGGTTACAGATTTTTGCAGTTTTACCATACGCTTTATATTATTGTATAAAAAAGAATCAATAATGCTAACTATGATTTTCATTCACGAATCGTATACCAGCATTCTGAAGAAAGACATAAACCCAAGAAGAATGAAGCTGTCAATTGCGTTTATTGCTTGCTTTATTATGCCTCTCATATACTACATTTATATTGCTATTTCTTGCTTTGAAGATAGCGAAAATTCTTTACAAGACATCTTTTTCGGGTGGATTCCTGAAAATTATAATGCTGCATGCATTGCTCTACTCTGTATCGATGCTGTAACTATGAATCAACAATACGCTTTGCCAGGATTTGCTGTTGTCCTTTGCTGTTATACTTTTGGTGTTTTGCAGCGTCTTGTGGATAAATTTGCTTTGAGGCTTAAGCAACAAAGGGACATCCGAGATATCATGAGTGTATATGTTAAAAATTCCAGAATCATTTATAAATGCGTAGAGAGACTGGAAGAATCGTTCTCTGTTCTTTTGGTGTTTCTTTACATCTATATGTCTTTCTCAATATTTAACTCAACAACATTTTTAATCAGAATTAATTATGATACAGTTGAACTGATTTCATTAATGCAAGAAGCGGTAACGATATTTATGGTTTTATCTGCCTTCTTCGCCACGAGTTTGAGAGCAACATCCATTAACGACTCAGCTGTTAGGGTTAAGCAAGCAATTCATGAACTTGCAGCCAGAACGGATACTTCAGATCACAAGCAAAGAATGCTAATTCTGATTATGGCGAGCGATTTCCCAGCTAGAGTTGTTGTTACAGGATGGGGTTTTTTTACATTTAAAAGGAGTTTTATTCATGGAACAGCAGGTGTTATGATCACTTATAGTATACTTCTGTCACAGTTAGGAAAATAACATTAAGTTAATATTTTAAGTTTCAAACCGTAAGACAATTCACATATTTACTGAAAAGAACAGAAAATGAATTAAACATGTACTATTAATACGTATTTACATAATTTTATTCCACATTTCATGATGAAGTGAGAATTTTCCTAAATATAGACAGTATCCAAGAAATAGACGCTTTCTAGATGCTATGTATATATATATAAACAATAAGTGAATAAATAAATGTTGTTTGAAGGTAAAGTAGGAGGATGTAACTTTACCCAAATATTGGGATATAACAATGTTTTGAAAACATGCAGCCAATACTTATTCACATCCATTAAGTTATTATTTTTTTAATAATCATTACATCTTTGTTAAATACTGCAAAAATATGAACTCTCAAAAATGAGTCAATTTTAAGGTATTTATATTTTGAAACAGTGCGTCAGTACTGGTACAGTCCAGAAATAAGATATCTTCCCAATATTATTATTTACCCAACAACAACTGTATCATAGCTAAGTACTGTACTGGATAAAATATTGACTTATTAAATATTTAACAAATAATTCCTCACTTACTGGCAGGGATCCTGTTACAATATCGAAGTCTGGGCGCATTCATTTGAGGTCTCAACTGTACATAAGGTCAAAGACCTAAGTTTTTATAGTTGAATAGATTTGCATTTCGTTAACATTTGCTGTAGCCATAGCTGCCAACTACTACGGAATATAATTAACCACTTTTTGTAAACAGTATATGTTTTTAGTATTTTTCAAAGAAACAACCAAGTCACGCGCTTAGTGAAAAAATTTTGCTATATTTTAAGCCGAAAAATCATGTTTAGAAAAAGTGGTTAGTTATATTCCGTAGTAGTTGGCAGCTATGGCTGTAGCATTAAGTGTTTTGAAATAATTCAGTGTAACTATTGGTCTTGCAGGATCTGATCTGTTGCTTATAATTAGCTTTACTTTTATAACCGCTATCTTTAGACATAATTTTAATTGCAAAAATTCTAGGAATAAGTCTCCATTTCCCTTTAGGACCCTAGGCGCGCCATGCCCTAGTGCCTACCATGCATTAATCCCAGATGATGTACAAATACTATGATCCCTGTATCCCGTTTCTGTGACTGACTATCTTTAGAACAAAAACTGGAAAGTACTCCTTTCCTATGATAGCCAGAACAATCTCGAAAATTACTAATCTATATATTAAGCGCCACCATGGCTGAGTGGATAAGACGCTCAAAATGGTAGACGACTAAAGTATAGGAAGGTGGGAGGCAGCAGAACGCCAAAACAGAATGAAGCGGCAAACTGAAGAATCAAGTAGAAGGGGGCGGCAAATAGAAAGACCGTATAGGTGCTTATATAGGGATGAACACGAGACGCGCGAGACGAGAAACAGAGCTGTCTTGTCTCGTCTCGCAGTGGTAAACCTCTGTCTCTTCTCGCAAACACTTTGTCTTGTCTCGCGTGTCGCAGAGAAATTGCCTGTCTCGTCTCGCGGGAAACGCGAGACTCGCAAAATTAAGGACTGCGATCTTGTTACCATATTTTTAGTAACATTATTACCATTTTATTGAAAATTAATATTAATAATAAGAATTAGTTATACATACATTATTACCATATTAGTACATATATTAGTTACCCTGTTAACTCATATGTGCATTTGAAATGATAAAAATTCAGATTTAATCGGTATATATAATGTAACATGACACCGAAAAAAATATTTGTTTTTATTTATTTCCGGAACTACGTAAATGTGTAATATGTATGGTTGATGGGAGTTTCATTTGCTTTAGAAACTATATTAAGCTTTGAATTTTGTTAGAAATGATGCAGCACTCAGGACATGTTGCGCAAATAAAATTTTAATTTAATTAAGTGATCCCAAAATGCGGAATAGTGAATTCATAAAAGTTTCAATTGGGGACGGGATAATTATAGTGAAGCTTGCTTAACCCCCCTCTCGTTTTAGTGTATGAGATATGAGTTTCATATTTAATCGGGAACCCGGGTTTAACCTCTTCATTCACACCATCAAAAAGAAGAGACAACAGAGAAGACTTGTAACCAGGGTTGTTTCTCAACATGGATCTTTGAATGCTCCGCTGAGACACAACATTGTATTAACGAAATCGCCCCAGTAGATCATTCATTTACGTTCGCATAGCTTGGCTTATGGTGAAAGAAGCATTTTTAATAACTGATGAAACATTTTATTTATAAATATTAATTTATTTAAGAGAAAAATATGAAATATCCATAAGATTTAATTACATACGAATTCATCCATTTTGATGAAATGCAGCCAATATTATAAGCAAACAAAAAATCACAATTATTAAGTACACAATTAGAGCATAAAATATCGAAGTAAGCATACTTGCATCAACTATTTTAAAAAATGTAATAATGATAGTCAGACATTCTTTATAAGTTTGAAATTTTTCGTATGAAAAAATAATGATAGCATACTTGAATAATTTATTCATAATTCTGGATTATGCGTAAATATGGATTAGACATGAAAACTCATTTTCAATTCATATCTCACTTTTAAGCTATCTAAATATTTACAAATAACAGCAATTATCAGAACTATGAAACCGAATATCTATTTTGACATCAGTGATCAGTTGAGGGGGGGGGGAGGGAGTGGCTAATTAAAAGAATAATCTAAAAGAAAAGTTCTCTAACAAGGTGATATAATTCCATTGGTTTTTATTACAAGCAACGATTACTCTGCTCAAATTAATAAATGAATGGTTTCTTTAAAGTAGAGGAAATTGTTTCTGTCATCTTTCAGTAAAAGGGATGCAACCGGGGACATCGTGATTCTACCTGGCCTGCTTGTACACTCCGAAAGAGGCCTCCTCATTGGTTAGATTCGGCCGTTAGATGACGTGTCTAAGTGCTGGGACCAATAAGTGAGTATCCGTAGGCCTCTTTGTATGACTCATCGGAGTGCACAAGCAGGCCCGGTGGAATCACGATGGCCCCGATGCAACTTTACATTTACCTTCCTCATCTCTTACATCCAAAGTACTCGTCAAATTTTTCAAAGTACTAAATTAATTTTATTTTTCCTCTTAACCATCTTGAGGATACTTCATTAGTCACAAGTATTTCAATCTTATTTAGTGAAATGTTTGACAAACAAATTTCTAATAAATCATATCACTTATAAATAAAAACTGATGTAAGGAATGGGGGTTTAACCCCGTTCACCACCTTGTCTAGAGAAAACATAGAAATTATGGGAAGTCAGCGCCACTTGACACTAGCACATTTTAACCCTTTAACGCGCAGTGTTCCCGCTCTGGGAACACCAAACTATGACGTTTTGACTGTTGCCAGTCACGAAGAATAGATTTGATTTCTATAAAAATAGTTGCGGGTGACATAGCTCCACGAGAATCTTTTACTTTTTAGCACGTCATTTATCGCAAAAAAATTGTCACGATTATTTTCAACAGCACTGGCATCTGCTGAACAATGGGAAAATACGAGAACAGCTGGATAGATTGTCCCATGCTGAAAAAAGGGCAGCCGTTGCCATCGCTCGACTTAACTACCAGCAAGATGGCGGACGATCTAAACGTTCATCGCGTGCCACAGATCTAGAGACCCTTTTTTGACGTAACTGTCTGTTGCTGGTAGTTAAGTCGAGCGATGGCAACGGCTGCCCTTTTCCAGCATTGGGAAAGGGTTGCGCCTCAAAGGATTAAATATTCCGTCCGTACGTCGTAATGTATAAGAATTGTGTGAATACATCGTCTGAAAGTCGAATTTTTTCATCCCGAGATCCAGATGAGACACTTTTGAAAATAGAAAAGTTAGCTGTATATATAAGTGCCGCGAAGTTTTACGGTTGGTTGGTTGGGCTGGCTGCGTCACTCGTAGAAACTGCCGTTCTACATGATTAGGCATTAAAACCCACTTGCAATTCAGACCTCATTTTTAAGCTACCTAAATATTTACAAAAAACAACAATTATCATAACTATGAAACCGAATATCTATGTTAACATCAGTGATCAGTTGGGGGTGGGAGGGGGGGAGAAGGAGGCTTATTAAAAGGATAATAAAAAAAAAAGTTCTCTAACAAGATGATTCAATTCCATTGGTTTTTATTACAAGCAACGATTACTCTGCGCAAATTAATACATGAATGATGATCAAGCTTTTTTGAAAAATATTGTGGGGTCGGAGCACCCACAAAAATTTAATGATCAGAATTAGTTACTTTGTAGAAAAAGGAATGAAATTCAGAAAAAAACCCAGATAGTTTATTTGTTTCCAAAAATGATAACCGAAAAATTCATTAATCGCAAGTATTTCAATCTTATTCTGTGAAATGTTTGACAAACCATTTTCTAATAAATCATATCACTTATAAATAAAAACTGATGTAAGGGATGGGGGTTTCGGCCCGCTCACCCCCTCGTCTAGAGCACCACCAGGAATTATGGGAAGTCAGCGCCACTTGACACTAGCACACTTTGAATATTTCCTTCCGTATGCCGTAATGTATAAGAATTGTATGAATACATCGCCATGTAAATACATCGTCTAAAAGTCGAATTTTTTCATGATTACAATTCTTTCCATGCATGATACATGTTCGGAGAGTACCTGGAACAGAATATTTTAATAATTTCAGAAATGTAGTAACACTAATCGGCAGTATATTCAGAGACTTTATGATTAAGAGTAAGAGTTTTTATAACGGAAAGGATACGACTTTCCTGCTTTTTATTTTCAAGAGGAGTGCTCACTTTTAATTTTTATTTTTAATAATGAAAGAAAAATTTATCTACTGAGTCGGCATACGAAAATAAACATAAACGAGCTTTTTGGACCACCTAGGTAAATTTTGTCCACATGTACGATTTCTCTGCGAATGCTAAAGAAAATACCTTTTTTTTTAGACAAAGCATACATACCTTCTTGTCAAATGCACCCTTATACGAAGACTGGGGCAAGAACGCAACTAAAATGGTCAAAAGCCGGGGATTAGCAAAGTATCATGAACAATTTCAGTGGAAATCTTAGTAACATCGATATAAAGTTTGGGTGGTATAAGAAAAAAACTAAAAACTTAATCCGCCGATGAACAAAACTATTTGAATTTAAGATAAAAATTAAATTATACTAAATGTGGGTGTCCCAGATTTTTTTTTTCTGAGGTGGAAAATATAGAAGACAATCGCTTAAGAATAAACAAATTCGCTGTGTGATAAAAATATGTTAACTTACCATAACGGAAATTTCGACGAGTGGGCAATGGCCACACTCCGATAACCACTCCCTACCACGCCTCTGATTCCAAAAACCATTTAATATTAATCAACAAGTAAGTATTATACAAATTAGAAATTTATATATAACATTTAATAATAATTGCATTATATTAATTTTAAACATTAAGGTGAAACAGCTATCAGTGGGGTATGCACTTCGATACTGAGGGGCGGGAATTATAGTAATAATTACCGCCCTTAGATATTACTAGACATAGTTTTCATATTAAAAGGAAAACTTTTTATATTAAAAATTTACAGTAACAGTTTTTTCAAACATAAGTTTAAAATATATGTAATTAAATACTAACTGTGATGAAAATATGGTACTAAAATTGTTGCCAGTTCGAAAAGAATTGTATACTTTTATTTCATCTTTCAATTGACAATTCACGTAAAATTCAATCAAACTCTTGTCCAAATTAATGCACACTTTTCAACATTAATATATAAAAAAATTAAGAAACAGCTTTTTTTGTGTGGCTATGCGTACAGTATTATTACCTACACTGTCAAAGATGTGAACACTATTATATTCTTTCTCAGATGGTTAGTAATCCATTAATCAGTCTGCACGATTCAGGGTGGACATTCTCGGATTACATCTATAAAGGATATAATATAATGCTGTTCATAGATATAATCCGAGATAGATATATAGAATATAATGAAATACTGTGAAGTATAGTATTTCTTTAGTAATTCTAAAAAAATTTCACGCCCCTTTAATTGCATGTACTTTGAAAATCATCGCACTTCGACATTAACACTTTGCAAGAGGGTGTCATTCAGCAAGAAGTAACATATGAGGCTGTTGTTTTTACCAGAATTGGAGTTAATCCTCCGCTAACCTTGGACAACTATTTTTATGTAAGTAAGCGACTCTCACTTTATTTAATATAAGATGTTAATTGCTGGCATTGAGATGCAAATAATTTCTCTGGAGATTTTACTATATTTTCATTATGACGTCCCAGCGCTCTAGCATTAGGTCTGAAAAAATATTGCGTACTTTTGTGCAACCCGCATATATACAATGCGTTATCTAACAGTAAGAAAATAAGTAAATAAATAAATAAATGTAATATTTATCAGTTCTCAATTTCCTGAAGCTTGTATTTTGGACGTTACCGATTTATGTAGTATACTTCAGTTGGTACAGTAAATTTTAAACAAATTTATGCTTAAAAAATTCGATTTGAGATAACTTTCTCAAACGGAATTATTCGGAAAGTAAAATTACTCACTAAAATAACGCTCTCTTTGCATTCAGTTTCATATGTAATCGTCACAGAGTTCAACTGTGAAATCCCTTTAAAAAATACTACAATATATCATATTTCTCAGTATTTTTTATTAGAAAAACATGTCTGAGGAAAAAAAAGCATTCTCTTTATATTTTAAGGAACTTTTTAATACAACAACAACAACAACGAAAAGGTTGAGTAATAAATATACTTAAATCATTTTCCATTCGAGTACTTTTTCCATGTATTCAACGAATGTTAAAACTAAATAAGACAAGTTGCGAGTTTTCAAAAAATTGCATTCATAAAATACGCACTAATGTATTGGGTGAAAATATTTCATTGACATTGTTTAACCAGTTCCAATTAAACATCGAACGTCTGGATTTGAGTAACGAAAATAATAAATATATTCTAACCGAAGCGTCTTCCCAGCTATCATTATTATTTTTTTTTTCTCAAGAGAGCAATGATCTGATGCCAGTTATTTTACTCTGTGGGCGTACACAAAGGTGGAGTCTAAAATAGTTTCCGACGGGTACAATTCGAAACAAAGCATCACACTGACTGGCCAAAGTGCTAAATGTTCATACAATTAATATTTTTATGCGGAAGTTTTCTTTTAATAGTATAATTGTAAGATTTTTTTTTCCTTCACCGAAAATATTCCCCTATTATCTATTCAACTTTTGCCGTTCCTTATTTCTGTGTTTCTTTTAACAGTTCGGGTGTAACGCGAGAAGGGTATAATAAACCATTTTGTCCCACAACAGTCTTTGTCTTTAAATTTCAGAATAAGCTGTGATTTGCTTATAATAATAATAATAATAATAATAATAATGAGAAATCTAAAGTATTACAGTGTTGGAAACATTTCTTTTCTCTCTCTCTAATAATTGCGACTTCATGAAAGTATATTAACTTTATAAGTGAAAAACCCAATTTTTAAAAATTTGCAAGTTTAATACTTCTTGCATAGTGCTTTTCATTTCCTATTCTTTTAAATTTAAATTAATACACAAAAAATTAAAAAATCACACACGAATTATAGAAAGATAAAATATCTCTTAAAACCAAATTTTTAACGGAGTTTGTATTTAGCTCTTTATAACATTTATTAATATCATACGTAAAGTATTTGCCTTATAAATTATGTACTTAAATTGTATTTCTTAACTGTTTTGTTTTTTTAAAAACAAAATGAAAGCCAATTTGATATTCTTGCTCTTGATAAATAATACTTCAGTCAATAATAGTCATACATAAGGTGAATAATACCATCCGTGGTATAGAAAGTTTTTCAAAACTGTCAGTAAAATTAATCTACATTAATTTACGAAATTCGAAGCTAAATTAAAAATAAAGTCAATGAAATTTATTTGTTCATTTTCCACCGGAAATTTTTCAAACAAATAACTTGATGGTATATAATACTTGTAATGACAGAGTGATATTGTGTGGTCCGATGCCTCGACAAGCTGATATATTGAATTAATCTCTCTTCCCTCGCTTGCTTGGCGACTATGACCACCTTTGTGGTCCGATGCCTGGACGAGCTGATTAGTGGAATTATCTCTCCTCCCTCGCTTGCTTGGCGACTATGACCACCTTTTTAATTCAATTTCCTATTACCTTTTTTTCAACTCCTCACTTTACAAACTGCATTTCAAGGTTTAGAAAATAGCATCTTGTATGTTAATTAAGAGATTTTTCTTCCATTTAAAATGTTTTCCAATTTTCTGAATGAAGCTTTGCATAAACTAAATAAAATATAAATTAGCTAGCATGTATCTGGTAAATCGTTTATCATAATTGTCAATATAATATATAATAAACTACCTCTCATTTTAATACTATTTCATAAATGGTATAATAATAATTTACTACGAGAGTATTAGAATAGTTTATCACTTAAAATGTAGTGATTTTTTTAGTTGCAAGTGATATAAAATCTAAAAGAGAAAAAGCTGTTTTACATTCAACCGTATACGTACATTTATAATAACTGTGATGAAAAATCTTAACAAAATTGTTACCAGTTCCAAAAGAAAAAAATGCATATTTATAGTTTTATTTAATGCTTCAAATCTAAGCACATGGAAGATACGATTAAATTATTGTCTGAATACATGCACTGCCGGATTAGCCATATAGCAGAAGTAGCATCGTAATCGTTTATAGTAATCATTTCTTACGTTTTTTTTTTTTTTTTGATAAGGCAATTTTTGAAGCTCTATTACGGAACTGTAAATCAATTGGTGATAACTCATTGAAAGAATATATACATAAATTTAATGTAGCTGTTGCATGCCTGCTTTATTTAGTCAATTGATTACCAAGGCGAAAGGCAATGAGTATTCTAAAAACAGCAATAAGAGAAAAATCCAAGTGTGTTACACAGTTAACACACAGTGGAACAAAAAATGCAGTACCCAGAAAAAAAAATCAGAGAGGGTCCAAAAGGTGGGAAAGGCAGAATTAAAAAAAAAAGAGTTCATTATTACCTTTTAGTTGATAAAAATTGTAACTCGGAGGAGGGCGTATCCAGACCCTTGGACCACCCACTTAAGTATGGCCTTTAAAAAGTGCATTCCTTATCAGTAATGTTACAAGTTTGTTTTGAAGAATGAATCCAGAAATAAGCAAAATATAGAAGAAGAAAAAAAAAAGCCAAAATGAAAGAACAAAGTTAGGGCCGGATCAAGGACGGTTTAAAGGGAGGGGCTCGGAGAGAGAGACCGCCTCTCCCGAGAAAAAGAAATGAATGCAAACAATCTTATTTTACTTCCTTAAAATGGATGTGTAAGTGAATCTTCCACTAACCGTCTCCACCCACAAAACAGCATTAATCCGTCAGTGGGCGGACTATTCATTAGGTTGAGAAAGCTGTAGCCTGTCAGCCCCGATCATTTCAGAGGTTTTTCAGTAACAAACCGAATGAATTTTTTAATGAAGTTTTAATAAAACTTTTCGAAATGACTCAATATACAGGAAATATTTGGGTCTATTTATGAGGATTTTCTCTGGAAAGCGAGTTGAGCTTCTGCATTTTCCCGAGAGCTGAAGTTCATAGGAATACCGGAATACAAGCATCCCATAAAAAAGACATCCTCCAACGAAACAATAATTTTTATTTAAATATTAGAGGTAAAGTTTCGTTGTTGTTGTTGTTATAGATATGAGGATTATATTTAACTGGATGTTGGGCCGCTCCAAAGTTCTTTGGTTTAAAGTAAAAGGAGGGGGGGGGGCTTTGGCGAAATTTGAAGGTGTATGGAGTAATGGGTGAGCCATCTTTAGAAAGCTTTTGGTATTTGCCTTGCATTATTTTTGTTTATTTATTTGCCTTTTACAATGTTTGAACAAAAGCATTTCGCATTATTATTTCAAACAACAATAATATATAAAATGCAAATTATTTATTATATTTTGCGAAATGACAATTCTGATAAATTATCATATTAATCACGGAAATTAACTGAGTTAAATATAAAGGAATTGCTTTTGGTCGTTTGAAATCACAAGTGAAGCTCTCGAATTTCAGTCAGATAAAATAAGTAGAACGGGGAGGATCTTTGCACAAATACAAGACGGTCGGGGTGTTCGGGAAGCCACAACTCCAGCGAAACTGAAAGCAAAGAGGATTTTCTGATACTCTGGCTCCACAAAGGAACTCACAAAATATTTGATCACATGTAAGATTATTATATCCTGCTAAAACAGTTGAAAATAATACGATAATGAATGTTTTATCCGAATAGATCGATTAATCTATTTAGAAAATATACAATCCTCTTATTGAGATTTTTTTAACAAAATATTTTATATAATTTTTTCGAGGGTAGGTTAAAAAGTAATACACATATGCTTGTAGAACACGGACGAAATGGCCTTTAGAAGTGCTCCGAGTGGTGTGGAAGTAACAGTCCCTCTCTATACGCACGTGCTGTTTGAAGGCGTTCTGTTCATGTAGTGTATTTTGAATAGCTGAAGTATAATTTTGTTAGATCTACCTATCCTCAATTTGATTTCTTATGAATTACTCATTAAATCAATGAAGTTAACAGAAGTTAATATTATACAACCTAGTATTAGTAAAGACCTTCCAAATAATGGATTAATTTTACAAGTATGTATTTTTAGAAGGGGGAAAACTGTGTTTAAACTCACAGTTTAAAGTACATTTTGTTTTTGAAGTTTCTAAAAATTTATAGAAACATTTATCATTGTATGTACCTAAACTTCTCAAGTAATATGTGGCATACATAAAAGGGGGTGGGGGATGTTAGAAACTCGAAATATATACCCATGAACATTAGCATTCATTAAAAAAACTGAGTTGTACATTTAAATAACTTTAAATATCATCAGGGTTACTATCTATTTAGTCCTCCCTTCCTCCCCCCCCCCACAAAAAAAAAAACTTTATTTTGAGGGGCATTTTTTCCGCACACCAATTATATATATTATATTATAATTTGAAGAAGTTGAAGTCAAAAGACTTCATTTATGATTAAGCATATTTTATTTGGTTTAGTCATTTGATTACGCCATTGCTAATTACTAACCCGTCATGAATACAACGGGTTATTTCAGCAACATTAATTTTGAGAAGAAAAAAAATATTTACAAATTGAACTTAAGAAATTTCAATAGCATTCAAATATTCTTTTGTATAACGGCAAACAAAAATAAAATCTGTGCGTCAGTGTGTAGAATTTACACATTCACGTGCGTTAAAATAATTTTATTAAAAATTAAAGCATGGGCGTATATGTACCTCTCTCAAAAAGGTATTCGAGAAGAAGTGAAATTTAATAGTTTGGCTTTGCGGCTGTTAGTGATCGTGAGTGCTTGACCTCTAAAAGCTTTTAAGGTATCCGTAGATGTTTAAAGTCTTTTTTTCAGAAACTTTTAAATTTTTAAATTCAAAGCTACATTTTACTATTATACATGACTTAAAAATTAGCAAAAGTATAAAATAAAAACTTTTTTGTCTTGAAAGATATATTTAGCTGGAGAAATATAGAAAAAACCCTGATAAATTAACACCTCCACAAAACATGATAATTTAAAAACAAGTGCATATATCAATGCTCTGTAAATTAAATAATGATCACCGCGTTATTTTCTAGGGAATAGACTAGTCTCCTACAAAAATAGTCAATGTCTGAGAAAATAGAGCTCTTAAAACATAAGCATATATAAATATTTCCGAAAATTCTTCGTCCAAATATAAACTAATATAAAAAAATAAGATTTTTTAATATATAATAATGAGTATAGTCTATTGCGTTTATTAATACCTGTAAAACATGTATGCAAAATTTCATTTTTTGTTGTTTTGCGTTCAACCGAAAAGCGTAAAATTTTATTTTGAGAAAAAGTAAAAAAATAACTTTCAAACACATGTATAATATAGTGTTTGAGTAACATTTAGATAGATGTAACTTCATTTCTAAATAAGATAGAGATAAAATTTAATCGGTTTTGGAAAGCTGAAATTTTAATATTTCAACAAAATTGAAAAATCGATATTTTTATCCAATATAAAGTTTTTAAGGTGTACGGTTACCTTAAGCACTCCATATTTATTATCCTCATTCTAAGCGCTACACCATATATAGAAACACGATCAACACCCAACGTAAGAACTTTTTTCGTGAACCTGCATGGGAATGTTTCGTGCAATTGCCCGAAAACAAAGTAAAAGCGAACGGCAATACACAAAATATGAATGACGCTAACTTGCATGCAGGGCCGATTGTACTGTACGTGGAACATGTGCATCATGCACTTTCGAACGAAATAGGGGAAATGCCAAAATGCACATATTATTAGTCCATCATTTATGGAATAATTTTGTACAGCATTACTGAAATCTCTGTTTATTAATTAAAAAAAAAATAAATCACACCCAACAAATCCTTATAAATAAAAAGGAAAATCTGTTTGTGAATCACATACAAATCCATACTGCTATACCGATCGGCTTAAAATTTTGCTCAAATACGTAAATATTTTTCTATATTTTCAGTTCCTTTGAATATAGAGAGTAAAAATTGTGAGTCATTTGAGTGAAAATATTTATATCGTAACTGAGTTGACATCAATTTGATGTCGCGCTAAACTTTGAAGGGAAAATTGCGATTCCATTTCGCTGGAAACAGCTTCTCGAGATTACCCAGACTCTCATGAAAAAAAGAAAGTAAAATAAAAATAATGAAGATTTCCTCTGCATGGAGCATTAGTATAAAAGGGGTTGTTCGCAAATTTTTCGAATATGAAAAATTTTCCTAACTCATTGCGATTCCACATCTTTTCAAAAGAACATGCCAATTCGATGACAAGTATACCTCGAAAACGGAAAAACCCTCCCCTTAGGTATAAATATCCCTTTTGTAGGTTTGCGTTCACCAATACGCAATAATTAGCCATCCAAGACTGTGAAGCAGATTTTATTTCTCAATTTCAGCCTTAAGTATGTGTCCAAATTCCAAAGAAAATTGGGCTGAAAGAGCTTTACAATCGATGCGGTCTACATCCTTCAATTTTGCTAATCTTAACTTTTGGTAAAAATGTAAACAGATGAGGCATCCCTTCCTTTGTAAGGTAAAGCTAGTGGGCTTCGCCTTAACGAAAAAATAACAATGTGGTAATTAACAATTATCTTATAATTCTAAAGCAAATATTTTTTAAAAAATAATTCATGAATATTGAGTGCTTGTACTCTCTATTTTGCATGTTTCATCGCCTTTCTCTAACAAATGAAAAAATGCATTTTTCGTAAAAAATTGTAAAATTTCAAGTACGTACGAAGGCAGAAGATATAACTTGATCGAAAAAATAATTTAGGCGTACCTTATTAAACCCAGTGGACACATTTCTCCTCCTATTAGAATTGCAAGAGTTTAATATAATTATATTTCTTTACGTCCAGTAAAACGTGTTTATTTTCACCAAAATTTCAAAAATTTCATGACCGATGCGGGAGCAGAAATTGTTATACAATCGCAATAGTATTTTATAAAGTTTTTTTAAAATCAGGCAGGACCCTTTTCGCCTATTAGAATAGTTATTTCAAATAAATAAATAAATAAATTTCGGCCCATCCTATTGTACAGTGTGTCTCGAAACGGCAATAACATGCTTTAATTATTTATATATTAGAGGTAAGAGGATAATATAAATTGGAGTAATGTAAATTGGAAAAAAGTTCAAAATAAAGTAGAAATCTAGACTACGTAAAAAAATCCGCCCATTAATTTTCAAAAATTTACTTTTTAAAATTATATAAGAACCCTCGTACAAACAAATTCTCAGTAAAATGTATCCATATTCAAATGAGGTGATGTACACCCTCGAAAAAGAGTATTCGAATAAGAGATAAATTTCCTACGTTGGTTTCGTATCTTAAAAATTATTGATCATTTAAGCTATGTATAAATATGACTTTCCATATTTCTGTCAAGTTGTGCGTTTTTCAAAAACTCCATTATTATTCGAAAATCTAAAATTGGAAATTTATCTCTTACTCGAATACTTTTTGGGAAGGTGTACAAAATTTGAGAATTCCATCCTAAATTGGGGCAGAGTTATGAGAATAAATTTCTAGGCTGACTTAAATCCCTTTTACAAGACTTTTGAAGGGTAAGAATCAAGTCCGATGACCGCGTTTCAAAGGTCGTACAGAAATTACGAACGAAAATATTTTGTCCACTCTCTCTAGCAATAAACGTTTACATTCAACTTGAGTCAATCACCTTGATTAAGATATCTCTGCGGCGTTTTATAATGAAACGAAGAAATTATTTTTGCATCACCTAATTTATGGAGCACATTTTACTAATTAAGATTTTTTTTTCTTTTCTACTGAGTTCGTATACAAATTCAAAAAGTGTAAATTTTGAAAATTAACACGAGGAAATTTTTCTTTACGTAGTCTTTTTTCTTTTCTAGCTTATTTTGAGCTTTTTCTTTTTCAATTTAAATTGCCCACTTATCTCTGATAAAGAACTTTTGTGAAATTTTATAATTTTTTTGTCAGTTTATAATTTTTGTCAAACAAAGCGACTTCCATCAAATATTTTTATTCTGAAAAACTGGGATTATTCTTCTCAGGCAAGAATTTCTTATTTTTAACAATGTAAACATTTAAACAAATCCAGAGTTTGATGCAAGGGGTGGAGATATAGCGTTTGTAACCGCCTCCCAAACCCTTTGAATCTGAATATCAATGTATACTACATAAAAGAGTTTTGCAGTGAAATTTATCGAATGAAAACCCTTGTCGACAAACATTTTTCGAATATTTACGAAGCGTTTGGCATGATTTACCTTCGGGATTACTATTTTCTCTCCAGAAAATATTGTTCCAATTTCAGCCGTCTTACGCCGTGGGCGTATACAAGGGAGTGTCTTCATGGTCTGGGCCTTTCCCATAAGACCTAGCAACAGTTCTGTGGTGTGTCAGTAATTTTCTACGAGCATAAGCACGATCCATTTTCAGTAACTTTACACACTTGGTGAACACAAGAACAAGAGGGAGTTTACATGGGTATGAATACTGCCCATGAGTTTTCAACTGTGTTGTAGAAAATCAGTTTATAATATCTCCCTCCTCCCATAAAGAAAAAGGAAAAAGAAAAACACGGCTTCCGCGGCAAATATTTAGGGGCTTTGTTCTGAAAAACAAAGATTATTCTTTTCAGGCAGGATTATTTTATTTTTAGAGAAAATATAACTAAACGATTGCCTAGTCGGAATTACGAATTAGAACTGAACGAGACTATGGGAATATACTCATCGTGTTACAGTACTCTGCCATGGAATGTAACTAAGCTCTGCTATAAAACGCAAATTAAAATTTTTACAACAGAAGGGTTTACTTAATACCTCACTAAACACCAATCCAATGAGAACACGGAAAAGGGAAGCAGTACCCGGCTTGGCCCGTACTTGGGAGGGGAACTCGTCTTTCGACTCGCTTTACTACTGTGGGACCGTGTACGCTAAAGGGAGCTGTTGAACGTCAAATCCGCTGTGGCTCCAATATCCTCCACGTTCAAACGATATCTCTGGGGGGTGCTGATTTCAAGTGGTTGGTTGGGATTGGTTTAATATGTTTATGATGATTTAAATGTAAATAAAGGATTCTCAATTCTCATTACGTTATAATTTCTACATGATGTAAAACAAATAGAGTAACTGATCCCGTTTCCTGAATTGCGTATCACCCCCCCCCCAAAAAAAAAAGAAAATTAATAAATAAAAATCCACTAAACACAAAATTCAGAATTTTACGTTTTACCTAAAAACAGTTTACAAAGAATTTTGTTTTTTGTTTTTGTTGAGTGAAAATAGTATTAACCTAATACTTTTAATTACATACATTTCAAACGTACTTTTAAGTACATACATTACAAAATTTAAATAAAATATAATCTTATTGCCTCTATGGATTGCTTCTACGTCTGACAACTAACAGTGCCGCTTAAATTTGGATTTTTTAAGTTTAAATATTGTCCACCAGAATTATTTTTATGTAAAATGCAATAATGCACACAAGTGGTGATCTGTGAGTCTGCACGCTTGTGTACCTGAAGCTCCATGTATCAAGTACTTCGCTCTTTAGTGAAGATGTATATAAAGAGAAGTAGGAAGGTGACTTTCAGCGTAACATGCACTGGAACTGCACTAATTGCTTTCGAGCTGAGGTTTTCAGCAGTGCTAATATTTATACTCATATTTAATTTACCTGACGCACAACATGTATATATTAGGTACGGACTTTTTTCAGGGTAGAAGTACTAAACATAAAACGTACAGGATTGTCAGATTTGCTTCCCGGGTAGCTCCACATTTTCTCCGCAGGGAAGAGGGGAAGAGTTTGTTTTCTAAAAAAAAAAAAAAAAAAAACCCGTGTGTCACTGGTTTAAAAGGAAATTCCTAATAATAAATTTTAGTTTGCAATTCTTTTTAATGACTCTAATGTGCTCATTTACTGAATTATTTCATTATTTATGTATTCTTTTGGGGTAAGTTTTACTGTAGTAATTATGCTTCTATCCTTGACTTGATTTTTTGGAAGAAAACTTATAGTGAAAATTTCTTCCTGGAGTGCTAATTATAATGACAAAATAAAAAAGTATTTTTAATATCTCTTTGACATGTTCTCAGTCTGTTAAGATGTTCCTTTAAGGCATACTCATTTTCAAATTTTTTTTTTTTTTTTATGGATTTTAAGAAGATATACAGGGCAAGTATGTCAATGATTTGTAGGCAGAGAGTAACGCATAATATAAATTTGCCAAACTAAAACTTAACTTCGACATTTTTTAATTCATTCAAGTAACTATTCAGACAAGCATAATATGTGATGCTTAATTTACACTAAAATTGCTGATTACAAAATATTGAACTTTGTAAACACCAAAACAGTTTAAAATAAATTAAAATGTATCGCTTAAAAGTGCTAAGTATGAAACGAACTATATTAAAATTGATAAATAATTACATTTATATATATATATATATATATATATATATATATATATATATATATATATATATATATATATATATATATATATATATATATATATATATATATACATATTTACAATTTCGCAAATTCGTAATATGTTAGTAAGAATAGTCAAATTACTTAAACTATTATTTAAAATAAGTAAAACAATTACAGTCTAAAATATTAAAAGAGGAAACGTAGTCTCCTTTTCAGGAATGTATCCACATGGGAGAGGGAACCGATTTGCTTCCTTCTGAAGTTTTATTGTTTGAGGATAATTAATAACTAATCTCCACTATGCATTATATTTATTTTAACGATGAAATTTCTAGTATTTATTCAGTTATTTTCATATTTTCCAAAAGATATACTCTCGATTAGCTATATACGTTTTCAAATGTTGAATTCATTCCTTTTAAAAAATTCATTTTTAAAAGTACGCATAATATTGAGGCTTTAGAAATCTCTTTTACTATTTCAGGGCTTGAAAGGCATGCGTATATATTTTTCTCTTTTAGCTTACAATAGAAAGGTCGTACTAATATATTTTAATTTCATGAAAATTTTCCGTTCAATTTATTGAAGTCATACACTTATTTTCTCAAGTTGTAACTCGAATGTTTTTATCATATTATCACTGTAAAAATTTAATTAAAGTGTTTGGAAAGAGAAAGATTAAATCATTGACAAATTGAAATATATTAAACAGAAATTACATTTAACATACAGTCTTAAAGAGTATGAAACATCTTTGCAATGTCTGTTATCTTCTAACATTAGGCGTAAACGGAGGCGTGGAACTAGAAATGCAGTCCATCCCACAACAACTTCCAAATTTTAAATTAAATCTTCAAATGTAATAAATGACGAAGAGTTCAAGTTTTCGCACAGGGAAAATATATGTATTTTAGCCTCAGTCGTAATTGTATTCTTTTCAACAAGGTACTCTTTTCTCGAAAGAAAAGAGTCTCATTTACTGGCTACAGCACTTAATATTCAAACAGCTAGCTATCCTCAGTTTTCCTTTTCTTTTATGAGCAACATTTTTATTTCAGTATTACATTTAATATTGATTAATTTATTTGCATTTCGAGGATTTTTCTTAAATTACAGCTGTTGGAATGTGCTGTGATCTGATATCTTTTCCTCTGTCTATTCCCTTGATTTTAGTTGAGACTCCATAAAAATTAATTGTAAACTATAATTTTTTAATCAAAGATTCATTTTAAACTTTGAGTCTTCACAAAACTAGAGTCAAAATTTTAGTTTAAAACAATATCTATCACCACACTTGCAGGACTGAGATTAATGTTCTCCTTAATCTTTGCCATCAGCACCTCCCACATTTACTTTTTGTTTTTCAACTGTTATGACATCGGGATGGATACTGGCTTTTTATACAAATTACTCGTATATTATTAAAAACTGCGCAATACGTGCGGTTCTCTCTTCTTTTCTTTTCTTTTTCAATTTCTTTTCCTAGAACTAGTCAAAGAGAGAACACATTTGGGTATTGTAGTCTATACGACGATTTTGAGGAAAAGCGCTTATTATTTTGATTAGAACTACAAATTAAAAATGTGATAAATAGTCTGGGAAGTCTGTTTTATATGTAAGTTTACTATATCGCATCATTTTGTTCCATTTGCTCGAAATCTTTTCAGAGTTTGTATACATTATTAGCAAATATATATTAACTTTTCTGAAATAATAAAAGCTCGAGAAACGTAAATATTTTTTACTTATGTCCGTAATGCATTTCTTGTTCATATGGGGACACTTCGCTTATAATGAACTTCGGATATAGTGAACGAAATTTGCCGGTCCCCAGAGGTTGACTATAACCGGAGTCGACTGTATATTTTTTGCGTTACTGCGTAAGGCCGTGAAATTGTAACATTTTCAAAAATGGAATGTTTTCAGGTATGGTGTGTACACTGATGAAGCTTGCTCCATGTCTGGCCGCTGCTATGGAGGATTACAGGCTCTAATTCGAAGCAAATCACTAAAAACATCGTGAACACATTGCATTAGTCATAGAGAAAAGCTTGCGTCAAGGCATCTGAATCCTGAACTGAATAAAGTAAGTAGAGGAGTTTGACGGGTTCTGGACCAGTGGCGCGGTGGCGTAGGGGGCGTGGCTGACATTGATGGATGAGAGGGCGTGGCTAATGACGTCATCGAGTTGAGTTGAGTTATTTTATTGCTGTCTGTTGAGTTGAGATGTTTTACTGCTGGATGTTGAGTTGTTTTCCTGCTTGATATCGAGTCTGCTAGATATTTTTGGTTTCGTTTTGGAGTTTCGGAATGGGACTTTGAAAATTTTTTAATTTTTTTTCTTAAAGTATGGGGGCGCTCCCCTGCGGCCATTGGTTGAAAAGTTTAGTTTTGAGGGAATGGCAACGAATGGGTTGAGTTGTTTTAGAGCTTGTTGTTGAGTCTGCTAATTTTAAGTTTCGGAATGGGACTTTGTAAATATTATCTTAATTAAGTTTAAGGTTAAACGCAACGTTAACGGTAACCGGTCCCGATAGAATTTAGAAAAGTGCGTTGGCAACACAGACTAAATTCAGTCTCCAAGTTTTACCTGGTCGGTGTCGCACGTGCGTAAGTTTTAACTAGAATTTTTGTCTTTTAAGAGTGAAATTTTATGTTAGAATACTGTAATGATAATTTATGTTTTAAATATTCTAAATTATACGATGATCAAAAGGCCTGGAAGTATTTTAGAGCTTTAGAAAAGTAAATTATTTATTTAGATAAAAAACGCACAACTTTAAATCTCTACGGCAGGAGGTATACTATTCCACGTAAGCTGGCAGCTTTCGGAGATTTTGGACTTTCATATACTTTTAGCGGCATGACAATAAGCGCAAACAGCTGGACTCCATTGCTTTTAAAAATCAAGAAAGAATTAGAAGATGAAACTGGTGAACATTTTAATTTTGTGTTAATTAATCGATACGAAGACGGAAAAGACAGCATTTCTCCGCACAAGGACAATGAGAAAGAACTAAAATTTGCCTCGCCGATCGCATCTATATCACTAGGACAAAAAAGAGATTACTTATTCACTAGAAAAGGTTATAAATCTAAAAAGATCGTTCTGGAAAACGGGAGTCTGTTGTTGATGAAACACCCTACAAATATTTTCTGGAATCATGCAATACCGAAATCCAAGGCGCTGTTACCTAGAATTAATCTAACATTTAGACAAATGAAGCAGTAGGTTATAATAATAATAATAATAATAATAAATCTATAAGCAAAGTCTTTGCGTATATGTTTTAACAAAGTTTCAAAGTCTAGGAAATGTTTGCAGAGAGGAAAAAAAAAAAAAAAAAAGAAGAAGAAGAAGAAAGAAAACTATAGTCGATATGAACTGGTATTCCTTATCTGTGTAGCAACAGGTGTAAGGAATTTCTAAATCGGATTATAAGTCTCAGGAGACCAGGGTGCGAGAAGCTTCTATGGATAACGTTAGGATGAATACTGTAAAACTGGTACGACAGGTGTGGTAGATGTTTACAAGGGAAGGGTATTGCATCCATTACCGGAAAGCTGTACTTTCAAGCATTCATTTAACGCGTTCTCGAATCAGTCGTCGACTTATTTTTTCGACTTGCTACTATCGCGCTCTGTTAGTAGCAGCCTGTAGTTGTTTCGACAATTTGTTTAACAGTTATTTTATTTGCGAGAATCACAAATTTGTTTTTTACAATTATGGAGAAACTCAGTGACAGTGAGTTAGAATTTTTAGACGATTTGGTACATCTACGTACAATTAATTTTAACCCTCCGAGCGGCCTGGAGTTTGCCTAGTGATAACTTCAAAAAAGTTCCAGTGTATGGGATCTGTATCTCTCGAAAATGCACAAGAAAATCCTGCTTCCCCC
>JAWZYV010018168.1:0-441709 GCA_038373885.1 Cheiracanthium punctorium
TTGTCCAAATACTATTTGCAGAGCTTACACAACGTTAAAAACAACACTCGGCGCCATATTTAAGCCCGGCGTAAACTGATTTAAGCTAGCTCCCGAGCTGGCTTAAATCTACGACCCGCTCGCGCTCGTCTTTGGACTTAAATGTTACATCTGAATACGACTTACGCCAGTGTCTTAAAGTTACGCCCGATTTCGGGCGTAAGTGTTACATCTGAATCTGCCCGAAAAACCAAAGAGTAAGTACCCAGACAGCACAAACTTGTCCAGAACATGTCCATATGATATCATGGACAAGTTCGGGACATAACTGACATCCCCAAATTTGTCTATATCTTGTCCATAATACGCCCCAAACTTGTCCATATGGCACAATACGGCGTCCATAATGATATCCTCTGGACAAAATATAGACATCCATATGGACATGTTATGGACATCCATAACTTGTCCATATGGACATGTTATAGACAACTAGAATATGTCCATAAAAAGACATTCTGTGGATATTTATCTCATATCCACAGTTTATTTTTATGCTATGGATAAGTTACTACCATAAATGAACAGAAGTATCTGTTTCATCAGTAATTTCTGAAATGGAGCTATTACAAGAACTGCTTGTGGGATCACACATATTTGAATCTTCAAAAATATTTTCATCGATCCTATTTTCAAATTCATTATGAAAATAATTATAATCGTGCGCATGAATAGGCTTCGATTCAGTATCATTCACATTACATTCAGCTTCAATCAGGAATAATTCATCATTAACTTCTTGTTCAACATTTCGCCATTCCTGACGAGTCGATTCAATTTTTTTATTAAAATACATATTAAGTCAAAAAGTTGTACATTACCTCGTATTGTAAAGAACAGAACAGTGATATAGGCAAGTAAAATGCAAGAAGTGCGCATAAAAATGTTATAATTGTCAACAAGGAAACTTCAAATATATGGGTACTATCTACCACAACCACCACAGATTATTAAAAACAACGTGTATACAAAAATGCTACTGCGCATGATCAAACAAACTAAGCCAATCATAGTTTGTCGCCGATAGATTTTCCCATTTATGTCATAAAATAGACATGATTGGGGTGTTTAGATGTCATATTACAGACATAATATGGGTTTTCCCGTTTTTGTCGTAATAAGACTTAATTGGGGTGTTACATGTCCCAATCATGTCTTATTCTAGACATATAATGGATTTTCCCAAAGATGTCGCTAAAATGATGTCCAGGAGATATCTTATCATAGACATAGACATGTTTTGGACAAGTTTGTCCAGATATGGACATAAACTGGGCAAGTGTGCTGTCTGGGTAGTGATGCATGTTTTTTTTTAAATCATCTTGTTTATTCACATTTTTACTCAAAAATACATCTTTCGCTTAAAATGTTCATTCAAACTTTACTGACAACATTATTTTGTAGAAAATTCGACTAAATGTTCATTGTTAAAGATTAAAAAACTAAATGTACGCTGAAAAATGTGAGGGGGGGGGGCGCCCCCGTAAGTTAGCCTTTGTTGGGGGGGGGGGCGACGTTAAAAGTTTGAAAACCGCTGATTTGAACAATAACTTCATGACTGCGAAATTACGAAAGATAACATAAAATTGGTGTCCTGATATACTTTTGAATTGCCCTAGTAGTTTTTCAATCGGAGTCAAATATCTGTAAAATCTTCCATTGTACATCATTCCTTATTCCGTTTGTCTGCGATCATGGGCGTAGCCAGCGAGGGGCAGCTGCCCCCTAAAATGAGCTAGTCATAGGGTCTGATTATGACAAACCGGGCATTCTCCGGTTAGACTCCATGTCCTGCCCCCCCCCCTAATGGAAATCCTGGCTACGCCCTTGTTTGCGACATGAACAAATTAGATTACGGTATTTAATTTTTTTTTTAAATTTTAAAGCATATTGAAATATGTATAATTTTGTGGCATTTAAATGAAATTTGTTTTTCAAATTCGAAGAATTATCTCAGAATAAGTATCCCTTAACTATAACAGGGATGAGAATCTTCCTCGGATCCGCGAAATTACGGGTTTTAGTAATTTTCTGCAATTTTATTTTAAACAATACCTAGATTATATAATCAGGACCGAGCTCCGTATTTCATAACTACCAACTCAAGTTCAATCATTTTGCATCCATTTACTAAATAAGTGTTTACCTTGAAGTGTTTCTTTATTCATATCTGTATAATGCAGTTAAATATATATATAATATTCTATAGTCCTGGTTCTAACAGCGGCTGATAAGAAACGGCAATACGATTGGACGAAGACTGTTTCGGGTTTCCATTCTAGTTTCCGTCAACTTCAACCCCCTCGTAATCAGGACAACTCGCATATTTAGAGGTAGAAAGACGAGTATTCCGCCAATCACCGTCCTCAAACGAACGTTAGTGTGTCCTACAGGAAAGTGTTGCCAGGCTGGATGCTATAATCTGACGTAATGCAATGACGTAGGTCGAAAAGCTATATACGATCTTTCGTTTTCTTCGTGTGTTGGAGAACGCAGCCACTGTATTAGAAACTTCTTCAATGAATTTTGGCAACGCTACTGTCATTTGTGTCGAGTCACGTGGTGTGTTTTGTGCGGAAGACTCTTCAAAGTCTTTGTCCATGCGAAAAAGAAACAGAAAGTTTCCCTAGTAATTCCCAACTCATTTATTACTCGAGAAGAAAGGTGATTTAAACAAAGCCTTTTGTCACTTTTTATCCTGCATTATTCCTTATTTTGACAAGGTTAACAGTGCTCTGCAGTTTTATGTGAAAGTGTGTGATTATATGTATCATATATGTAGAACACGAAGTTTCAATAAGAGCGCAGCTGCTGAAAGGGGCTGAGAGATCATTCACCCCTTCCTTCGAGACCCCCCCTGACGTGGAAGGTCACGTGGTGTTTTTGTTTTTCGTGGCTGGCGAATTCAGAAGAAGCGAGCCATGAGTGTGAGTGAAGTTGACAGAGTCGGACGGAGAGAGACGTTCGGAGATATTGAACGGAGATGGAATGGAACCTTTTTTCGTGCATGCCTGGGTGACTTGTTTTATTCTTTCTTTCTTTTAAAGGAGCGAATCCTGTGTGGATGATATTTTGTTAACATACCTAAGTGGTGTAAAAGAATTCTAGTATAACTTTGTAAATAGAAGATTTATTAAATGTGTGTAACTTCGACTCATCATTGAGTAATGTCCTGCTTTTAATTTGAAACACATAACAGTAATTCATCAACTCATAGGGTCAGTATACGATCCTATAAAATTTAAGGACTTTCACCGGGATATCGAAAACCCTCTAGTTTTTCGTAACTTTTCGCCGGGACAGAATAAGAATTAGATTCCATAGAACCTGATTCAATTGAAAAGAATAGATAGTATTGGTGCTTCAAGGAAAGTGTTGTGTGCTCACGCATCAGTGGTGGTTTACCAGGGCGAGTCTGATCGCCGAAGACTACAAACTGTAAGTACTCAATTTTTGTATCAGTAAACATGTCTTACATCGGAAAACATAGAAAAGAGGATATTATTAAATTAATGCGAATGGGCGAAATTATTAAATTAATGCGAATAGGCGATATTATTAAATTAATGCGAATGGGGGCCCTTTCTCCTTTTAGTAGATTAAATTAAACAATGCAAACAAATAATATTCTAAAGGCAATACCTCACAAAAATAACAAATAAAAAGACAAAAAAAATTAAAATACATTTTAGCGTTCTGACAAAAGACTACGTAAGCAAAATAAAGAACTAATTCATATCATAACGAACAATGCTTATCTCATACCTTAATTAAAATCACTAAATTGTTTCAATATTGAAATAATAAAATCAAAATATCAAATATTATATTAATAACGGAATTATTTGTTGCTCCTACCATTAACAAATAAATAAAGGTAATAATAACAAATAAAAACAAACAATGCTTATCACATACCTTGATTAAAATCTCTAAATTATTGCAATATGGAAATAATTAAATCAAAATATCTAAAATTATTTCACTGTATAAAATATTAATAACGTAATTATTTGTTGCTTCTACCCTTAGCAAATAAACAATCGAGAACGAAAATATTAACCTGAAACGTACTATCAAAAGAATGTTTATTCATACAAAACTGTATATAAATAGTTAGTATGAACCTGAACATCCATTTTAAATTTCAAAAATAATTAAATAATAATAAAATTTAATGTAGCCAATAATAATAAAGCCATTAAAATAAAACCATAAAGCACATTGTAATGGCGGATCACGGCACTCAAACCTCGCGGGCTAAGATATACGGGGCTCAAAAAGTTCATGAAAGGAACAAACGGTCGCGATTCGCCGGACGAACACGAGCGCATCCGTGACGTCACGGTAGAATCCACTTTTCGCCCGAGGTTAGGGTTACCGCTCCGGAGCATCCGATGGCGGGGTTACCATATTGGCATCCTTTATCATGCCAAAAAAAGTCGCCAAAAATAAAGCGCGCCAAAGGGACCATACTAAAGCTGTACCGAAGCTCAGATTAGAGCATCCTAAATTGTTACAGCAAACTACACTAACAAAGATGTTTGCAAATAAATAATTTTAACATAATAAATAATTTTGGTATAGTAATGAATAATTTCATTTGTTGTCATCATATATTTAATTTGCTTAATCTTAAGTGTAGTTTTATGAAAGTTATGTATGGTAAAAATACTGTTTTAAATTTGTACCCTGAAATCCGCACGAACCCTCCCCCTGAGCTGTGCATATTTCTGGGAGTGCACTGTAGTAAAAAAAACAAAGTCCATATTGAAAAAGCGAGGGAGGGAAGAGAAACAGAGCTTATATGCTAAAGCTTTTCAAAACAATTTGACATAGAATCAACAATTCTATTTTTTCTCCCAAATTAATCAAAATATACCGGGTGTTTCAAAATGGATTTTACAGCAATTATCTTTTAAACCATAAGTGATAGAAACTTAGATAGAAAACTTGTCAAATGACTAGTGGATTTCAGATATGTCAATTTTCTTACTCGGGGCTGTATACATATTAAAATACGAAATTTAATTTTTATCTGGCCCCTTCTTTCCTATCACTTAGAAAAGTGTTGCTCATTGTTTAAGAAAATTAATGAAAAATATCCCATGTCTCTAAGTGAAATAGTTAGCGAGAAAATTAATTTTGAAAATGATGACTTGCACCACTTTACATACTGTGTTGGCATCAGTTTTCAGGCAAAAAAATGTTTACTTTAGGGGACCAACTATGAGTTGATAAAAGATAAATAAGATCCCTTTGTTGGGAAAAGCAATTAAACATGCTCAAATGTGTGAAATGAACAGGTACAGTCATTTGACTAGTCCAGGTACAGTGTGACTAGTCATTTAAGTATCACAATCATTAACAAATCCCCCCTTAAACATGCGATGACTATTTGGCATCCGTGAAAGTTCTTTTACTTTTGCAACCAGTGGCGGTTCCAGAAGGGGGGGTCACAGGGTCATGACCCCCCCCCCAAATGGTCAACTTAGGGGGCCTAGATTAATAACCTCCCCCCCCCCCCAAAAAAAAAAAGTCTCCCCAAGCCGAGCTTGGACCGGGTCCCAAAATTCACAGGCCTTGCATACATATCCCATTGTGCTGCTGAAAGAGAATTCCTCTTTAAAAGACCATTGGTCTCTAAAGAGGACTAGTTTATTTTATAATACTAAAGTATGCACACAATATTCTACGTGCTCAGACTTGCTCCTTGGCAGAAAAATATTCAGCCGTTTTGTAAATATGTGCGTTCATCCATATCCATCCATATATGGAGGGCAAAGAAAGAGGGAATCACAACGAGCCTGATTAAGATAAGGGTGGATGGGGTAGTTGCCCCGAACCCACAATAAAAGAAAACTCTCAAAATCAAAAAATGTGTGAATTGTGTGTACGTAATACATTGCACTCGTATTCAAACCCTCCCCCCCCCCCCACACACCTTTTCAAATAACCTTCCTCGTCTTCAAAAGCACTCTAAGGAGCACCTATGTTTGTAAATAATTCATTTATGGAATCAAAATCTAGCGTAACTACTACAAGACCATAAAAATTACAGAACAGGAAGGGGGGGGGGTCACGAGGGAAGGGGACCATACCTAAACAGGGCCATATTGCACATCATGCTGAGTATGCTGTCCTATGGGCTATGGGCTCCAACACGGCCTGCATTAAAATTTAGCAGAAAAAAAAACCCATAATCAAACGTTATTAAAGCTTTTTTAGTGAAATTATTTATACAACATTTGTAGCTCTGAAAAAATAATTCTGATTAATTAGTGACTTTGTACACAATAGAAAATTTCCGTCATTGTTAGCCACTATACTTCTTAACTGAAATTTGAATGAATGTGTGCTAGAAAGTTTGAAGCTGATTATTTAGCTTGAAGTTTTATGTGCATATTTCAGTGATGACCTGCATTAGACAGATCATTGTGATGTATTTTGAAATTCAATAAAGTAATGAGAATTTTTAGCACTACGTCTACTCGAAAGAGCTATGGTAATCATAAAAAGGCTTTTAAACAAAAAAACCTTTGTAACCCTGTCATCACATTCCATGATTATAAGCTTTTAAATATGAAATTTATTCCATAGGAAAAACTGTTTTTACCTTTGAAAATGATTATCTTAAAGCAAGCAGTTCTGCACAATTTAAGTATGGAATGATATACTATGCATTAGCGCCAAAAACCCAGTGTCCTGTAAAACATTTTTCTCTCCAAAAACACATGTTTCCTTTCAGTGTCCAAAAAAATTCTAAGGGAAATCGCATGTTCAATTAAGCGCTAATCAGGTGTTTTCCATTGCCGAAACATCAATCCATTAGTTAAAATTTTTTATTTGGGAATACCTTATTCCCCCGTACATGATATATATTTCGGTTACACACATAACCATCTTCAGTCGTTTCTGGTTGGTTTATGTGTGTAACCGATGGATGTGTTTATGTGTGTAACCGATGGTAAGATGGTTATGTGTGTAACCGAAATATATATCATGTACGGGGGAATAAGGTATTCCCAAATAAAAAATTTTAACTAATTAATCCGCTGTATTAAATAATGTTTTATATGTTTTTTTTTTTTTTAATCAATCCATTAATTAGTAGTACAGTTAAACCTGTTTTTAAAGACCACCACTGGGACCAAGAAAATGTGGTCTTTAAGGAGGGTCGGTCTTTGAATTCAGGTAATACGATACATTTTGACAAAATTTTAAGCGTACTTAATTTTATCAATAGAATTGGAATTTATTTGATAATTACCTGATTATCACTGAAATGGCTTTATATAGATATAATTAATAAAAAGCATCTATGTATTTACTTTTTTTATAAAATGTAGAGAAAGACAGTGAGATTTTTATATATTTTAATAAATAAAATTAGAATATGTTTAAATTTTTAAAAAATTGAAAAATATAATAACATTTTGCTTTACATGGTAGGTTATTATATTTTAAAATATGATGTAATAACAGATTATTTAATCGCTTCTGTACACATGTCAAATGCTTAAATAGTTCATCACTCCCCACCTGCACGGAATAATTAAGCAAGGTGTTAAAGCCTTCTGTTGCTTCATTGAAAGTGATTGCAGTTTTTTGTTATGTGTCTTCATCAGAAGATGATATATTTTCACTGCAAACAGTTTATTCATTCTTATTTTCAGATTCCGTCACTGATGTACTAACTGTTCATGAATAGCGTATTCTTCAGTGACACTACAAAAGAAGTTGTAATCCTAACCTAATAATTCATGGGCTAAATTATCATAGGTAAAATCATACAAGCCGGTGCCCACCCCATGTAAACATGGCGACAGTCGCTGGAGCTTGGCGACCGCCAAGCTCCAGCGACTGTCGCCATGTTTACTAGTCATTCTAGGCAACCAGTGGTCCGTTTTTAACTAAAAAAACCCCAGTGGATTCAGCAACCTAGTTGTACAGCTATCTAAACTAGGCAACCAGTGGTCTGTTTTTAACTAAAAAAACCTCAGTGGATTCAGCAATCTAGTTGTACAGCTATCTAAACTAGGCAACCAGTGGTCCGTTTTTAACTAAAAAAACCTCAGTGGATTCAGCAACCTAGCTGTACAGCTATCTAAACTAGGCAACCAGTGGCCCGTTTTTAACTAAAAAAACCTCAGTGGATTCAGCAACCTAGCTGTACAGCTATCTAAACTAGGCAACCAGTGGCCCGTTTTTAACTAAAAAAACCTCAGTGGATTCAGCAACCTAGCTGTACAGCTATCTAAACTAGGCAACCAGTGGCCCGTTTTTAACTAAAAAAACCTCAGTGGATTCAGCAACCTAGCTGTACAGCTATCTAAACTAGGCAACCAGTGGCCCGTTTTTAACTAAAAAAACCTCAGTGGATTCAGCAACCTAGCTGTACAGCTATCTAAACTAGGCAACCAGTGGCCCGTTTTTAACTAAAAAAACCTCAGTGGATTCAGCAACCTAGTTGTACAGCTATGTAAACTACGCAACCAGTGGACCGTTTTTAACTAAAAAAAAACAACAACAGTGAACTAAGCAACCTAGTTGTACAGCTAATGTAAACTGGGCAAACACTGGCCCGTTTTCAACTCAAAAAAACATCGGTGGATTAAACAACCTAGTTGTACACCTCTTATAAAGTCAGTATGATTAGAATAGCACGTAAATAGCACTTACGAAAACATAAACACTTCAAATATCAATTTAAAATTCACATTAAAAACCTTAAACATCGAAAGATTCTTTAAAAAAGAACACTTACCTCTATTTTTTTGGTAAATAACCGCTCAGAAATGTCCCCAACACCCACCGGCTTATAACGTACTATATTTCTAACAAACACCCACAAATTCTTTTCTTATATTAACATAACACATTTCATTCCCTTCCATCAATAACGCAAACAATTTCAAATTCCCAAACCTGACGAAACACGTATTCTTTATGGTTGCCAGTCACAACTACCACCGGCAGTTGGCGGTGCATCGCTCACTCTCGCGTCAGATTGTTCGCCAATGATTTGTAAACAAACCATTGACATGTAAACAAGGCACCGTATACGGAATATAGTCCTTATCATAATTATGGACATTATTTTCTACGATGGAATTATTGAAATAATTATCTCTCATCTTCGGGGCCAGCGGCGTAGCCGGGGGGGGGGGGGGGGATATCGGGATATTAGCCCCCCCACCGAAATTTTCGGATTAGTGATGAAATTCAGTCTTTATACACATAAGTTCATATCCTCCCCCGAAAAATTTTCCTGGCTACGCGCCTGTTCGGGGCATACAGTGAACGATTCACTGTAAATGTCTAAATGCATAAAATTCTATTTTCAATAAATGTCCTCCAAGAAGCAGTAACACAAGTAGCTGAGTGCATCCCGCTATTGCGTACAGTGACTCTATGGATTAGGTAGGGGCCCGCCCGTCTCAAGAGAAGGGGGGGGTTATTGTGTAACCGATAAATAATAGGATGCGTTAACTTTTGGGGTATGGGGGAGGTACGGTGTTATTATTCATTATGATTGACAATTAATGCATTAATAAAATATTGATATATTAATTAATATGCATCATTCATACTAATTAATCCCTTGTTCATTCGGGAACCCTCTCTCAAAAAAGTTTGAGAACTACTTTTAAAATGAAGTGTTTTTAAGCCTGGGGTGCAATTGCAGCTGCAAAAAATTTGGTGTGTCAAACTTCATTCAAGTGCTATATCAGTATATCACTTTTTTTTAAATTTTCTTTATTTTTTCTGTTTGGGGGCCCTCCCTCATAAGGGAGGGCCCCCAAACAGAATGAGGGTGATGGCTCACCCGTCTGCAGACAGTTGGACACCCTGGCCAGTCTGGGCCTGAACTAAACAAGTGTCAACTTTTGTTTTTATCATACCGCGTGATTGCTGATCATCCGACCGAACAACGAACTTACTCAAATAGAGGAAAATAAGAATTTTTTTAAGAATTTGCAGTCGTTAAAATAGGATTTTAAATAAATTTGTTTCTTATACATAGCGGTCGTTGGTCGCGTCAGGCAGGTGGTCGTTCAATAAGGAAAATAAACCATTAATTATATGGTACTCGGGATCGCTAAGACATGGTCGTCAAGAACAGGTGGTCTTTAAATACGGGGGTCGTTCAACACAGGTTTTACTGTAGCGTATCTTTTTAAGTTTAAAGATGGGTGTAATAAGGGGTCAAGAACCATTATAAATTCTTAGTGTTCCGGGCATGAAAGCTATTAGTTTACCAGGGAGTTGCCAACACCCCCAACCCCTAAAGCCATTTTTCAGCTCCATTATGCGTTTCACAAATGAACAGCATGTGGATTTGTTTTCGAAAAGCATACACTTCTTGCATCTGCTTTCTGGTGTAGAACTCTCGTTAGGACTCCAAAGGTAGCAGACATTAACTAATGTTCCATTTTATACCCAGACTAATAAGTAAAAGGCTCAGAGTCGCTCATTTCGGCATTTTGGATACAAGGAACTAAACTTGAATGCGAATTTTCTTATGTGTCGGAGACAAAGCACAACTGGGACAAACGAGTCTGCCAAAGTTGTAAGAAAACGCCACAATGGACAAGGAGAAATGGAGGAAAAACAATATTACCCCCCCCCCCCCCCACGTCATTTTAAATTGCTTATTATGCCTAATTAACTTTTTATAATAGAACTTTTTTATTATGGGCTTGTCCAACTTATGATTTTACAGAGTTATAGTAATTTATCAGTGTTCAAATTTTAATCTTTTACTTTTATTTTTATATGTACAACATTTTTACTTTTTGTAATTCAAACATTTTTTTAATATTTTCCAATTGGTTTGAAACAATAACAGTGGCGGAGTGCTTAAGACCAGTGAAAGTGGTAGATGGCAGCTTGGGTTCTAGCCTACCGCATTGCTGTCGATCTAAAGGTCCAGAGTTTTGGGTGATTTTCTCCATATGTAACATGATTATGCTATAGAACGCCTTATAAAGTTCTTCACCTAAAGCATACTCCCCTTTAGATATATATTCATTGTGTAGCTTTGCCTTAATCAATAACCTATTCTCGTTACAATAACAATTATTGTAACAGTAAATCTCATAATTTACTCTGAAAAGATATTTGTAAAGACTTATAGTCTCATTAAAAGTCTATGTCGAAGAAACAAAATCTGCTTCATGATCTTGGTACACTGGTACACATGAACTGATTTCAGTGATTTTACAAGAGGTTCGAAAAAATTGAGGATCATTTTTTAGAAGCTGCACTACACACTGAAATAAACGGTGAATTTTATGAACTTTTAGGGAAAAAAATCTTAAACATTGAATTGCCCAGAAACATTTTTCAAAAAGGGATATATTTTACAAAATTTCGATATTTAAGATTTTTTTAATTTATTTTTTTTTCCCTATAAAGTTCGTAACTGATCTAAGTGTATCCTCTATTTCAATGTATAGTACAACTTGTAAAAAGAATTACGTATATTTCATTTATCCATAAAAAGGTTTTATGTGTAAGAAGTTTTTCTTTTAAGAAATATGACTAGATATTAATGAACTTATTCAGTGAATTCGATTGTATGTCTAATAACTGTATATTTTATGTCTATTAATAAATATATGTGTATATAATTTTTTTCGAATCTCCAGCACCCCTGACTTCTTTTAGAAGAGGCTCAAAAAATGCATGTTTTTTAAAAGAATAACCTTAGTACGGATTCCTGCTCTTTTCCAAAAAATCATCCAAAATTTTTATGTTGAGATCGTGCGTTGGAATTGAAGCAAAGTGCTAAAAACAAACCTTTTCATCACCCAGTGTAAACTTTCGTAAGCTGTAATAACAAAGAAATATACATAAATCTCTATCAATAGAAAACATGAATAACTTTATGATTTTGATGAAAGTCAAATATATCAAGGTGTCTTTTTGAGAGATCGGAAAACTGAAAAACGGAGAGGTTAAACATTTAAGAAAATTCCAGTCGTTTAGACATAAATGATTGAAGATGGTAAATCGAAAATCTAAGTTTTTGCTTAAACCATGTTGATAAAAATTACTTTTTTTTACAATCAACAATTAAATCATAAAATTTTTATGACACACAAATTAAACGAATAAATTAAAGGATTTTTTAAAATGAGCCTCCCCACATTTTTTCTTGGAGCGTCACGTCATTTTTAAATTAAAATTTATATCTATAATAACTCTTTTGAATGTCTGAATGATTTGTCACTTTGATCAGTGACCAGAATCTTTTAAGGGATAGGCCAAAGCTGAGCCTGCATCCAGGCCCTTGGTCTTAAGGGAAAACTAGTCTCATTCTCGACTCATCCTAAATAAGTGATGATCCGAATAATTTTAATCACTAAATGTTATTTCCACACACATTCCCCCACATGAAAAGTTGTTCCAGCAAAAAGTTGCTAGGACTTTTGTACTGTTAGTGTGATAACCCCATTAACGGACCAGAATTTCTCCTAATCAAACCCCTGCCAACATAGGTACATATACCGGGTGATAAGCATAACGGACCCTTCACAAAATTCTTTCTATGAAAAGTACATCCTTCATAAATCTGTTTATTTACAAAATTCATTTCTGGCAAATTGTAATTATATAAATCTAAACGCATAAGAAACGTGTTTATTTATAAAAATCTGTAGATGTTTATAATGCATGCAGCATGAAAGTTTTTATAATATAGGGCTTTCTGTAAAATGTCCAAAATAGACTTTAATACTACATTCTAATTTATAAAACATTAAATTTTTCACAAATTCATAAAAAAAAATCACCTTATTTTCAGAAAAACAGGGCCCTGTTTGGAAAAACCCGATTTAATGCTAATTTCAGATTCACAAAATTATGAGTAAAATTTTCACAATTTCACAAAACATGAACCTGTCTGAAAACGCCAGACACATCCCTATAATCTCTTTGAAAATTTTAGTGGATAATCTTCCAAAAAAGCATATGAGTTTGCAGCTATGAAATAGATGTAATAGTGATGAAATTCTCTCTTAAATCGCGCGTCATAGAAATGTACTTCTGAAAATAGACCCTTTCCTATTAGAATTAAAGCAGAAAAAACACCATGTTTTAACTACATTAAAATACTTTCTGAAGTATCGCGAGATCAAAAGTTTTTTCATTTCTCGCCATATACTAAGAAAATGCATTAGAAGAAATATTTAGACTGGTACTATCGGTGATAAAATACAAAATTATAATTCATTTGATTTGTTTCTTGCGAGCAATGCCTAACCTAATTAAGATACTAACGTCCATTCATTTATTTCATGAAATATTTGGTAAAACGACGAAAATATATTCCTAATCTTGTAGTTGTACTAAACTCCTTTAAAGGTTAAAAAAAAATCTTTAAAAAGGACAAACCTGGTAGATTGCAAGCTTTTTATCCATACATTCTGCATCTGTTTTTGAACTCCAAACCAGTTTGAACAGCATTAGTAGAAATACCAAACAGCATTAGTAGTGCCATGCATTTCTCCAAACAGCATTAGTAGAAATGCATGGTGCCTCAAGTCAGAAATCTGAGAGTACACACAAAAAAGAAAGAATGCATGCGTTTTTAAAGTAGCTATGTATGAAAAATTAAATCTACTGGTCAAAATGCTTTTTTCGGTTTATAAAATTTAGTGTTATTACAAAATTCATTTTCAGAAATTCAGATTCTCAAGAATAAAATATATATTTAATTTTCTCATGAAAAAATTAATGTCTATGACTAATCTAATCTGGATTAAAATTTCGCCGTTCGAAAGATGTCAATCTCATCTGTCATTTAAAAGAACTTTAAATTCTGAAATCAAAAACAAATGCGTAAATAAAACTGAAACAGGAAATCAATGGTGTTGTTTAGTTATTTCATTACTTTTACTTGTTTTACAAAATGAAAAAATAAAATGATGGATAATATTATATTTTGCGGTAGGGGGAATATTATGCGAGTTTAGTTAAATATATAGAAGACTTTCAGCAGTCCCACGGGTCAGGGAATAACCGTAAAACCTGGAACAGAATTTCTCTTTCAAGAGCGTTCTTTGTGGCTGACAGGAATTTTATGAAAAATGCCTCAACAACATGGAATAGTCAGGATTTTTTTTTTTTTTTTTTTTTTTTTTTTTTTTTTTCAGATATTGAGAGGGAAAACTGGATTTGGGTATGAAGTTTCATAGCATAAGTAAAGATTTTATTAAAATTTTATAAACTGTATCACAAATTATATTGGAATATAAACTATACTTTAATTAATATACAAATTTATGATAGTAAAATAGCTGGAAATCTCGTGGAAAAGTTTTGCTGCTGCATTTCAAATTTAATTTAGGAAAAGACAAACACACGACTTTTTTAGACCGACACGATTTGGGACTGTTAAATTCCATCTATAAAGATTGTGTTGAAAAGTTTTTCATAGTCTGTGCATTTTGCGTGGTTTATATTTCTTATTTCAGTTTAATTTGTTTATTAATTGGTTGTTTTTTTATTTTATTTCAGGTTTTCCATTCGACAATCCCATTCATTTAAGATGGAAATTCTGTACAAGGTCTCGGGAGGAAGGTATATTCCATTGAAGGAAATAAACTTTGTCATTCCCACTCATTCCGTAATGCTGAATTACCTGAATCTCTTTGAACATGTATTGGATTTTTTTTATGAGAATGAGACTGGCACCAGCTTTTTGGACATTGCTCTATGTCACATTGAAGAATTTGCAAACCACGATCCACTGGTCAAAGACTCCGAAGACAAAGTGCTCAGACACTATATCGGAGATCATATGCTTGAATTTTTCGATGTGATTACTTTGATCAGAGATGAGTGTTTTACTATAATACAATTTGAGTACACAGTCACTACTTTATTGTCCTTGCTAAAGCAATGGAATGTTGCAACGTACATGAATCTTTTCCGAAAATGTGAAGTTTGGAACTTGTGCCATCGAGTTTATTTCCAGTCTATGTCGTACATCAGCGACCACAACAACATACATAAGTTATTTTTCCAGGTTTTGATCGTTTGCTGTGAAGATTCATCCTTCATAATAGATACTGCATATCTGCCAACTCTTCTGCTTTTGACAGAAGACTTCTGTTTTTTTTTAAGCTATCTTCTGGTATTCTGCCAGAAGATAAAGTCTTCAGTCTTTTTTTAGTCAATATATTGAATTGTATTACAAACTGTGTGAAAAAATTGTAAATTAATAATTCTAGGTTAATGTTTGTTATGATGGACAAAAGGACATGTGAGGAGTTTTATGTGGAACCTAAACTTTGGTAAGTTAGTTTTATAAAAGAAACATTAATGAAATCAAATAGATTGATTATACAGTTTTATTTAAACGCATATAGCTCTATAATGAGTACATTTGCTTTCTGGGATGAATCTTTTAATGCCTTGCTTGCCCTCAATAGTTGTTTTTGACCCATAATTCCCCTGTGTGACTTGTCATTTTAGCATCGCAACTTTAACAAATCTCCCCCCCCCCCCTCCGATGCGGTGTAAATATACCAAAGAAAGGGTTATGCTAGATGCGGAGTCCCGATTCAACCTAAATGCGAAATCAGTGATGACTATTTGGCATCGGAGAACGTTTGTTTACTTTTGCTACTCTTAAAGATAACCCTGCCTTCAAGTCTGGCGGAAAAGTTGTTCCAGCAAAAAGTTGCTCGGCTTTTTTTACTGTTAGTGTGATAACCCCCCAGTGGCAGATAGTTTTGTAGCTGTCTGCGACAAGCTTTCAGAGTTTCATAATCAGTCTGCAAAATTTTGTGTGTAATTTTGATGGATAATTCATAAATAAAACCAGCAATTTTTAACCACTGCTGTTAAATAGTGTTGACTCTAGAGAAAAAAAAAAAGTCCGCCGGGGAAAATTAAAAAAGGACAGCCTGTTTTCAAAAAGGGTACTTGAGTTCCCTAAAAAAGTATAGGTAGATAGCATATTACAGAAAACTGGTTTGAAACAACCTGAAAAGGACTAGGGCTTATCCCCAAAACTTGTAGGTTGTAATGTGTGTTTTGACTTACGGTGTGTAGTTAGTTCGTTTTTTTCTTTTTTCAGAGTCATATACAAACTTTGTATTGCATCCAACTGTTGGATGTACACCATTTAAAATCAAGTTACTGAAATGTATTTGTTCTTCCTCTTACACACACATGGGTGCCTGCAGCATAGGGCAAGGGGGGCACTTGCCCCCCTGGATTATTGTATTCAGTGTTTTCCCTTGCTTTTTTGTTCTTTTCCACATGGTAACCATACGTTGAAGTAGTCTTCGTGCCCCCCGGGAAATATTCTGGCGATGCCCATGTACACACACATTCTTCTAGTTTGATGTTTGCTCATTCATTAAACGTGAATATAAGTTTTTAAAAAAGCACTATTTTATTCTTAAAATATATCAATAAAAGTTATTATTATAGATAAGATATGTAAGCATAAATATAAATCAAAAACATTTTAACTCGCAGAATTTGCAAAAGGTAAGAAACAATGTTTAAAATAATTAAAATAATTTTAATTTCTTTTTGTGGCATGCTAACAAAGTCCCTTTAAGGAAATAGTTTACCATTTCAGCATTTTTTTAAAACTATAGTACAAATGATGAACTGGATGCATTTCAATGTTCAACTAATAGTACATTTTGAAAAAATACTTTTTTTTAAACTGCACATTTAAGTAAAATTTTTACAAAGTTTAAAAATCTGATTTTTAAAAAATCTCTACTTAAAAAAAATTAAGATTTTTGTCCAATTAAAAAAAAAGGATTTTCAAAAATATATTACACAAAGCTGTGCATGGATTTTCAGATACATCTAATATTGCGTCTAATATAGTTTTTGTGCTGATATACGATACAGTGTAAAACAATAAAATGTAACATATCTTCATATAACTTCTGTAAAATACAAAAGAAAAAAACTGAAGGCTAATTCCATGCACAGATTTATCAGATAAGAACTGTAATAAAGAACATGTACAAAAAAAATTTAAAATCTTTATCTCAATTAAAAAAAAAAAAAAAGCCTTAGCATGTTTAAAACATGTAATTGAAGAAAATATGAACATGGAGAAAAGGCCATCTAAAAAGTTTGTTTGCCAATGAAATTGCACTGAGTGTTGGAACTAAAGTTGCAGTATCTCGTGACATTATTGGCATATGATTAAAAATAAGGTGTCAAATTTTTATAATTTAGCAAGCAGAAAGAAAATAGATTCTTTGACCTTTGGTGTAAACTGTTCCCTTAAAAGCAATAAATCATCTTTCTTAAACTTCAATTTCGTAATGTAAAAAAAAAAGTATATTAAAATGTATGAATTACAAATTTTATTTTAAGCAGCAAGTTTTGTAACCAGCTGATTAAAATAAATAACATTCTGTTACAGAAAGTATTTGAACAATTTCATAAGATAAAAAACTTCTGGAATTATTTATAAAAAAAATTGTTCTTTTTTAATTTTTGAAAGCAAAATAAGCTTAAATTGATAATAGTTTATTCTAAGAATAACCTAACTGTTAGACTATGACAATTTGTTTTCTGAAGACTTACTTTACCTTTGCTTTAATTCTTTTTTTCCTTCATTTAGTAAAATGGTGAAATTTTTCAAAATTTCAGAAGATATATGATTTGTATATTTAGAATACCAAATCTTATCAATAGTCTGAATTACCAAATTCTGAAAGTATTCCACTTTTTTTTATAAGCAAAAGAGCGGCGTAATAAGAGGGGAGTGGGTGGCGGTCCGCGAAGGCAGCAAGATAAAAACAAAGATAAGCGACCGGAGAATATTGACAATTAAGGCCAGAGCAGACTCGAGTGCAATTGCCGTACGCTGCAGGATATGAGGCATGAGGGGAGTTTTTTAATGGTCAATTTGCACGTGCACGCTTTGTAAAAGGGGGGAAGCAGTGCAGGGTCGAAAATTTATAGGCTTTTAATGATCAGTTGAGATTTGCCAACAAAGGATAACTAGTGAAACCACAAAAGCACGCCAAACATACAATGGGGACATTTTTCTCAGCAATCCGTCTTGGAGATACGAAAAAATACATTGCATACCCATTGTAGCATACGGAAATGCACTGAAGTCTGCTCTGGCCTTAAGTAGAATGTGGCAGAAAACGGAATGACTGCACCGGGCGCAAATAACCCCAGCTACACCGATGAAGCAAAATGTCACTAATATGCTTAATTTTGGCAAAATATAATATATTTCAAGTGCTGTATTTGCAAAATGTCTCAAATCGCCCAATTTTCAGATCAATTTCTGGAAGTCCCACTTAATTTCAGAATAGTACAACGTAGTTTTGCTACGACACTTTTTATATCATTCGTAGTTATTTATGATTAGTAAATTTCTGTAATAATTATGAATAATGCATAATAAGAAAGCCGGTTAAATAGAGTAAAGCGTTCAGGAAAAAAAAAAAAAAAAAAAAGAGAAAAAACTTTCAAGTGTGCAAAACAATTAAAACAGAGAAGAGGAATAACTATACAGCTGGCGATGAACACTAGAATATTGAATTTTTCAACTATATTTTCTTCCCTCTTCCCTCATTTCCTACGCGAAATATGCACGACGCCGATCGAGTTCTCACTTGAGTCAGCAAAAACAAAACATTGCAGAAGGTGCACTTTCAGGTTACTCAGCTCTTCAAAGATAATGGAAAATGCAATAATAATACCAATCTGAAAAAATAGAACATTTGTAAAAGGCATTTTAACGAGTAATATTTGTGAGAAAGGTCCGATTTAGAAGGTAATTTTGTAGAAGGGCCGTTTTCAATCAGTCATTCATATTTTTATGATGGGGTTATTGTATTTAATCGTATTTATCTGAAGGGGCCGTTTTAATAAATGCATTTTTGCGATAGGGTGCAAAACGAATCCAAAATGGTGCATGGGAAATAAAAAATGATGATCGTTGGCAAATAATAAAAATGTGAAACCAGGAGGGTGCAGAGCAGACTTTGTGCCGATTACAATTGACTGTAATCGATGACTAAAATAATATTTTACAAATTTTACAAAAATGCTATGATAAAATTGCACTACCATAGAATTCTTTTGATATTTGATTTCTTTAAGATCAAGATTACTGTTATTTTACTAAATTCACATTCATTAGTCATACTCTTTTTGGAAATAGAAATTCTCTTTTAGTAATCGTAATCGTAATCCATATCATTTCTTGTAATCGATTACAGATGACCATGTAATCGCACGAAGTCTGGTGCAGAGGTGTGTAAAAGCTAGATTCGGCCGTTCTTTTTCGTGCATTTTTTGCGTTAGTGACGTCAACGCAGAGCGGAGACAGTGTAACGAGCCACGGCAAAATGTTCCCAAAAGTTGCAGACAGTTAAAAATAATTTTTTTTTACGGCAGAAATTACACTTTTTTTTTTTTTTAAATATGCCGACAAAAACTGTCCGCAAGGAGATTTCTGTGTCTGCGACATTGTCGCGGTGTTTCTGCTAGGGGGGATAACCCCATTGACGGTCCAGAATTTCTTCTAATCAGACCCCTACCAACATATGCACATATACCGGGTGATTAGCATAGCATAACTCCCAACTTTTTATCGGTACATTTTCCCCCACTAATCTTCTCTTTAGCAATTTCTAGTTAAAATAAATCCAAATTTTTAGAGTAAAATAAAACTAGGGGTCTGTCTAGCAGAAATTTGAGTCCATTAACGGACCCTTCCCAAAATATTTTATCTTAAAAACGGAAACTTCACAAAATATTTTACCGTAAAAGCCGACCCCTCACGATATTTTTCAATTTAAAAACGGACCCTTCAAAAATTCTTTCTATGAAAAGCAGATACTTCACAAATCTTTCTTTATTCCCAAAATTAATTTCTGGCAAATCGTAATTATATAAATCTATGCACATAAAAAAACATTAATGTATTTATTTATAAAAATTTGTAGATGTTTATAATGCATGCATGATAGTTTTTATAAAATAGGGCTTTCTGTAAAATGTCCAAAATGGACGTTTAATTTAATACTACACTCAAATTTATAAAACTGTAAATTTTTCACAAATTCATAAAAAGAGGACCCTATTTTCAGGAAAACAGGACCCTGTCTAGGAAAACCTGATTGAATGCTAATTTTAGATTCACACAATTATGAGTAAAAATTTTAACAATTTTTCAAAACAAGAACTTGTCTGAAAACTCCAGACACATCCCTAAAATCTGTTTGAAAATTATAGTGGATAATCGATATATTGGATCCGAAGAAAGCGTAAGAGTTTGCAGCTATGAAATAGATGTAATAGTGATTAAATTATCTCTTAAACCGCGGGTCATAGAAATGTACTTCTAAAAATAGTCCCTTACCTATTAGAATTAAAGCAGAAAAAACACCACTTTTGAGTTTAACTACATTAAAATACTTTCTGAAGTATCGCAAGATCAAAATTTTTTCATTTCTTGCCATATACTAAGAGAATGCATTAGAAGAAAAATTTATACTGGTACTATCGGATTTAAAATACAAAATTTCGTTTGATTTGTTTCTTGCGAGCAATGCCCACCTAATTAAGATATTACTTAAGATGTGTTTTGACAGCATGGTACTGCACACTTTTTGTCTGTTATTTTCTGTTGACACTTTCTGAGAGGGAGAAACCTCGTGGCTGGAAAAGTGATAGAAATAGTGACACCCCCACACACACACACACACACTCATACACACTCCTAAATTATCGATATTTTTTTATAATGAAACATCGATCAATGCAGAAAAAACTAAACCTTCTTATTTCACGAATTTAAATGTGTTTAATTGTATTTTCAAGTAAAGAGATCATTTATTAAATCATAGTTTGTCCCTAAAGTAACTGAAGCTTGTACATCGCAGGTTTTGCCCCTGTATATTTATTTTATTGTTGCGTGAAGCTGCATACTCTTTACTGAGAATTTTCTTTTTCTATTTCCCCATAGATTTAGAACATGAAACAAACGCAAACCTAATTCTGGATCGTATGAAGCATCAGCGTCGATTTCGCACTCGAGAAGTCTTTCATGGATATGAAAATCGTAAGTAGATGTTTCACCTCCTTTCATTTATTTCATGGAATATATGGTAAAACGATGAAAATATGTACCTCATATTGTAGTTGTATTAAACTCTTTTAAAGGTCAAAAAAATTTTGAAATAGGACAAACCTGGTAGATTTTAAGCTTTTTTATCCATACATTCTGCATCTGTTTTTGAACTCCGCATCAGTTTGTCAAAGAACATTAGAAATGTATGGCGCCACAAGTCAGAATTCTAAGAGTACCCTCAAAAAAAGAAAAGAAAAGATATGATTTGATAAATTAGCTTTTCTTATACTAATATGAGTATATGTATGAAAGATCAAATCTACTGGTCGAAATGCTTTTTTCGGTTTATAAAATTCAGCGTTATTAAAAATTTCATTTTCTGAAATTCAGATTCTCAAGAATATAAAATATATATTTAATTTTCTCAACAAAAACTTAATTTCTACGACTAATCTAATCTGGATTAAAAGTTCGCCGTTCAAAAGATGTCAATCTGACCTATAATTTAAAAGAAAAATTTTAAATTCTGAAATCATAAACAAATGCGAAAATAAAATTGAAACAAAAAATTAATGGTATTGTTTAGTTACTTCATTACTTTTACTTGTTAGACCAAATAAAAAAGTCATGAAGGAAAATATTATATTTTGCGGTAGGGGGCATATTATGAGAGTTAAGTTAAATATATAGAAGAAGACTTTCAGCGGTCCCACGGGTCAGGGAATACCCGTAAATCCTGGACCAGAATTTCTCTTTCAACAGCATACTTTGTGGCTGATTGGAATTTTATGAAAAATGCCTAATCAACATGGAATAATCAGGAATTTTTTTTCCAGATATTGATTGGGAAAACTGGATTTTGTTATGATGTTTCATAGCATAAGCAAAGATTTTATTAAAATTTTATAAACTGTATCATAAATTATACTGAAATATAAACTATAGTTTAATTAACATACAAATTGATGATAGTAAAATAGCCAAAAAGCTTGTTGAAAGGTTTTGCAGCTGAATTTCAAATTTAATTTAAGAAAAGACTAACACGACATTTTTAGACAGGCACGATTTCGGACTCTCGAATTCCATCTATAAAGATCGTGTTGGAAAGTGTTTCGTAGTCTGTGCATTTTGCGTGGTTTATATTTCTTATTTCAGTTTCATTTGTTTATTAATTAGTTTTCTATTTATTTTTATTTCAGGTTTTCCATTCAACATGTCCTTTCATTTAAGACGGAAATTCTGTACAAGGTCTCGGGGGAAAATATACTCCATTGAAGGAAATAAACTTTATGTCATTCCCACCAATTCCGTAACGCTGAATTACCTAAGTCTAGAGGAACATGTGTTCGAAGATGCTTGGGAATATATTGATGAGAATGAGACTTTGTCATCTGCCAACAGCTTAAACAGCTTGTTATGTCACATTGGAGAATTTGCAAACCACGATCCACTGGTCGAAGACTCCGAAGACCAAGTGCTGCGGCATTATATCGGAGATTATATGCTCAAATTTTTCGAATTGATTACTTTGATCAGAGATTGGTCTTTTACTCTAATGCAATTTGAGTACCCAGTCACTACTTTATTGTGCTTGTTAGAAAAATGGGATGCAACAAAGTACATGAATCTTTTGCGAACGTGTGCAGCGTGGAACTCGCGCCATCGAGTTTATTTATACTACGGCACGGAGATCAACCTATTCAAAATGTTTTTTGAAGTTCTGATCGCCTGCTGTCAGGATTCTTCCTTCATAATAAATGCCGTTGTAAAGTTATATACCACGATACCGACGTTTTTCTATAAGAGAGCTGATTACTATTACATATTCTTCTTGTGCCACTTGCAACGAGCCAAACTCGATAATTTTCAATTCCGAGAACTCTCGAGAATACCACATATATTGCCTTCTGCCCTTTCTCACGGTATGATCGAAGAGATGAAGCTGATTCTGGAGTTGGAATATTCGGCAATATATGCAAATCACGTCTGGTTCCTGTTTGCTATGGTTCAAAGGATGTCCCCTGGGTTTTGTGTAGAACCTAAACTTTGGTAAGTTAGTTTTATGAAAGAATGATTAATAAAATCAAACTGATTGATTATACAGTGTTATTTAAACGCATATGGCTCTATAATAGGGTGTATCACGAAAATTTTGTTTTGGAAAATCAAACTTTCGATAAAACGTTGTCACTGTCATCACATATCAACCAAAAAAAATTTTTTTGAAATCGAAAAATATTTAGGTCTCCCGGAATTAACTTGAAATTCAACTTTTTTGACCTAAAATGTGTATTTAAAAAAAAATATATGTATACATGAATATAAAGTATATTTATATTTTTAAGTACAAAAACTAAGTTTAGAAAGACAACAGACTTTAAAAAAATTCATTTGTACCATTAACTATATTAGTCTGCCGGAATCTAATTTTAAAAACCTTGCTATTTTATCAAATATTTAAAAATTTCCAGACGATATTTTACATTGGTAAATTTCTAGCAACCGTGCAAATAAAATTTATATTAATTTTTCATTAGTTTCTCAGTCTCTTTTTTATTTCGGGGGGGGGGGGGGTTGACATTAGAAATAATTGCACATTAGAAAAAAATTTTGGAGGAACAAAAATATATTAAAATTAAAAATCAGAAAGTGTGATCTTTAGATGAATAGGTTACAAAAGATATAAACACACACATAAAGGTTACAAATAAAGAACATTGAATATGTAAAGATTATTCAAAATAAATCTTGATTTCACTGTCTATTTATTTTGATAATTGTAGGAAGTGCATCACAAATGCAAGTAGTTTTTCCAACCTGCAACCTAATCTATTAGAAACTCCAGTGTTTGTGGGCGTACCATCACATCCAAGAGCTTTGATAGTTGTCACATCAATGCAGTTACATTCCATGTGTTTCATTATTGATGATACAATGTCTTTCCCAGAACCACTGTTTGCAGTTATATGACCAAGATATATTGAACCTGGTTCTTCAACCAAAGATATGTGTTCTTCTTGTATAGTTTTCCTGTACAGATTTACCACGTACATTTTCTTTGACTATAGTTTCATCTTTCCGACCTTCAAAATAGAGAGAAATTATTTCTGAGGTGCAAGTTGCAATACTTTCATGGCACTTTACTCTTTCACGAAAAACTTAAGATTTATCAATTGCCGCCTTCTGATTTTCTGTTGTCACAACTTTTAAATCCTGTAAAAGAGCACTTGATAGTTGCGGTCCTGCTCTATTGGAAATTGCTCTGCGATCACATGCTCTGGAAAATGATGGCAGATCTACTGGAAGGACTTGCTTTACTGAAACACTAGAATTTTTCTTATTAATGCTAGAATTTTTTATTTTCTGGTATTTTATTTTTTATAGCTAAAACACTTTCATCACTTGAATCCTGTTGAGTGGAATTGCTGTCAGTGTCACTAACAATACCTTCATGTCGTAAAGTAGGAATATTTGTTAATTGGAGACTTCAGTTTAACTCGAATTGTATGGACTTTTCCTTTAGCACGTTTCTCGATTTTTTTTTTTTTTTTATTTTATTTTTTTTTTATTTAACTCTCTACTTCGTCTATTCCTCCTATAACCATAAGCCTCAGGTTTCGTTGGTTATTCAAGAACTTGTGTTCCAGTTGTGGAACCTTCCTTTGCGCTGGACACAAACATTTCTCTAAATCTATACATTTGCATGAACAAATATCATAAGATTATTTACAGTGTCAGATTTTGAACTTTTCAATGGATGTTTTAAAGCTCTTGGCATTTTTTGCGTTATACCCTGATGACTTTTTCATCTTTTCAGATCTCTCGTGTAGTTTTAAAATCATAAAAAGAATGTTGCTTGCAGATGAAACAGGAATAGAAGTCTTCCATATTTCTTCTAGCTTACAGGCCACTCGCATTGCAACTACCCTTTTCTTTGGTTGATGACATCCTTCAGACTTCAACTAATTTCTTATGTAGGAATATTTGTTAATTGGAGACTTCAGTTTAACTCGAATTGTATGGACTTTTCCTTTAGCCCGTTTCTCGATTTTTTTTACTCTCTACTGTGTCAATTAATCCTATAACCATAAGCCTCAGGTTTCGTTGGTCATTCAAGAACTTGTGTTCCAGTTGTGGAACTGTCCTTTGCGCTGGACACAAACATGAACTTTTCAACGGACGTTTTAAAGCTCTTGGCATTTTTTGCGTTACACCCTGATGACTTTTTCATCTTTTCAGATCTCTCGTGTAGTTTTAAAATCATAAAAACAATGTTGCTTGCAGATGAAACAGGAATAGAAGTCTTCTTCCATATTTCTTCTAGCTTACGGGCCACTCGCTTTGCAACTACCTTTTTCTTTGGTTGATGAAATCCTTCAGACTTCAACTGATTTCTTACACATTCAAAATAACGTAGTACATCAATTTTAGTAGGTAAAACATTGCTATCACTTATATCTAGAGGTTGGCCGACAACTGAATCATCAGCAGTTTTCCTTGTTGATGAAGAATGAGTTTTTCTACTCATGATGGTAAAACAAAACCAAATTGAATTCAATCACAAATCAAAAACGCTCACTAAATGGACGCTTCGTACATAAAAAATGCTAAAAACAAACTGAAAAAGAAAGGAAGGGTGGACAAGGGAGAGAGAAGTAATCATGTGATGGTCTTGCACTTCCCTTATCTAAGTCATGGGGGAGCTACAGTTTTATCACCTTGAAATCTGAGTCCCATATTCGCCTATCAAAATATTCTTGCTATTTTGGAACGCTGTACTGCAGTGTCTGTATTATAAATGCAATGATTGAAAATTTGAAAGATTCTTCAACATTTCTTAAATACGGCTAGTTGACAAAAAAATTGGAGATTTTCATTACGATTCCGGGAGATCTAAATCTTCAATTTCAGTCACAATGCATTTTTTTGATTTATACATACTTTATAAAAAAATGTTTAAAAGTATCGTTTTGACTAAAAACCTGACAACTTCAGGGTCATTCCGGGAGACCTAAATATTTTTCAATTTCAAAAAATTTTTTTTTGGTAGGTATGTGATGACAGTAACAACTTTTTATCAACTTGAAAGTTTGATTTTCCAAAAAAAAATTTTCGGGATACACCCTACTCTATAATGAGTACGTTTGCTTTCTGGGATGAATCTTTTTATGCCTTGCTTGCCCTCAATAGGCATTGAAACATTGTGAGACCCCGGTGATACACATCTATGGCCACAAAAGTAAAAATACCTGCAATCTCATTTCTGTGACAGAACAAACATGTTGAGGCAAATAAGGGTGATATTCAAGTGATACGTGCACGATCAAGTTCGAATCGAACAGTTTTCAGTCCAAAGTTCGAACATTTTGGCAGAATGCTTCTGATGAACAAACCTATCGTGCTGTCACGTGATCAAAACACGATTGGTTTGTTTCAGTTGAATAAGAAAAATTGATATATTTTGAAGTTTCCCCTGTTCGACGTGGAAAGCATTCGAATTGTTTCACTTGAATCCTGCCCTAAGGCAGTAATGTATAAGTGTGTGTGTGTATATATATATATATATATATATATATATATCATATGGATGTTTTGAAACTTATTGGCAAAAATTTAAGGGTTGGTAGTGGGAACAGAGATAGTTCAGAATCACATAGCAAAGTGGGGTCGGAAACGTCATCCTTATGTACCTGTTAATAATCATTTTGGAATAGTCGTAAACTTCCAGACCATGGTTTGTCAAAAATTAATGGATCTTTCGCAGAAAGCACTTGACTCTAATTGGCTATTAGCAGTTCTGATTACTAAAGTAAGGATTATACAGGTTGTCTGAAATTGTTGTATGACTATGCGGTTCACAGAATCAAGAATTTACTTTTCATAGAGACTGGAAGCGTTTTAGATAGGGAAAGTGGTCAGCCACGAAGATCGGATGAGACTGCACAAGACATGGACATGATGAGAATCGCTGTCACAGATTGAAGAAAATGATGCAAAGAAAGCACGAATGGGCATGCGGGCATTTTTAGTAAATTTTTGCAAATTACTGAAACAATCTTTGCCTATAAATCATTCATTTTTGAAAGATCTGGAGTTCTGGAATTAAAATTTTACTGCACTTCCCCAAATTTTCTTTATTCAAAGACTTCAATTTTGAAGTAGCCTTTTTGCAAAAAAACGCAAAATGGATTTACAATCGACATTTTATTAAGTAATTTAAAGCAGTTCGACAGTCTTTTTAAGATCCATCCTTCCGAAACGTTTGGACAATCTGTTTCCACTGACTATTTCAAAATATCTCCAATTCCAAAATATTAATTTTTATATTCCCAAAACGATCAAATTATGCTATTCTGAAAACATGAAAACTTTTTGCATTCGAAAGATTTCATTTTGTATACATAGCCATTCTTATATAGAGGCAGACGACTTCTTTGTTTGGCTCGAAGTCCGCTTATAAATCCTCGATTCATTTTTGAGAAGAAAAATTAAACTGTGTAATCTAGAAAAGCAATTTAAAAGGAAGGAATCACAATTTCCTTCAAAGCCGGATATAACGTCCTTTTCCGCTTGCAGAGCCGAATTTTGTCACACAAATGATAAACTTTTTTGACTCTGAGAAATAAAATGGAGCTGAAAATGCCAAAAAATCGCTTAAAAATGAGGAAACCGGTGGTTTTCATGTATTTAAGGTAGCACAGATTTTTTTTAATATTTCTATTGAAAATTTGTCATATAATAGTTGACATAATTCTTGCCATAATAAAAAAATTCAGCTGGCCATATGCCGGGGAAAAACCCGTCAGCTGGTGCATTGACATAGGCTAGCGGCGGCCACACTACCTTTCCGCGTCACACTTTCACTGTGCCAGCTGACGGGTTTTCCACCAGCATACAGCCAGCTGACTTGTTTTTTTTTTTATTTAAAGTAGAATGTAAACTAACATCTGTCAAATTTTTCAACCGGGAGGAAATCATTGAAAAAAAAAAATTTTTTTTTACATGTTCGTATGAGCAGCTGACGTATAATCCACCGCCGCTTGGCCAGCTGACGGTTTTTTTTTCAAACAAGTACTATGCCAACTATTATTTCAGAAATTTTCAACCGGGAGGAAATGACTGAATTTTTTTTTTTTTTTTTTTTTACGGGTCTGGAAGGCGGCCGCCACCCAACCCACCCATGGTGCGGCAGCTGACGATCACCATGATTCAACACACAAGTCTTAATCATCTGAGAAATTATGAGCTGAGAGGATTTTGGTCGCAAAAATCTGTCGCTGGCTCCCGGACTAAAATGCAAGGTTTAAAGTTGCATTAAAAATGAATGACTTAGTAAAAGTTAAAATTGCCCAGACTTTACTCGAAGGGGCAATGAAAACTAATAAAGAATGCAATAAAAAGAGAAATTCTATTTCCTCATTGGAAAAGGAAATTGATAAAAAGACAGATTCTGTCATAACTATTTTTTTTTTTTTTTTTTTTTTTTTTTTTTTAAGAAGCCTCGAGCGACATAAAAGGCATTATATCATAATGAATATTAATACTGTTTTGTTTTCTTTCATACTACTTTTTATTAATAAACGTATGTAAATAATAAAATGCCTGTTTCTATACCCATTTTATCATAATTCATTGCCGTCCATTTTATGTTTTCATAAAAAAAAATTTGGATATCAATTGAGAATATTCCAAAATAATTCTGTTTGCCATGTTCTAATAATAAATGATGCATTTTTTAATTGTTTGAATTATCAAAATGAAGCTTTTTGCTTTAATCACTTTATAATGATAACTTAGAAGCAGGGCTGTCAGATTTGATGTCTGGGGTGGATGTTTTAGGTTGAAGGATTTTTTTAAGACAAAAATTTAGTTTGTTTCATTTTTTAAACATTTGCAAGTTAACAGTTAGTTTCACATTTATCCATGGCTTGACGTTTGTATATCTGTAGGTGCAAATTTTCAAGTTCAAGTACCAGATATTTTAATTTGCTCATTTTACCTGAATAAACTCGGCTTTTATTTTTAAAAAGCCACCTCCTTTTTTTTTTTATTAAACTACATAACCTTGCTTAGATATTAACATTTGTTGCATTAATATAGAAATTCCGAAAATATATTTCTGCAAAGTTCATGCTCTTTTTATTAAGATACAAATAAAATTTATTAGTCTCATGAAATAGATTCACAGATATTGCAGTATTATTTACTATCTTTGTTTTCTTGGAGGGGGGGGGGGTTCATGTGTGTGCATAGTTTTTTTAAAAAATGGTCCCTTAAAGTCCCTTTTTTGGAGATTTTGGTCCCTTTTTCCCCTAGGGATTTCATAAATTGTTCTGAGCTCTGCAATACTTGTATGGTAACTTAACAGTGTACCGTAACGGGACATTTTTAAACATGGAAAAGTGACTTAGGCCAAAATATTTGCTGCTCAATAACTGGGTGAATTTTGTTCGTAAGGGCAAATTTTCTTTTATTGTGCATGAAATTGTATAAAGGAAAATTTTCTGCACACCTACACAACACAATATACACACACACACTAAGAAAGGAACACGCAAATTCAGAAAGGAAACAATGCTTGCAAAATAAATACATATTGCTTCTTTTGGTATTGTGTACGAACTTTGTTTAAACATATGTCTGTGCCTTTTTATGGAGAAAACCTGCAATTTTGTAAATAATATAGATGAAAGGGGACATTTTACCAATTGGAAATATTTTTTCTACGGGGGCCATATAAAGATTTTAATTCATTTACATTTAATACCAGGAAAAAATTCAGTAGACAGAATAAAATTTTGTAAGTTTTTTAACGTAACTGTATAATTTATTGTATTAGGTTATGGGCAGTACTTAAGGAGTTTAAATGTAGGGTCTGTGTTAGGGTGGTCCTGCATGTATTTCTATTTGTGATTTTAATCTATACAGAGCTATTTTGCTAGTCTCTGTAAAAAGCTATATATGGCGTCATCCTTTTTGGATGAAATACATGCTTATAAACCTCAATAACTTACTACTTTTTGTTAATTGCTCTTACATCAATGATTGGCCTTTAAACAAAAGATTTCCACACATTATGTTTACTCTTTTGTTAGACAAAAATTTAATGCCACATTTATTTGTAAAGTACAAGGAAAAAGTCCAAACGTGTGCAGTGTTTTGAGTTTAAATAGTTGAATAAATAAGCTGTAATGCGAATGTTTAAAGTTCAATAATTTCCCATCTTTCTATGAGAATTTTAACTTTTTAGGGGCAGTCCAGAATTGTATTTTTATTTAACAATTATTAAGAGTTTGGCAGTTTTTCTGTGTTACTGCACACATCATCAGATTGGTTAATCTATTGACAGGCGAATTTTCAAATACTCGCGGCTAAAACGCCGATATACGAAGCCAGCCATGACAGTCATGTAACTTCTTTTTTCGATTCTTATTGCTTTCTTGAATCCAATGACAGCCTGCATAATATTTGAATCTAATGTTTTAACGGTCATCCACTAATAAAAAGTTTGTCGTCTCCTATATTACAATTGATTGTTTAAATTTGAAGTAATTAAAAAGTTCTCGTGTTTTATAAGTGTTTGTAACTTTTATATTGAATTGTAAACCTGGGAGATATATTTGTGTATTTAAAAAATATAATTATTATTTTCTCTTTAGTTCTTTTGTTTTATTTTGTTTTTTTAAATCTCTTTGTGTTAAATTCCATGTATGATCGATTTTATTGAGCTATAAAGTTAAATTTATTAGAATCGGACTACGTTATAAAGATTATTATAAAGTTTCTTATCGTAGCTTAATGTCTATGTTTATTGTAGTTGGTAATGCTTGCTGGGTAATTAACAACAAAAAGTAAACACTAAAATACTTTTTTTTCATTTATTATTAGGTCATAGCTGCCATACCTCCTGATTTTTCCGGGAGACTACCGAATTTCAGAACGAACTCCCGAAAGTTTATAAATCTCTCGAATTTTTCAAAGTTATTCCCATGTTTTATGTACTTATCAATTTTTGAAAAAATTTTACAGAATTTGTTAAATGCTAATGACAATAACTGAAGAAACTTCGCTATTGGCCGAATCTGATATTTCGTAATGACTTCATAGCACGTAGAACGTAGCAAGCTTTCTCGCCGATCCCCCATGAATTTCCGTAAGACGGCGGTTGGGATTATCAATAACACTCCGCATAATCAAATTACAGAGCTCCTCCACTCCACTCCACTCTGCACGTGTATGTTTATGTATTTAGCGATAGAGCATGCTAAATTGTGGTGTTCGTAGTTGAGTGAGCGGTAAAATTATGTCTGGAAAGAAGTATTTAATGCAATTTAAATCTGATTATTCGAAGGACTTTAAATTTATCAAACCGTCAAATAAAGGTGCAAACTTTGCATTTTGCACATATAGTACATGCGATATTGCTATCATGCTCGGGAGAAGAAATGACATTGTGACTCGCACTAAATCGAAAAAGCATCAAACCAACACTAAAGCGTGTGCAAACAGTTCAAGATTGACTTCTCATTTGCTACATCCCAGGATCTAAGCATGATAAAAGCAGAGTGCTTATTTACTAAGTTCCACTAAACTAAATTCCAGAAAACCACTAAATAACTTGCCACTAAGTTGCTCAGATCACGCAGGAGAATTATTCAAAAAGATGTTCCCGGATTATGATATAGCCAAAAAATACGGCTCGAAATGTACAAAACGTTCTCTGTATTTTAATTCATTTGTAATGCAACATGGGTGCCGCCAAAATATTTCCCAGGGGGGGTGGTTAAGATTACTTAAAAGTATGGTTACCATGTTGAAAATAACAAAAATGCAAGGGAAATCACTTACACATGTACATGAAGTTTTTTCATCGATAACAAGGGTTTTTTTAAAGTCTCCCTAATTTTCATTCTCCAAGTTTGGCAGCTATGTTAGGTTCATCTTCTGAGAATTTCGTTATATGTCGTCGACAGTTAATTTAATATTAGAGACTGAAATTCGAAAGATAATAAAAAAATTGAAAATATTCTCTGCAAAGTAAACATTTTTTTGGGTGTTGCGGATGATTTAACAGATGACATTGTATATGCTTTTAGTATATGGCAATCACGTTATTTTCGATTTCTTTAGCTTTTTAAATGTTTAAATACGTCTATAGGTTTTGACCAAAAAATTAATAAAAATCCACCCTTGTGAGTTGTTTCGTGATAACCTTATCCAGTTTATCAATTCTTTTATTTAAACTAACTCTTTTTCACCTTATATTAATGATTTGAATGATTTCTGAGGTTTTATCTTTGGGTAACTACATTTTTCACACCAAGAAATTGTTCATTAATCATTCGTTGATCTTTCGATAATCTTAACAATATCGTGGCTGTTCATTCCTGATAAAGAAAGAACTCGAAATCTGCTCACCTTCATGTTTTTTTTATTTTTTTGCGTTTGGCATTATAGCGAATAATGAACCATGAGAAAAAACATAATATAATGAACCATGAGAAAAAACATAATAAAAATGAATAATCATAAGCATTAGGTGTCTCCATTCATCAAAAATGTGAATAAGTGTGTGTTACTGTAAATACGTGTCCTTGAAGTATTTCCTGACACTTCAATGTTCATTTAAGCATATTGCCATTTCTTTAATATTAAAAATATTCAGATACATAGTCAAATAGCTTTTTTACTATTACTGTTTAAAGTTAGTTATGCATTCTCAATTACTATTTTTAATGACTCTTTTTTATGTATTTTGTATATTGTGTATTCTTAAATTTACGTCTTGTAATATTTTTTTCCAGGCCCAGAAAAAAAACACCAGCTACACAGTGACTCATTCAAATCTATTGAAATGCACATGGCCTTAACCTTTATAACTTTTTGGACTGCTTGTCTCAGAAGCTGTAATCATCCATTTCAAACTATTGCCCAATGTTTTAAGTTACTTTGGAGGGCCATTCCAATACCATATTTGCCCATCGATGACATGCAGCAATATCTCAATAGAATTAACTTACCATGTAACAGAGAAACCTACATTTTTGCAAGATACCGTAGCAAAGCTCTTCAAAAACGACTCTTCACCCGAATTCAAACCAAGAACTTAAAACATTTGAGTCAGTCTTTTGCTGGAATTTTAACCTATAATTTCTCTTATATGTTTTTTTTTTTTTCAAATGTGCAAAAGAGCTTCTCGCTCTGATATTTGGTGGTGTTTATGTATGATTAAAGATTATAAAGAAACAATTAAACAAAAGAATAAAAATATTATGGTTTCTGTCTTTAAGTGTCTATCACGGAATCTAAATCTATTGTAAATGAAGTACGAATTGAACAGTTTCTCCAGGGGGGTGCATTTGATTTTCAGAAGGCACCATAAAATCTGGAAAAAGACAACACAATCCGAAATCAAAAATTGAGATCAGTGGAAGCAATGTGGCAGATTCAAACGAAATGTGCCCCACCAGTGGCGGAGAGGTTCTGCTCTCGAAATTAGAAGGTAGGAGGTGCCAGGTTCAAACTGGTTGTGCCTGTCGACGTAGCCAGTCGGAGTTTTCCGTGGTTTTCTCGAAACCTCGCGTAAATATGGACTAGGAGCCCTCACAGAGGGCTTTCCCCCCTATAGGCGTAGGACCCTAGTGAAACGAAATGCAATTCAAAGGTAATTAAAAAACTTTGTAAAAAACACACATAAGAAGTAAAAGGAAAGAGGATACGTGTTTCGTTCAAAAATTGTTTTGAACTTCTTCAGTCCAAGCCCTTCGACGTAAAGAACACAGGGAACTGAAAAGCTTTTCAGTTCCCTCAGAGGGGCTTTTCAGTTCCCTGTGTTCTTTACGTCGAAGGGCTTGGACTGAAGAAGTTCAAAACAATTTTTGAACGAAACGCGTATCCTCTTTCCTTTTACTTCTTATGTGTGTTTTTTACAAAGTTTTTTAATTACTTTATCGTTTAACACCAGTATTTTGAGTGTTTTTTCAGCAATTCAAAGGTTTTTTTAGGGAGGGGTGGGATGTGTGATTGGCTTTTGCATTTGCATCTACTGATTTCTGGAGAGAGAATTGTGTATGGTGTCCATGAATGTAAAGTACATTAAAACCTCGGTACAACCATACCTAAGGGACCAAATAAAATTATCGGCCTAGAGGGATGTATCGTTATATCGAGGAGAGATTATACTGTATGGAAATTCCAAGAGATCACGAGCAAAATTTTATCGTCAGAAATTCACCGTTGTATCGAATATCGTTATAGCGAGGTTTTACTGTATTATGCACTGTTTGAAGGAAGCATTTCTGCGTCAAAATGAATTGAAATGAAATACGAACGTCTCGGCAACGAGAAAGGTGTAAACATAAATGGAGACATAGACCTTAAATGTTGAACTCAAACCTATGTAGCAATAGAAAACAGAGCTGTAAGAGCTAAAAAAAAAAACAGTTGGATTTAAATACCAAGTGAGATCTCGTGGGAATCGTACTAACTACAAGTAGGGATGGATGCGAGACGAGACAAACATTTTTAACATTGGAATATAGGGATTTTGAGTAATGAGAAAAAGCTTTCAGGCTGTTTTGCGAGATGCCTATTTTTCGTCTCGCGTCCATCCCTAACTGCAAGAACTCCAAAAAGTGGAGGTGAAATGGAAACTAGATTAATCAAGGTCTAATTATCAGGTGCCACCACTTGAATTAATCTAGTTAAATGGAAAAACAAATATTGCAGGTTACACGAGAAAGAGTCATTTAGAATCAACCTAGGGACACGACCATAGCTAATGAAGAAAGCACAAGCGTGGTAAAGATCCAAACATGGAGGGCAAAGCTCAGAGGTGATGCCAATACTATAAATCGAAAAAGGTGATGCCAGCATAGAAATTTGAGTGACAAAAGTAAACAGCAAGATCCAAGGAGTAAGAAAGAGAGAAATTAAACAACCAGATGATATTGTAGCCTGAACAATGTAGTTAAAAAGAGAGAAAGCATCAAAAACAGTAAATGGGGAGGGTGGGAGGAGAGACTTGTAAAATACTAGAAAACAAGTATAGCAAACAGATACTTGGGCATACTTCACAGTGTATAACGAAAACAAGCTGAGGTTAAAGGGGAATTTTTATTACCCTGGGAGTGGGATTATTGCACAATTGTTTGTAATTTTCTGGTGTGTATGTGTGTATTGATTTGTTTTTCTTCTATTTTCAATGTGAAAGGTTCTAGAAAACTATCAGAAAGATGAGAAAAATATCGCACAACAATGATTCTGACACGATCCATTTTTACAAATTGCAGTATATATCTATTTTGCAATATAAAGTGAAAACAATTGAATTTAATACACTAACTACACATCAACTTAGAAAAATTTGGGGGGGGCACAGGCCCGCTGGGCCCCCACCTGGCTACGCCAGTGGGCTGCAGTCGCCCCTGGATAACCCTGCATACTAAATCAATCCTGGGTGTTGTTTGAAGGTGCAAAATCTTCCTCGCGGTCTTGGTCCACAAATTCAGATAAACTAATTGCACCAAGGACTAGGAAAACTTCAGGATGATTAGTCATAATCTGCACTACTCAATGAAATAAATGAAAAAAAAAATAGTGCCTTATAAAACAATCAGAAAAATTTTGTGAATTTGGAAGTGCACATAAAAATTTCTTTAAAGTGACACATTCTGCAATGTTTTTGATTTTTTAGAATTTTGTTCTAAAAGTTTCGTAACTGATGTAGGTTTGTTGTCCAAATTCTTGTCTAAATCTAATAGCAAATCATCTCCTGAGCTTTAGACTGAAAATTCCATCCATTTTCAAGAAACACTGAGAATTTTAGTGGTGCTGCCATCTTCTATCGATAAAAGAAATTATTTCTGCTCTGTGTAAATTTTGTCTGAAAAAATTTTTCAGGAATTTCTTTCACAAAAATGAATTTGCCATTCATCAACTACCATTTAATATTGTGCTATCATTACTCTTTCATCACATAAATATCTTAAACTCTGAAACTATATTAATACGATAATACTTACTTTGAATGTGTAAAAAAAAAAAAAAAAAAACTTACTCTTCTTAAATTACGCTATAAATAATTGAAATAATTCATAGCAGTTTATGATTTATGAACTTATATCATTCCATGCATTAAGACCTAAATATGAATTTTTTTATATCTAAAAATAAACAAACATTTTTATTTTAAAGTTTCCACGATTTTTTTAAACACATTTTTAATTACTAAAATTAACTGTAAACCTCCATTAACAATCTCTCTCTGTCTCTTTTTCTCCGCAAATAAATAGTCAAAATATGAATGCACAAATTTCGTTACGAGAGCTCATTCGATCGTAGATAATTTGTACGCATTACAGGAACTGATAACTGAATGTGATTGTACTATAATTCTTTTCAGCTTATTTAATGATTATTAGCGAGATTTCCCGTTCAAATGATTTCTTTTAACAAGATTTTAATCCTAATTCAAGCACAACATTTTCTGTCTTAATTTTTAATGAACCCCATTTGGAAAGAGGAGGTAATTAGAACTATTAACATTTAAATCTTTATTAAGTCGAAAGACTTTTTTTCGGATCTAAAAATAGCTCTGCTAAAAATTTCAAACTAAATCATAATTATCACAGCTGAGAACTAGAACGAGCGGTATTTACTTCGCTAATACCTTTTCAGCATTTTCTTTTATTATGTATATAAATATATATACATACATACATATATATATATATATATATATATATATATATTTTCCCATGGTGACTTCGCAAATGAGAATAACTTCGCACTTGCTACGAGGAAAAGTTTAATTTGTTAATGCAATTTTTTTAAATCGTTCACGCGTCACTTATTTCTTTAAATAATCAAATCTATCACATCTTGAGGACCCGGAAAAAAAAAAAAAAAATCTATGCATTATATCTCTTCGCAAGCTGTGCAATGTATGCCCATAAAGGTTTAGGAAATACTTTTAAAAATGCAATATTTTGCAGTATTTAGCTAATTAATTGGCACCTGAGTTAATTTTGCATTTATTATTATTATTATTATTATTTTTTTTAAGTAGCAGAAGAGAAATAGGTTTCTTGTTTCTAAGAGTGGATAGTGTATGTAGTCAGTACGGTATTTACCTGTAGGCGGTTTTCAGGGCTCTATTCTTAGAGGGATGGTGTAAATTTGTAGACAAAAGCTGTCTTGTATGGCTAAAGAAGCATGTTATTTGCAATAGTCAAGCAAGTTTTAAAATTTACAACTGTACTTCTTGTTAAGATATACTAAAAATATAATTTTCAACAATTAAAAACAAAAAACACGATAAGGAACGACATGACACAAAAGTGAATTTTTTAAGAAAAAAATTTCTATCTTAAGAAAACATCATTTGTTTTAGTTTTATATTAAAGAGCTTTTATACAGATATATTAACAATATCTTAAATGTATCTGTTATTTAAAAATAAGAAAATATATTGAAAGAAGTTTTGATAAAATTTTATTGAAGATCGTGTTAGTTTCATGTGCATATGATATTTAAAGTGCGTGATTTCGAGATGCGGATAATACGCGGATTATACCTTGTAAATTACAGAAAAGTATCTACAGGTTACGGAATATATTAGTCATTTAATATTCAGTGAGAGGAAGAGGACCTCCCATCTGAGAAACACCGAGGTCCTCAAATTTCATAAATACAGCCCTGAGTACAGAATGTAACATTCCTATTTGTTTTTTGTTTTTTAGCTTTTTTTCAAAGCTATGTGACTGGGTTTGTCTTTTTCCAAAACCTCGAAAACTGCAATTTACTTGGTCTATTCGCGCTTCCACGAGAAACAATTAAAGAAAATATTTGCTGATGTGTAGAGCATCGTCGAGAATTAGTATGCAGACTCACTCCGAATACTTACGCAAGTTGTGCATCGCACGAGGGCGCAAGGATAATAAAGAATGAGCGAAGTAAGCAAAGGCATAGTGGAGTCCGCAAAACATCTCAAACCTGAAAAAAAATGTTATTTAAATTGAAGAAAGAAACATAAATCAGACCGATTGCATCTATCATAAAACAATTTTCAACAAACAGTTAATGTGGTTACTCCCTTCGACCGAAAGACACGACAGTGGAGGTCGAATTTCGGTGCCCATGGTTGCTGTTGCGCAACTGTGGACCTGAGCAGAGCATTCAAGGGCTTATACTGGGAAGCAATGATGGGTACACGTGACCCTGGAAGCTTCGAATAAACAGCAAATTAATAACACAAGCAAGTTTAGTAAAAATCACTTAACAGATAATTTAAAATAAATTAAATAATAATGTATTTAATTTTATTTATTTTTACAAATAACCGTATTTCATTAATTTCATACAGTTTGATAAAACTTGAATGTAACTCAACAAATTAATATTCATGGTCAACTGTGTACTAAACTTAAAACTCTGATAAAAGTGAATCCATGTGGTTCGACTGAAATGTGAGAGGTTTAGCATTTATCTTTCAAGTACTTGTGGGTTATCGGTTTTCCAGCAACATAGACATAAAGTTTTCAGATATTAGTGTAGAGATCAAGACCTAGATATAGCTTGCTTTTCTTTTCTTTCTAATGGCCGGGTCAGAGACTTACTAGAGACCTGACCATTACGACAGCGGCAGATGTTGGTCACTTCATCATGGAGGCGCCTATTAGGCAGACCAACGTTGCCCTCTATGAGTGATCTAATTTTGAACTAACTTCAGATGAGAGACCTAGAACCTGAAATCGGTAGCCCCAGAGCCATCGTTTGAACATAAAGGGCATTGGAGTTGCGAGTAGATTTTACCTGTACCAGCTCCCATCAGCGTGTACGGTTCCACAGCAGTCCAGCTGAGAGAGGTTTTCATCCTCCCAAGTATTGGCCAAGCCGGTGCTGCTTCACTTTCCGTGTTCTTATGGGAACGGACTTGGTGACTAGGCCACTGAAGGATGATATATCTTAATTGCATGGATGTAAAATACTATAAAAATTGTATAACTAATTTTATATTACTTCAGAGATTTTTTAGTCCCTTATAAAAAAGAATTTTGGAGTGATTTTCTCACGGTCGTATTTAACTCAAGACTCATAATCATTAAAAATTAAAATATCTTTTGTACCAATACAAAATTTCCTTCTCCTTTTTTTTCTTTTTCATTTTTAAAAATTTGACAATATTTGTCTGTTTTTCAGTTTATCAATTTCTGATACAGAACCTAGAAATCAACCCGGCCCTAACTACATGTGAATCAAGGAAACCCCCCTTGCGTTTTGTTAGATTTCATACACTAATAAATTTCCCAATCAATAAAGTTAATATCTTGAAAAAGCAATGACTAGGTACACATATCGTAAAAATATTTTATAGCTTCTCTTAAAGAGCATAGATAATATGAAAAGTTCCTGACCAAATAAATTTATATATCCATATATAAATATACTTGTGTATACAATTTATATATATACTTATATGTAAACTGTGTACTGAGATCTTCAACTCTGAGAAACGTAGCGCATTTTATACCTCTGAAAAATATATGACAAAATGAGCAATTTTCTAAACTGAAGACTTAAATATACATAAACTAGAAGTTATCCTCGATATTAAATTCCAAGCATATTTGCAACGTCATAATAATGTCAATGCATAGTTTCTTAGATAATAAATACTTTCTACTGCATGTCAATACAGCTTTCTTTTTATTAAGTCATAAATTCAAAAGTTAATTCCATTTACTGCTTGGAAATCTGTTGACTATCATGATTTTTAAACTTATGCACGAATGTCTCCATATTTCACATCGCTTTTAAAAGTAGTAGTAAGACGCATTTTAAACATTCAGTATATTAATAGCGATAATTATATTTTACTACAATCTTTGATAATGTTTCGAAAAATTGCTCATGGAGATCTAAAAATGAAAGTTATTTATTCTTCAATAATTTTTCCATCAGTAATTTTGATCTACTTCTTTTTTTATTTTTGTAATTCAATTTCAGAACTTTAACATGAAATATTAAATATATCATGGAAGTTTCTTCCATTCTATTCATACTAAGATAAGAGTAGAGTTTGAAACAAAGACGTGGCGAAGAAGTAAGTCAAGAAGAAGCATTTTTTTTTTTTTTTTTTTTTTTTTTTTTCAATGACGTATTTACTCATGTTTTGTAAGTTGAATAATGTATAGCTGCGGAAAAAAAACCACTTGTACTTTTTTCGGCCGTCGTCCGTCGTACAACAAAGTTACAGATACCAGCCGTTTACGATTGACGTATACTTTAATTTGCTATACATAAAAATTGCATAAGGGATCATCTCCATATTAAAATTCACATCAACTTTTCTTTTTTTTTTCTCCCAATAGCAACCCCTAGATTTCACTACAGATTTAAAAAATGTAGCTCATTTTAACGCTGGACACCAATTATCAATAAATTTGAACTGAAAATGAGTGAGTTATGAGCTTCCTAAATCCCCCTCCCACTGTGTTAAACTATTTTTTCATACTATAATTCATATCTCATATAATATGTATTGATAATAAGAAGCTGATTTTTATTCGTACTGTTATAACTAAATGACCCAAACATAATTCATTATTATTATAATTTTTAATAATATATTAATATGAATTACAATGCATGAATTACAATTCTCAATGCATTATTAAATTAATATTCAAAAAAATTATGAATAGCAACCTAGCCAAATTTCGATAGAAATAGATGCAGAACGTAATGTTACATGACTGTGCAAAGTTTCAAATTTTTAACGTTCTGTAGTTTAATTTATATTAAATAAGATGTGTTATTTTCATGAGTTAAGGGACCATATATAAATTTATTAAGTGACAATTTTTTTTGAAAATTGCTTACAATAAACGTAATTAGATTTCTTTTGCGCAAAATAGTAAAAGATAGCGGTATTAAAAAATATCAAATTTTGAAGCAAATAAATTGGAGTTTTTTACAGTTTGATGGTAATTTTTATAAAGCGTCTATTGTTGCATCCGCTACTATATCCCCCCAAATAAAATATTTTCCATGAATACAATTAGATGCAAAAGATGTATGTTTTCCAATACAACCTCCTACTTCTGAAGAACTAACATTCTCAAGATTCCAGGCATGAATTTGACCTTTTTTAATGTTGGAGACATCTGGTCTTTAGACTTCCCTAAACATGCAAGAAACATTCAAAATCACATTTTTCTGTCTAAATTTTCCTCTGACTATAAATTAAAATACTGCCAAAGTCATAAAAATATTACACACTGCAAACGATAATGTTAAATGAAGAAAGTGAAATGAATCCTGAACCTCATATGAGGCTCCTACTTCAAATAGCAATATTTAGAGAGAAAACAAATAAATTTAGTATTTTTTTTTCTTTCAGTGATATCAATATCATTAATTCATGTAGAAAGTATATGAAGCTCTTAACTAGATGCATAAATCGTGCCTAGATTGCAGTACTAGTCAATTTAGGTCATTTTTTACAGTTTTCACTTATTGTTTCAGGAGAAAAATTAAGAAAATATTTACGCTACTTTTTTACCATTTTTTTTTTCTTTTTAAGGTAAGTATAGTTTTTTTTTCCTTATTCCTCAACCTTTGCCTAATATGTGCATCCTTTTAAATTAATTTTAGCATAACAAAATACTTCGAAAATGCAGAAATTAATATTAGTATAGTTTTTTTTTCTTTTTCTTTTTCTTTTTTTTTTTGTTTGTTATTCCTCAACCTTTACCTAATATGTGCAATGTGCATCCTTTTAAATTAATTTTAGCATAACATAACAAAATGCTTCGAAAATGCAGAAATTAATATTAGAAAAATCTATTATTAATCGACATTAGAAAATTTTTTTTTTTGCATGATTTCTAATAGTATTTCAGATGCATTAAATGCTAGACAGATTTATTTTCTCTGATTTTTCATAATTCGGTGACGAGAGGGTTAATGAAAGGCGAAATGTTCGGAACCTGCAAATAGCGTTTTTCGATTTGCAGAAAGTCCCTTAAAATCGCGCAAAAAGGAATTCGCAGTATCTCCGGAAATTATCGTAGACGATTGGTGAAAATTTATATTTAGGGTAATTTGAAGGTTTTCTTTCTTTTAATAAAATCAAAACAGAGTGTTGCTGTTGAAAAAATCGAAGTTGATGCAGAATTAAATATGAAGACTGCTATTTAAGTAGCAATTGTGCAGTTGCTCCTTATGCAAATTATATTAATAGTAAATTAAAGTATACGTTATTTGCAAAGGAATGGTACAGCTGCGGGAAAAAAAGGTCCCACTTGTACTTTTTTCGGCCGTCGTTCGTCGTACAGCAAAGTTACAGATACCAATCGTTTACGATTGACGTACACTTTAATTTGCTATGCATAAAAATTGCATAAGGGGCCATCTACATATTAAAATTCGCACCAACTTTTTTTTTCTCAATAGCAACCCCTAGATTTCACTTCATATTTCAAAAATTTAGCTCATTTTAACCCCGGACACCAATTTTCAATAAATTTGGACAGAAAATGAGTGAGTTATGAGCACCCAAAATCCCCCTCCCCCTATGTTAAAATATTTTTCCATACTTCAATCCATATTTCATATAATATTGGTAGTAAGAAGCTGATTTTTATTCGTACTATTAGAACTAAATGACCCAAACATAATTTAATGTTATTATGATTTTTAATAAATTATGAATATGAATTATGAATTATTAAATTAATATTTAAAAAAAATTATGAATAGCGACCTAGTCGAATTTCGATGGAAATAGATGCAGAAATTAATATTACATGGCTGTGCAAAATTTCAAATTTTTACGTTCAGTAGTTTAATTTATATTAAATAAAATGTGTTATTTTCATGAGTTAAGGGACCATATATAAATTTATTAAGTGAAAATCTTTTGAAAATTGCATAAAATAAACGTAAATTAGATTTATTTTGTGCAAAAACACAGTAAAAGATACCAGTATTAAAAATATCAAATTTTGAAGCAAATAAGTTAGAGATATTTACAGTTTGATAGGGATTCTATAAAGCGTGTATTGTTGCGTCTGCTACCATATTCCCCCAAATAAAATATTTTCCAGCTATAGAATTAGATGCAGTAGATGTATGTCTTCTAATACAACGTCCTATTTCTGAAAAACTAACATCCTCAACTTTCCAGGCGTGAATGTGACCTTTTTTAATATCGGAAACATTAGGTCTTTGTTAAATATTTCACCTGTCTGAGAGAACGATCAACGGAAATACTCAATAACAATTTCAAAATTACGAAGATTTTCAAAATCGTGAGCAGTCATTTTGAATTTTCCCCTTAAACCATGTGTACGAACCAAGGAAGTTATGAACTCACGGGTCATTTGGACCACAGACTAAATATTCCATTCTACCCTTGATATTCTCAGTACAAAAACCTTTAAGAGAGATGGAAACAATATTTTCCTTGAAAATAATATTAATTTCTTTTAACTCTCGCTAGCGAAATTAATGAAAGGCGAAAAGTTCGGAACCTACAAATAGCGTTTTTCAATTTGCAGAAAGTCCCTTAAAAACGCGCAAAAATGAATTCGCAATATCTCCGGAAATTATCGTAGAAAATTGGTGAAAATTTATATTTAGGGTAATTTGAAATTTTTTCTTTCGTTTAATAAAGTCAAAATATAGGGTTGCCATTGAGAAAAACGAAGTTGGTGCAGAATTAAATATGAAGACGGCCCTTGATGCAAATTAAATTAATAGTAAATTAAAGTACGCGTTATTTGCAAACGAATGGTATATATAACTTTACTGTACGACGAACGACGGCGAAATAAAGAGCAAGTGGGACTTTTTTTTCCGAAGCTGTACATATAACTTTGCTGTACGACGGATGAAGGCCAAATAAAGAGCAAGTGGGTGTTTTTTTTCCCAGCTGTACATGCATTTGTAACAGGGCCGTAACCAGAAGGGGGGGTCTATGGGGGCTGAGCCCTACCTAGCAGGCTTTCTGCCCCCCCCTAAGATTTTCAAAAAAATTGTAAATTTATAGATAAATACTATTGTTTAGAAATGAATGATTTTTAACAATCGTTAAATTTTACATCATTAAAAATAACCATTGTTTTGGGGGAATTTCTTATCACAATTGCTAGACTTCTATATATATACAGTTAATTATTTTTGCTGCTGTTGGTTGCGCGTAGCATCGGATCTTGGATTTTTCCAAGAACACAAAACTGCCACGCCAAGCTTTCGAGGGGAGTAAAAACTTAAAAATTTCAACGTGTTTCTTTGCATTCAAAATGGCGGCGAACATTTTCAACATTTGCTGTGAAGACCGATACTGTAAAAAATTGGAATTCAATTATGTTTTTCAGAAACAAAATGAACACATGATTAAGTAACGTGTGTCTCCGTTTCTATCTTACCTCACACATAAAGTTGTAACAGTCCCCAACAGTGCTCGAAATCGTATAGTTCCCACATTCGTCAGATTTAAAGATAAGAAAAACCAACGGGCATTCTTTTAAACTGATCGCTCTGTATAATGTTTATATTTTGCTTTAACATACATATTTAAAATGAAACATAAATAAAATGGATTTTTCAGTAAATTTTCATTCGAATTTTTTTCATGCAATCTCAATGAAAAATTTATTAACATATTTAATGTTAAATATTTTAAAAATACGGCGTTTTCTGAAAAAAATACTCTAAAAAATGTACAAATTGAAAAACAGTCTCTTCCCTCGCCCCTCGATTACTAATGCTTATATTGGTCCTCCCCCCTAACTAGATTCAAAGCCCCACCTAACATTTCATCCTGGTTACGGCCCTGATTTGTAAAGTATGAAAGTAGGACGCAACACTCATAAATATAATAACTACCGAAAATACAGGAGTAGAAAGAAGGTATGGTTCTTCGGTCAACCTCAAATGGATTAAGCAACAGGTCATTGGGATATTTTTTAAGGTGCTCTAACTTTTTGTGCAGCAAAAGAAACTAGGTATACAAATATTACAAGCTGGCAACATACCAGCATGGGAAAAAAGAGAAAATTGTGCAAATTTAAAAGGAACTGTGGAAGTTACAGTATATTAGAGTGCGCTATATCTTTAAAGATGATTTTTGTGTATAGAAGATTTTGACCTCAGATTCGGAGGGTGGAACAGAATAGAAAAATAAATTTTGAGAAAAATCTAGTGAGAGAAAATTTGCGTTGTTTAATGTTTATAGCTAAGAGAGCATTGCTTAAAAATGAAAATCTTGGCTTGATATTTAGGCTTTTTTACAAATCGAACATTTATATATATATATATATATATATTGTTATGAATTTTATTGTAAATACTTGTAAATAATGTAAATAAGATGTAAATAGTGTAAATAATATTAATTATATGTGAAAAAGTATCCCTTTTCGCCAGGATCGCGAAAAATTTGGAAAATTATAAATTAACGGCACAATTTCATCAGAATTAAATAATTTAGTGGGCCAGGCGTATTGGCCGCATGGTGAGGTTGACAACGATACCAGCTGCTCGTCAAAATATGCGGTAGAAGCCAAGAAATTAGCGTAGAAAACAATTGAATTTTCTGGAATCTCCAGAAACGTCGAGCGAGCGCGCGGCTGTTCCTTCTCTCCCCTCCCTCTTGGTATAAAAGGCGCGCGCGGGGGCAGATTAAAGGTGGATTCATATCTGCCGCGCCGCACCGCAACCATGCCGTACTGTTTCGCCGTTTTGGACCGTTGGCTGTCCTCGCGGAGAGCTTGCCTTGCCGCAAGTAAATACACCAATGCTCTTCTGTAATTGGCTGTAGCTGTAAAAGCTCTTCTGTAATTGGCTGTAGCTTTGCGGTCGCTGCGGAATATCTGTTCTCGCCAGATAATGCGCAAACCCTAGGCGCTCGCCGCGCGGGCACCGTGTTGCTCCGCCACGTGACGTCATTGCGGCGTCTTAGCGGTGCGGTACGGCCAGTATGAATCCGGCTTAAGTAGAACAGGATACAATACTACACACTGGAGATACAGCAATTTTGCTAAGGCGCTCCACTAACACCGTACTTCAGTTCAGTCATTACCCTCTTAGAAGAGACTCAAGGACACGAGACGCTGGGCAGGGAGGATTAAAGTGCTCTCTGGCGATTTGGCGTGCAGTCAGACTCCTTTGGCAAGAGTCGTTTCTCCCGCTGTTATACACTGCACGTTAGGGGTTGCCGCCCGCAAGTTGATCCGCGAAAAAGAGTAGAGTTAGAAATTCCATGTTCTTTTCCTAATATTTTATGATTTTATTTGTTTATTAATTGTTCTAAATATATTTTTTAATGCATTTAAAATTGCAGTCTAAAATTACAAATCTAAAATTTTTATTCATATTTAAATGCATGCATTTAAATATGAATAAAAAATTTTAGATTTGAAGGTAATATGTTACGGAAATAAAAAAGAAACAGTGGACAGTTAAAAAGCAATCATCATTTGGCTTTTGTATGAAATTTACATACGATTACAGAAAACCCTTCGGGTTTAAACCTATATGTTCCCATGGATGCAGATTGAAGCGAGGACGAAAATTGCATTACTGATTCTTGTAGCATACTGAAAGATTAATATGGGCTAGCAATAATGTGTGTAACAACAAAGAATAATAACCGTTCGTCTTTGTAACGCTAAGAAAGTAAATGTTAAACTTTGTGTAAAGTTCATTTACATATAATCTATATTTATAATATGCTAAATTCTTTTAACCAAACACAAACTACTAATTCAATAAAAGAAAAAACTAATGGGTATTCAAGAACGATTTTTTAAGACTTTCTTTTGACCATTTTGTTTCAGTGAAAAATTAATAAGGTATATAGCTAAAAACTTAAAATTAAATGAGAAAGCAAATTCTAGATAATTTTTTTACTGTTGACTTTGTTTTAAACCGCAAAAGATTTATTATTTGTTTTAAATACAACTTACTGTAATTCAGTCAAAACATTGTCTATGTATAAAGACTGGGGGGGGGGGGAATTGAACTGTGAAATCTGGAAATTTCTTGTATTGTCAATGACATTTTGTCTTTTTTTTTCCAATAGCAAAGGCAAGACAAGGGAAAGAAGTAAAACATTCAGAAAAAATAAAAAGATAACAAGAAAACTGTAAATAGCTGCGAGTTAAAATTTTATGCTCAAACGTTGAATTTTCTATTTCAAAAGTGCTCCGTGACTTAAAATGTTTGACCACCTCTGACATAAATCATATTTTCCATTCTTGTTATTAGGGATGGACGCGAGACGACTTTTTTCGAGACGAGACAGAGATTTACAGCTTTTTTGCGAGACGAGACAAGCATTTTTAACATTATGATATAGGGATTTTTACGACGAGCGATTTTGATGCGAGACGAGACAAGCTTTTCGGCTGTTTTGCGAGACACGAGACTCCAATTTTGCGTCTCGCGTCCATCCCTACTTGTTATTACATAAATAAATGTGTACTTTTTAAAGCCCACCCCCTCCCCCTCTAACACCTTACTTCTATTCCATAGCATTGACAGAAACGGATTATTGAAATGCTGTATGTAAATATACTGCAACATTAAATACATCCAAATATATATTTGTAGAACTATCAATATATAAATAAAATCATAAAATATTAGGAAAAAGAACAGAACATGGAATTTCTAAAGCGGGATTTCTCCTTTGAATAAACAAATAAAATCATAAAATATTAGGAAAAGAACATGGAATTTCTATACTCTATTTCGCGGATCAACTTGCGGGCGGCAACTCCTAGAGTGCAGTGTATAACAGCGGGAGAAACGACTCTTGCCAAAGGAGTCTGCACGCCAAATCGCCAGAGAGCACTTTAATCCTCTCTGCCCAGCGTCTCGTCTCAAGGTCTTAGGACAGGTCCTCAAGCAGGTTTTGACGTCACGATATCTAGTCCTAGCGGTCTAATCGGAGACAGTCGGTTAACCGAAGGTTCGGTTGCGTGACGTCAGATTGACGTCAACCGAACCCTGTCAGGGAAATTTGGTAAACTGCGATTCACGGATGGAAGATTTTGCGGAATGGACATTTTGCATGGTGTCTGAGTTCGAGGCTAAAATTCGTCTGCTGGCGGTATTTACATCCGCCAGCTCCTATTGAAATGCATGCAGTATCCATTTTATAATTGCTGTTTCTCATTATTAGAGCCGCTCGGAATGAGTTACTGTCTTTTTAATACTTAAATAGATGGTTTAAAAGACGATGATATCGCATTTCGCTTCAAAACTTTGTTAATAAAAAGAATATTAGTGTTCTAAAATTATTACGTTATTGCAAACACGTATAAATAATACATCATTGAGTTGATTTTGAGTTTTCTGAGTTTAAAATAGTACAAATATTGATTAAAAACCTCCCACACTTTTTTAAAGTACGATCTTTTAAATTATTTTTAGTATTTAATTATTATTAACATTTTAAATAAAATCTCACAATGAAGATAAAATTCATTTATAAAAAGCTATTATTTGTTAATGACTAATATTCTAGCTTCTTTTGCAACAGCTATATTTCTACTAGAAAGTGTCAAATAATCCCTTAGGTCCAAACGAGCTGAAACCGAAACTAATCATCACAATAAGATCGTGCACGTGGAGTATCAAATACCGCCAAGTGACGTCACGTGCAAAATGTCCATTATCCCTTCCGAATGTTTACATTCTAACGTGCTTTTTGTCCGCCAAGCTGTGTGTTGGTGGAAGGAGTGCGGTTCGTGCAGAGGCGCCGACTTTACAAAATTTCTGTGGGTGCCCTAAAAGTCCGTGGGGGGGGGGGTTAATAAAATGCTGAAAGTCGCACAAGGTTTGTAATTTTTGATAAAGGATCGCTAAGTTTGCTGCCAAAACGCGACAATTTATTTTAAAGGGGGAGTATAGTTGGAATGTACTTGGCTAAGATTGTAAAATAGTTTTAGTAGGTGATTTTAAGATAGATTTTGATTCCTTAAGATGGGTTTTTATGGAACAAGGAAGAAAAATAAGGCACACTCATGAATAACGATACACTTTCCAACTTTATGGAATCTTTTCACACTACCCTTTAATCTTTTCCTATTATTATTTGCTTCCTTGCTCGTAACTACTCAATCATTTGACTTTTCGTGCACATTTTTACCAGTGGGAAATGGGTAATACCGTAATTTCCGGCTTATAACCCGCAGCGATAGATAATCCGCAGGCGCCTTTTTTCAAGTAGAAAAAAAATATTTCTTTAGATAATCCGCAGTGGTAGATTATCCGCGGATAGTATGGCGATGCTTTGACTGAAATTTGTAATTATTTTCTATGTATAGTAAAACCACGGTATTAATATTAGAATCGGCTTACTGTAAAATATTTCCTACTAAAAATCTATTATTATGAATGAGAATTATCAAACATACTTTGACAGTCATTTTTCGATTTAAATCACAATTGATACACAATTTTTAAGCTAGGCATTCTACCTGTAAGCCCTAAGAACTGTATTATAAAATTAATCAAAATAAGAAAGGGAACATTTCTTTCGGAACAAACAAAACAAAATGTATGGTAGAATGCAGAATACTTATCGCATATTTTGTAACATCGTAATTATTACCCTCAAAGGTCCCTGTTTTTTCCCCATCTTCAAGAAATCTACTGAACGACTGCAGTGGCATCTAGTGTCATGTAATTGATTAACTGACTTAAATCTTTTTCGGGGTCTAAATATACTGGAAAGAAAGAAATGAACTTTTATTTTATTTTTATAAATAAAGTTTTTTATTGTAAAATCTGAAGGCTTTAGGAAAAATTTCAGTAGATAGTACGCAGCGATGCATAATACGCACTGGATAATTTTTCATCTTTTTTAGTAGATAATCCGCGGATTATAAGCCGGAAATTACGGTACAAATAATCATTTTAGCTCCACATAAAATATCCAATATCTGAGGGTACAGATCGAAGAAACGATATCTGCCTCACGGTTTTGGTACACAAATTAAAATAAACTAACTGAACCAAGGATTCGAAAAAATTCAGGATGATTCTTTACAAGCTGCACTACAGACTGCAATAAATTCGAAAACTTTCATGAAACTTTCAGAAAAAAATCTTAAACGTGGAACTCCACAGCAGAATATTTCTAAGAGTGGCCATTCTGCAAAATTTTTCGTTTATTCCGGTGTCTAGTACAGCTTGTGAACATACATCCTAAAAATTGTGAAGTGCTTGAGATAATTAGTTTTCTTTTTGTATTTATATACCGAAATTGCGTGTTTTTTCCGCAGCGCTGAAGACGGCATTCAAAGTTTAATTTAAGTGAATAGTGTGAATTTTGGCATCCGATTATCTGTACTACGGTGAAACAACGCTGGGCATAGAATGAAAGCCTCCACCGTTGTGTCTTAGTAACGATAACAGCAAACCAGTTAAAATCAACATTCTTTTAAAAGTAATGAAGTATTTCTATGAAATATGCCCTTCTTTTAGAAAAATCTGCTTGTGCTGTAGTCACCTTAAATTTGTTTGCCTTACGCAAATTCTCTGTCAAAATTCGAGGATTCCTGGACGCACCCCCCCTTTGCCCTTGTAATAAATCAGACCTGAAAGAGGTGTATTACACTATTTCACTTTTTTTTTTTACTTTTAGCGATAGAATTTTGATTGGTTTTAACTAATCATTATAAATTTCAAAGCAAAAGAAAAGTGTATTACTACGTTTATTGGAAAAAAAAAACATGCAACAATAATATCACAATCAGTCACATTTACTGTCATGTAAATGGAAATTTTGTATAAAAAGTGATTCAGTTTTTGAATGTAACAATTCACTTTTAGCGAGTATTATTATTAGATGCAGTAATATTATTAGAATTGCAGTAATATTATTAGAACTATAATACTGCAGTAATATTATTATTACTGCAGTAATATTATTAGAACTGTCTCAAAACATTTCCATAATGGGAATGAGTCTTTCACCTAACTCCTGTGTTATCGATTTTATTCTTGTTTAATCTATCTCATCCCTGTCTGAAATCCTCAGAGTTTTCAAAAAATGTTATTCATAGTATTATTTCTCAGCTCATTCATTTCTGTTTTTTTTTTATTTACACATTTTTGTACCCCTATAAACAGCTGTAGCTAAGCCTTGCCTATTTTTTCTTTTTTTTCCCCAACAAATTAAAAAAATTACAAAAATTATACCTTTAAAATAAAACTAGACAGTTTCCTCAGAATGAATTAATGCAACGTTTTCTATGTTGAAATGTGTGTAGGAACACATAAAAAAGATTGGTAACTTTTTAAATGCAAACAGAAAAATAAAGCAGAACAAAAACAGTTGTTTATCTTTGAGCTAATAGTTACTCAAAAAATATTTTGAATTGTTGGCCATATAACCTCCAGGCATGATTTTGAGCATCCTCCTGAAGTAGAGATATTTTACCCTCTACCATTAAGTGGTCAAATTTGCAAAATTACGAGAGACATACATTTCAGTAATGTGTGTTCATGCGCCCATGATTTCAGTATAATTTTAAAAAACAGCATTGGGCTAGATCAAAGCAAATAGTACCTAATTCCGCTTTGTCAAACAAGAACAAAAATTGAACAAAATATTCGCAGAAAATGAAACGGAAGGCATCTCGAAATGTTAGTGTGGACCACAGTCTGTTCCATCCTTTTCAATAAATAACTGAGCACTAAAATCATTCAAAAATAAGAAAAGGAAATTGAGACTTTAGACGAAAGTGACACAAACCTTTATACCTTAGAAGCCTCGCCTCGGTCTAATTCAATTAACACCAAAGCGCCGACACTTTTTGATGAGTGGGCATCTTTTTTTGTTCCAGAGACATACAAAGTGTTGTATATTAGGTGCTTGTAAACAGACAGACCTTGATGTTCTTTATTTACAATAAAAACAATTAAACCTACTCACTTCGGAATCCTGCAGTAATGTTATTAGAACTATCTCAAAACATTTCCGTAATGGGATTGAGTCTTTCACCTAACTCCTGTGTTATCTTTCCCGCGTGAACTCCGTTTTTCGGTACTCTTGGGCTAACACAGTCTCATTGTATTCATACATTTTCCCATGCAGGACGAGGATTCTGGGATGAGGTCTGTGGATCATAAAGGGGGGGGGGACTTAGGACTTCGGCTGCAATGGGCAAAGGCATTGCCTGTGGGGCTATGGGGAGTCGCACTTCACATTGTGAAAAAGCTTTGAATTTTGGAAGACATTGTTTCCATGGGCGCCAGATAGGAAGGCAAGTGGCAGTGGGGGATTGACATTTGAGCCCGCCTACTCATCGGTATAGTAAACATTTTTACAGCATACTGGACTTCTAAGTATTATTTTCGTGCTAAAATGTCTGAAAGTTAAGATGACCCCCATACACCTCTAAAGTAGTATGAGAAACTATTATAATTATTATTATTATTATTTTAAGTAGACAAAAATATTACCTGTTTGGATTCCCTTTTTTTTCATGCACTTTTTAAAATTTTAGAGTATGGGCTAAGTTACTACTTATTGGAATTTTATAATAATTACTCCAGTTCCGAGGCACATAAGGGTGTATGCCGAAGAAACAAAATCTGCATAACGCTCTTAGTACACAAATTAAACTAAACTATCGCACCAAGGATTCGAAAAAATGTAGGATGATTCTTTATAAGCTGCACTACATACCGAAATAGAGAATAACACGTTCTTTAAAATTTTCGATTTTAAAGAATTTTTTCTAAAAGTTTCGTAAATGATACAGGTTTATTGTTTATTTCAGTGTATAGTGCAGTTTCTAAAACATACATCCTAAAAATTTGAAACACTTGACATAATTAATTTTTTTGTATTTGTGTACCAAAATTTCATGGGTTTTTTTTCCGAACTACAGCGATAAGCTGAAAGTAGCTGTCATTCAGTTGCCTTTAAACAGGTTTTAATTTCTATCCAAAAAAGTGCAAGAGCCCTATTTTTTTGTATTGCAATTAACAAAAATTCACTTATTAATTTCCTAATTTAAGGTATTATTAAGTGAATTTTTGTTACCTCTGTATTAGTTTGCGATGTAATAAAATTAATATCAACCGAAACAATTACGAAGGTAATTAAAATTTTAAATTTAGTGTAAAATTTCACCGAGAAAAAAAGTAGTAGTGGAGCTGAGCTGCCCTGCAAATTAAGCACTTACTTTAAATACATGCAAGTATTTAGCACCCACGAAAACTTTTCTGTGGGTGCTTGAGATCTGACATACTACATAAAAAAAAACAACCGTCCCTCACTAAAATTTTATTTTCGAATTATGCAGTTGCAAAGCACTCGTCGTCATCAGTGGCGTGACTATACCGTTAGGGCCCGTAATGAATTCATTGGATAGGGTCCTTCCTCATTGTACAGAATCTCAACCAACATGTTGCAGTTCACTTTTTCTAGCTTTCTATTTGGGAAAGGCTCCCCTTCCGGCCGGGGACCGTGGCTTTTGCCCGTTCTACCGCCCTATAGTTACGCTAGTGATTGTCTCATCGAAGTTCCTCATGCGCATCTGAATTATAAAGGACATGGGTGCTCATATAGGGAAGTAGGTGGGGGCTCAGGTCCCTCCCTCTAGCCGTTGGTATAGTGAACATTTTTATATTAGCTAACCTTTTTTTCACTATTTCAGTACTAAAATGTTTGAAAGCGCGATTGCCGATGACCTTACAAATGCAAGAAATAACCCCCCCCCCTCCCTCCACGTCTTAAAGTATTCATATGGACGTCCATGCCGAAGCACCCACATACATTTGGCCTCATTAAAGATTTTCTTACTGAAATAATGCAAAAAGTTCAGTATGCTTTACAAATATTCATATTACGTAATGGCATAATTGGGGCGGGGGGGGGGGAACCCTCCTTGAGTGTACATCACTGTGTGTTGGGGTTATCAGACGATTGCTGGTGCTCAGCATCCTACGTAAATTTTTACAATCCCGAAGCACCAGGGCCGTAATCACAGGGGGGATATGGGGGCTGAGCCCTACCTAGCCGGCTTTCAGCCCCCCCCTAAGATTTTCAAATTTCTTTGTAAATTTACAAATAAATACGAAATTCTAAAAACGACTGATTTTTAACAATCGCTAAATTTTACATCATAAAAAATACCCATTGTTTTGGGAGAATTTCTCATCACAATGGCCAGATTTCTATACATACGGTTAATTATTTTGCTGCTCTTGGCTGCATGTAGCATCGGTTTTCGGATTTTTCCGAGTACACGAAACTGCCGGTTTCCTTTTAAGTTCCTTACAATTTTATCTTTACAATTATATATTTTAAACGAAAAATAAATGCACTTTTCAGTAAATTTTTAATTTAGTGAATTTAATTGTTGTTGTTGTTTAATTGTTAACATATTTTTATTTTACAGAGTTTATTATTATTGGATAGCATTTAATGGATTGCAAAAGGCACAATTAACTAGTAACTACATCTTGTGAATTATTGTTGTACAAAAATTACTCTAACCGACATCCAATACTGCATTCCCTCAAAATATCATTTGGATATTTTTAATGGAATCTCAATGAAAAAATTATTAACATAATGAATGTTAAATACACTGGTGTGCAAAAATTAAGGACGAGACGGTTTTTTCAATATAACTTTGTACAAAAGCTTTCCAAATCAACACATTTAATACCGTAAGATCCCCAATACGTAAGGACATGAGTAATGTAAGCAACACTTACTAAAAGAGAAATCAGAGGGATAAAAAGAAGCTTTATTGAAAAAGTAGCATGGAGCGCAATGCGACTGAAGGCCGAAACATCCCTGTGATGGGTGTCCAGCAAGAAACATCCGGTCTTTAATAGGGGATATGATCTCCCCTGACTGCTAGGCAGGTTTCACAGCGTCTGCCCATGCTGAGAATGAGGGTGTCAATGAGTTGTTGAGGCATTGCTGCCCATTCGTCTTGCAGCGCCAATCGAAGCTCCGGAATCGTTACTGGTGGTAAGGTACGAGTTGCCAAGCGTCTGCCTAGAACATCCCATACATGCTCGATGGGATTGAGATCCGGAGATCGTGCCGGCCAATCCATACGTTCAATATCCTCATTCTCTAAGAGCTGTTCGGCAGCTACTGTGCGATGACATGGTGCATTGTCGTCCATGAAAAGGAACTGCGGACCCATAGCGCCTCTAAAAAGACGCACATATGGAGGAAGAATCTCGTTACAATAACGGGTCCTCGTTACAATAACGGGCCGTGACTGAACCTGCGTCGAAGATGTAAAGGTCTGTACGACTACCAAGCATGATGCCTCCCCAAACGAGAACACCGCCACCTCCATACCTGTCCCTTTCAATGATGTTCGAGGGATGATTGCGGCTTCCCTGCTCTCTCCAGATGAGTATGCGATGAGAATCGCTACTCAGACTCAATCTGCTCTCATCTGTAAAGAGTACTCGTCCCCATTCATTGTCTCTCCAATTCCGGTGTTCCCGGCACCACAGAGAACGCCTTCTCCGATGGGCAGGCGTTAGAGGTACACACCGTACAGGGCGTCGTGCAAACAGACCACCACCGTGCAGTCTTCTGGCCACGGTTAAACGCGATATCGGTGGTCCAGTCGCCTGTGTCGTGTGCCTAGCGATTTCTCCCGCTGTCTGCCGCCTGATTCTTCTGGCCTGTAAGGCAATATACCGGTCATCTGCGGGTGTGGTTCCTCGTGGACGACCACTACTAAACCCCCGGATAGCTGTTCCTGTAGTTTGAAATTGTCTCCAAAGTCGTGAAACGATGCTGTGAGCAATTCCGAACTCTGCAGCCACACTTGTCACACTGCGGCCTTCCTCCAACTTCCCAATGATTCGACCTCGGGTAAAAGCATCCAGATGTCGTCTAACAGATTGATTATTCGCCATTTCTCGCTGAGGCAGCAACTCGGTGTGATTTTAACTGCTATACGGCGTGCAATGTCTTTGCCAGAAATACTGATCTTACACCGACAACATGCTTTATACTCCCCAGACACTCCCCCATTACGTCTACATGCATATCTGCGCATGTGCTACCGTACATCACCTTACTTAATCTCCTGATTGGTTTTTCTGTCCGCTCTGCCTCTTCGTTCAGCTGATATACTAATTTTTCGACTTCGTCCTTAATTTTTGCACACCAGTGTATTTTAAAAACACGGTGTTTTTTGAAGCAAATACTCTAGAAAAAAAAAATGCGCAAATTGAACACCCCCCTTTCTGCCTACTAATATTTATATTTGTTCCGCCCCCCCCCTAAACTAGATTCAAAGCCCTACCTAACATTTCATCCTGGTTACGGCCCTGCGAAGCACCCACATAAACGTCTTTTCCTGTCCCTTTCTGCGAGCTTGAAAGTATGACTTGGCACTAAAATTTCTGTGGGTGCGGAGCACCCACAGAATTTTTTCAGTGGGTACTTGAGCCCCGGAGCACCCACGTAGTCGGCGCCACTGGGTTCGTGTTTGTTGTTGTTGCGGAGCAAAGAATAAAGCCTAGGCTTCACGTGTTTTTTTTTTCAAAGGAGAAGCATTTTTGGATCTATTTGACGCGATTTTTGATTAGAATATTATTAAGCGTAAGTTTTACAATTCTCCTGCCTTTTCTAATAATTCCTTGAATGAACCAACGTTTATATTGCACCTATTAAATGCAGAAAAGCTAAATGTTTCGTTATATTACGTACAAATTTCTTGTTATAAATTTAATTAAATGAATTGATTAATGCTAATATGTGTGCATTTGTGTATTGAAAAGAGTTTTTTGTTATATTTTATTAAAACAATTTTGTTTGCTTATTTTCATTCAAATTTTAGCTATCAATGGAATTATTTATTAAGTTAACACCTTACATGGACTTTAAATTTATGTAACTTGTTTCTCAACTAGTTTCTTTTTGCTGATTTTGTTAGGCAACTTGTTGCTCTCTTTTATCTTTCACTTGAAGTTATTATTTTTTTAAATTGCTTAATAATAATGATTATGCAGACAAAACATTCGATGTAGCTGTTGATTTTTATACTACTGATACTTGTAATACTGTTATATATATATATATATATATATATATATATATACATATATATACTAGGGGACAAGGCCCCTAGATTCACTAAGCTTGCTTTTCGTATTAGGCATTCGGCCCCTAATAAGGCTTATTTGTAAAAAAGGCATAATTACAAGAAACAAAACCAAAAGGTTGGATCAGATAGAATGTTACCGAGCTACACATTGCTTGGTTCTTTCATGTTCCTTGGAACTTAACGATTTAACTTCACACTATTTTTAATTATGCGAAATTCATGGAACACCCTTGTATTAGCCAATTATGGCATTTTTTTCATAATTTGGCGACTTGCGTATATGTATAGTTAAAAATTAGCTCTAAGAAAACAGTACTTCGACAGGCGACTTGGGCACTAAGAAAACAGTATATAGTCTGACTTACTTTAAATTGTTTCAAATAGACACGAAAAAAAATTGAAAGCGTATATGCTATTTTGCTGGGAACCAGAGGTTGTATAATTTTTTCAAAGCGTGGGATTTAAAGAGTTAAAGAAAAAGAAAAACTAAAAGGAAGGTTAAAAAAGTTACAAATTCAAAGCTAAAGAGATTGAAATATGCATCCAACAGAGAAAATCCGTCATTTTATGCAAAATCATCAAAAAACACCTGAAATATGCAATTGCATATGCAAATATGCGATTGCATATATTCCGCGGTTTAGTCATAAGATTTTTTAAAAAAATTGAAAAGCCACAAAATTTTGCATCTGACTGTTTTCTCTTACATTAAGACTATTTTGAATGTGATAATATTATGTAACAATTTGAATTAATTTTATACTATGGTACTATACTATAGTCCATCTCATCAGAATAGGTGTCTTAAGATCACAGATCTTTCACTCCTTTCGCTTGTAACTAGGATAACAAGTAGTGTAGGCAGGATTTTATTTCAGATGGGGGGGGGAGAAGTCGGTATTTTTTATAAAAAATCTAGCATTATTTCCACCTGTGCGGTGGCTATCCTCTCTAATCTTGTTTTTTTTTTGCTTCCATCCAAGGGCGGATTAAAGGGGGGGGCAGAGGAGGCGACCGCCCCCCCCGAGAAAAAAGAAATTAATGTAAAAGATCCTATTTTACTTCCATAAAATGGTTGTATATCTCAATCTTCTAACTAACCGCCCACACCGAGAAACTAACCGCCCCCCCCCGACAAACTTGCAATAATCCGTCACTGCTTCTATCTCAATAACTTCGCGATGGTTGTATGAACAGACAAGCCAGGCTCCGAATAAACAAACAAACATGTGCTGTTGCGTTACAGTTCACTGCTTTCACTGTTTCTCTCAATTGTATACTGAATTTTCATTGGCTAGAAAACCCGAAGAAAAGAAACTAATATAAACACGCCTACTTCAATGACATCACTGTTGGGGGACGAACCACACATAACTAGTCCCGCCTTCCGCATATCACGGCTGAATCGACCGACCGTTCCAGTTTACCAAATTAGACAATTTGCGGTAACTCACTGGAGGTACGGATGAGTTTCGTGTGACGTCACGCAACCGAACGTTCGGTTAGCCTAGAACCCCTATAATAGGTATATAGGAGTCTTAGGTTAGCCGACTATGCGAGATTAGACCCCCTAGAACCCACTCTTCTAGTTTCCCCTCCTAGGGAGAGAAGTGTATAGTCACTTGTTATTTTGCCTGCGACAAGGAAGGATTGTATTTTCTCTTCTCGCTTTTCAGCCACGTGGTGAACGATTGCTTCAATATTTTATTTTTCTTTCCTTCTTAATTACTTCAATCATTACTATTATTATAGCAAAATGCCATACAGGTGTTGCGTACCGCTTTGTAGCGGTAATTATGATAAAGGCCCGAAAGTGCGGGTATTTCAATTTCCAGCTGATGAGAAATTACGAGAGCAATGGATTAAAAAGATACCAAGGAAAAATTTCAAGCCCTCTAAAACTGCAAGGGTGAGTAAATTTTATTTTTATATGTGTGTGTGTGATTTATGGTCAATTTAGATAACATTTAATATAACAATTGATGCAGACGTAAATATGTCTGCATGTTTTTGTGTTTTTATGAAAACATCAATTTCATCACTATACTCCCCCACCCCCGGCAATTTGTAAAATAATAATAAATAATAATAATAACATGTAAAAACTATCAAGTTAGATCTTATATTTTTTCCTATATCAATTAGTATTATCAGAAAATTGTTTTATTTTGTTATATTTAACTAAGCTTTCTCTCATTTTTATGGTATATCAATCAATGGGCTACTAAGTTTTCAGTGAAGTCCTTACAATGTATCTGTTGAATATAAAATTTAATATGCTGCTCTTCTAAAAACTTTAACAAGATTTTAGTAACTTCTTAATTGAAATTCCTTATTTAGAAGAGAGAAGCCGAATATATAATATGTGTATGTGGCACACTTACTAATAAATTTTCAGATAAATATTGCATTAAACCGTTTAATTATATATATATATATATATATATATATATATAGAGAGAGAGAGAGAGAGAGATTAACTATACCTGGAAAATTACTTCAGCTATTTACTGTTACAAAATTATTGTCTTGACATATTTATTAATTGAAATATTAATGATGTCATTTTTAATAATATATATCCAAGTGTAAATTTGGTAGAATTCTTTAATTTTTTTCTAAAGTTTTTCAGTAGTATTTTTTGTGTGTATCACTAATATTAGGGCATGCTCTTCAATCTTAAAAAAAATTTTGCATTTCATATTATTTTTATTTTTTGCTTTCCATTTATACAGTAATGGCCACCAGTACAGTTATAGTTTTAACTTTTTTTAAACTGCTGTCAATTTTTAATTATCTATGTCCTATTTTAGGACATAGATACCTATGTATTACCTATGTCCTATTTTAGTTTAGAATTTTTATTGCCCCCTGAAAGCATTATTCGGCCCTCTTTATAACAGGGCAGTCACTGCGTAGAACAGTTTGTGCAGAAACTTTATTAATATTTCTGTGTCGTGTCTAGCTTTCGGTATTTTCACTGCACTGACAATATTATATAATTATTAATACTACATTTTGAAAGAAAAAATAATTACTTTTTATTTGAAACAAAATAATTATGCCAGGGTCTTGACTGTGTTTGTTTAATCTTTTCACAAGCTGTACTACAACAAACTGTAAAAAGCAATAAACATATAGCTATTATGAAAGTTTCAGTAATTTGAACTTTTAAAATACTTTAGCTGTTATATTGAAATGATTATTTTCGTTATTTAGGTTTGTGAAAATCATTTTAATTCTGATGATATAATCACTACTACCAGCGTTTATGATCAAAAGACTGGTCGAAATATTTCTGCAAAATTAGATCGAGCAAGATTAAAAGAAGATGCCATTCCATTCTTATTCCCTGGTTGTCCGGAATACTTGTCCACTCCTAAAAGCTGTAGAGAAACACCTGAAGAGAAACGGCTAAGAAAAGAGAATAAACAATTGGAAGAGGCTTTGAAGGAAAGTGCAGATGCAGCTGAAGAATTTAAGACCAGAAACCAAGTCACAAGCTTCGATGAACTTCAAAGGAATTTAAAGAATTTTCAGGTATCATCTTACTGGGACTCAAATTGTTAACACAGACGTAATTATTTTTGCTCATATAATTACAGAAAGTGATCCTTACATAGAATCATCTGTTGTTATTGATCGAAATTTGGGACTGAAAGTTTACAAAAAGAGATGCTCCTTAACAAAATATCAAGGGAAACATTTCCCTTTAAGTTTATCAAATTTAAATGAGCTGCTTTGTATTTTAGAAACTCTAGAAAAGGATTGTGTAATTTTAAATGATAATGTGTCCTTAGCTGCAGGTCTATTAGGAGACGTTTTAGATAGTGGGGAGGGAAATAATACAGTAAGCTTTCTTTTTGAGCAATTGAATCTAGTAAACTCTCCGAAACAAAGAATTAGATACTCTGCGCAACTTTTGATATTTTCGTCATTAATGTATTCCATATCCCCACACGCATATAAATTTATTCGTAATTCAAATAATATTATTCTGCTTCACCCTACAACAATCAGAAAAGTTTGTTCTTCTCTAAAAGCAACTCCATTAGAGGAACAACATGCAGATTTTTTTTAAAAATATGCTAGAGAAAAATTTCCCTTGCTTTCAGAGAAAGACAAAACAATTATTATTCTACTAGACGAAATACATTTAAAGCCTTTTTTTGACTTTACTGGTGGCAGTATTCTTGGCATGTCTTATAACGGACAAGATGCTGCTACAAGTGCACAAATATTTATGATATCTAGCATATTTTCGGCATATAAGGATGTTGTACACATTATGCCAGTAAAAACTATTACTGCTGACTTACTTTATTCTGTCCTTAGAAAAGTTATTATAGGATTAGAAGAAATAGGGTTTTTTGTAATAGCTATTGTGTCAGATAACAACTCGATCAACAAAAAAACTATGTCGTTATTTGCAAATCCCCCACAAACAAGTATTGTCTATTTGCATCCAGTTTCTCCTCAAAGACCTCTTTTCTTTGTTATTGATCCTGTACATATTTTAAAATGTATAAGAAACAATTGGGTTAACCAAAAAAATGAAGAACAGTGTATGTTTTTTCCAAATTTTGACACCTTCCCAGACAAGGTCGAGATAGAAACAGCTTCTTTCTTAACAATAAAGAAGCTTCATGATATTGAACATTGTGATTTGGTTAAGTTTGGGAAAGGTCTTTCGCTTAAAGCCTTAACCTTGGGAGACAAAACGTAAAATTAGTTTTGCAGGTATTTAACGAATACATTATAACTGCCTTGAAAGAGTTTGGGGAGAAATACCACTTAAGACATTTTAATTCCACAGCTTCTTTTATAAACATAGTTTTAAACTGGTGGAAAATAGTTAACGTACAAAATTCTACGAAAGGATTCCACAAGAGAGACCATTTTATGGAAACACTAACTAAAAATGATTTTCGTATGCAATACCTAGAAAAAATACATAATTGGTTGGATTGCTGGAAAAAGTCTGGATGTCAAACTGGCGTTTTAACAAATCAAACACTTTTGCTTTTGCACACATGCACTGCTAGAGTTAGTAACACATTGCTTTGAAGAATTAAACATGAAATACTTTTTAGTAGGAAAAATCCAAACAGATTCATTTGAAGAAAGGTTTGGAAAATACAGGCAGATAGCTGGTTGTCAATACAACATTTCTATTAGGCAGGTGTTTGAATGTGAGGCAAAACTTCGTGGTCAGACCTCTCCGGAGTTATTTTTAAATTCAAATAAATGTGGTATTGTAAACATAAATTCCTAAGATTTCTTAAGTAATTCTTCTGTCACACAAGATGCTGAGACACATTTTGATCAAAAAAGTATACCAGAAAAATTAAAAGATTTGAAGATAACGAAAACTGATATGCAGAATATTGAAAATAGTATTCCAATATAATTTGGCTTTTTGGGTGGTTACTGTATTTAAGAAATATCCACTCTTCTAAAATGCATTAAATGCACAGGAGAGCTAGAGATTGAAACGGATATAAATAATCCAGCTCACAGTTACATAGCAAAATCTGATAGGGGTGGATTGCAATATCCCCACAATGATGTAGTTTCCATTGTTATGCTTAATTAGTTACTGGTACAAAAACTAATTAGTGCAAAATACGAAAATGATTTTTTGCATTTCACACATCAACGTTCTCTTGTTGCACACTTAAGATATTTGTGAAAATGAACATACACTTGAAACACTAATTAAAAAAATAATAAATATGACAACAAACATCTTGTTGAAGAACTACTGTTTGAAAAAAAATGACTTTAAAAAGAAATCTACAAATAAAAGAAAGTTACAAACCTTACAAGGCGCTCAATCAGTTCATACTATTTTGAATGGATAATGTAAAAAACACACACATACAGATTTTTTATATGTATGGATTAAGCATATCAATGGAAATTTCATTGTATGGATATTTAAAAAATTTAGAATACGAATATGTAAAAAATGAGCTCTGTTTAATCTATATAAATAAAATTAGACTTTTGTCTGTACATTTCTTGGAATTCAAAAATTTTGCGATTTCTATCCGTTTCAAGCACCCGGGAATCCGATGCGACCCTCAAAAAAAAGTTTGTCTGTCTGTCATTCTGTCATTCTGTCCGTGACGCTTTTTTTGTTTAAGCATCACGTAAAAACGACTGAAGCGAATGATATGAAATTTGGTGTCATGATAGGTGGTCACTCAACTTAAAACATAGGCGTCGAATTTTTAAAAAATCTTGATTAGATTTTCAGATTTTGCGAAAATCGTTTCAAACTGCGTAAATTTGTGTTCAAGCATCACGCAAAAACGACAGAAGCGAATGATATGAAATTGGGTGTCATGATAGGTGGTCACTCAACTTAAAACATAGGCGTCAAATTTAAAAAAAATCTTGATTAGATTTTCAGATTTTGCGAAAATCGTTTCAAACTGCGTAAATTTGTGTTCAAGCATCACGCAAAAACGACAGAAGCGAATGATATGAAATTGGGTGTCATGATAGGTGGTCACTCAACTTAAAACATACGCGTCGAATTTTTAAAAAATCTTGATTGGATTTTGAGATTTTGCGAAAATCCTTTCAAACTGCGTAAATTTGTGTTCGAGCATCACGTAAAAACAACTGAAGCGAATGATATGAAATTGAGTGACATGATAGGTGGTCACTCAACTTAAAACATAGGTGTCGAATTTTTAAAAAATCTTGGTTAGATTTTCAGATTTTGTGAAAATCGTTTCAAACTGCGTAAATTTGTGTTCAAGCATCACGCAAAAACGACTGAAGCGAATGATATTAAATTGGGTGTCATGATAGGTGGTCACTCAACTTAAAACATAGGCGTCGAATTTTTAAAAAATCTTGATTGGATTTTGAGATTTTGCGAAAATCCTTTCAAACTGCGTAAATTTGTGTTCAAGCATCACGTAAAAACGAATAAAGCGAATGATATGAAATTGGGTGTCATGATAGGTGGTCACTCAACTTAAAATATAGTCGTCGAATTTTTAAAAAATCTTGATTGGATTTTGAGATTTTGCGAAAATCCTTTCAAACTGCGTAAATTTGTGTTCAAGCATCACGTAAAAACGAATAAAGCGAATGATATGAAATTGGGTGTCATGATAGGTGGTCACTCAACTTAAAACATACGCGTCGAATTTTTAAAAAATCTTGATTGGATTTTGAGATTTTGCGAAAATCCTTTCAAACTGCGTAAATTTGTGTTCGAGCATCACGTAAAAACAACTGAAGCGAATGATATGAAATTGGGTGTCATGATAGGTGCTCACTCAACGTAAAACATAGGCGTCGAATTAAAAAAAAAATCTTGACTAGATTTTGAGATTTTGCGAAAATCATTTCAAACTGCGTAAATTTGTGTTCGCACATCACGTAATAACTGCAAAGGTGAAAAAATGATATTTAGTGAAAAGATAGGTGCTCACTCACCTTAAACTATAAGCATCTAATTAAAAAAAATTGATCAGATTTCGAGATTTTGCGAACATCGTTTAAAACTGAGTGAATCTTTGTTCCCGCATTAAGTAATAATGACTAAAGCGAATGATATGAAATTTGGTCACATGATAGATATTTGCTCAACATAAACTATAGGAGTCCAATTTTTTAAACATTTTTATTAGATTTTGAGATTTTGTGAAAATTCTCTCAAAATACGTTCAATGATGATTTCTTCAAACTTCACGTAATAACGACTAATACGAATGATACGAAATTTAGTGATATGATAGGTAGTTGCTAATCTTAATTTAGAGGCGTTGAATTTTAAAAATATTTTGATTACAATTTGAGATTTTGCGAAAATCGTTTTAAAATGCTGAAAATTGTTCCAGCACCACGAAATAAAGACTGCAGGGAATGAAACGAATTTGGGTGACATGATAGGTTGTCACTCAACTTAAATTCTAGGCTTCCAATTTTTCAAAATGTTGATTAAATTTTGAGATTTTACGAAAATTATTTCAGTATGTGTAAATATTCATTCGCGCATCCCATAATTACGACTAAAGCGAATCAAATGGTATTACTTTGTTACTCTCTAACCTGTAATATTTTAACAATACATAAAAATTATAACTTCGCTTTCTTTACTTTGGCAACATTCTACATTCATTCTGTGTACTCCTACAATGCTGACGAAAGTTCTTGCTTTTTGGAAATTTGCATTCACTAACCCGTCGAGGACGGGTACTTCAGCTAGTTTAATAATATTTGTATATACAGATCTTTTAGTTATTATGAACTGTAACTTCTTGTAACTTGAACTGTGTAACCCAATAAATAATTTTTTAATGTTCGTATTGCTGTTTAATTATTATTATACACAGACACCAGGAATAAAAGCGTTGAATTAAGTTTTAATGATTACCTTTATAAATACTCTTGAATTCTGCACAAATAAAATTGTTTTATTATGATGACTGTCTCTATATGTGTAACACTTAGTTAGCATCGTTCTTGTAATAATAAAACAGTAATATTTTAAATGGATTCACAGTTTATTATTAATTGATTATCAACAATTTTCAAACCATAAAATCTAGCTAGAGCACTTCTAATAAAAATACTTAAATGAATTGCAGTGGGATATCATGTTTCATTCATTTTTCTTAACAACATACTGAGGAAAATGAATTTTTAAAATAAAAATATATTTTCTCTTGTTTTATTCTAACTGAAACTTCAATAAAATTATTCGAAATCAAGTACAGTAAGATTTTTTATTTAATACTATCAGTGAATTTTTTTTTTCTGTTCTACATGTTTTCAAGTAATTTTTATTAAATGATTATTGTACTTATTTTTTCAAGCCATAATATGTTGAATATTTAAAATGAAAATGCCTAATTAAATGAATTGCAGTCTGATATCATATTTAATTCTTTTCTTCTTAAGAATGCAAACTGTATGAAATCAATCTTTAAAGTAAAAATATAATTTCTGCTTTCCGAAAATCCAACAAAAATAATTCAAAACAAAGTAAGACTTTTAATTCTACACTATCTGGGTGAAAAGTAATTTTTATTTGGTGTAATATAAACACATTTTTAAAGCTGTTAAAAAGATAATTTCTTTTTTATGAATGTTATTTGCAAATTATTTTCCAGCTTATGGGACATTCAGTAAAACGATCTTTTCAAAGCTATAATATAAAAATTGTTAAAAGACTTATTTATTCAGTTTTTACTGAAATATAGTAGCTAAGAAATATGGGAAATACCAAAGCTCTTTTCTTCAGAGGGACTACTGGCGATGACGTCAAAATCCTGTCCTATGGCCTTGAGTCTCTTCTAAGAGGGTAATGGTTCAGTTCAGGGGAATCATTCTGTCTTTCCAGTCGGAGTTTCACTGACGTAGCGGAACCTGTTTGAGCGAGCTGCTTTCGTTTTCGCGATCAGGCGAAAATTGATACTTGCGCTTGTTTGTTTATACTCGTACCTGAGCTAATTGTTTTTATTGGCTTTTCCTGAACTGAAAAAAAAAATCATAAAATATGTATCTATATATTTTATACAAAAAAAAGTATAATTAAGAATAGTTGATTACTGGTACGTTTTCCTTTTTATGGGCCTGTAACTAATATAGCCATACTAAGTATTTATTTACCTTTATATCTTACAATAATATTAGCATACTTATTTACCTTTATATCTTACAATAATATTAGCATTAATAGCAATTAATAAATGTGTAATATTAATATAATTATTATCATTATCATTACTGTTATAATTAAATTCTACAGTTTTTCTCCTTTTCCACAACTTCACCTAAGTACTTCTTAGCTACTGCAGCTTGTACTACGTTAAACATAGGTTAGCTATACTAGTGTTATATTTATTTTATTATTTATTCAATTAATTGTTTAATTTAATTATTACTATTTTTTTCTTTTCTTTTCTTTCCATACTTCCAGATTATTATTTTTTCCCCCTCTCCATGACAATACTTGTCAAATGATGGCATTTAGTTTTTTCTCTGATGGCATCATGCACTAGTACTGCCTCCATAACTGAGCTTCGATCTTCATGTCTGGTTCACTACCTCGTTGTTTATTTCTAATAGCTATTGTCGCGCCCCCAGGTTACAAAATGCCCTATTTTTGGTCAGGTAACTTGCAGAAACCTAGCTATTATTGTTTTTTCGATTAAATTGAAATGTGTGTTCGGTGGCGCCTGACGATAGAGCTCACCATTTCAATTTTCCATCCCATATCCGAATCATGTGGATACATGTGATTAGGCTTAAAGCCCACCTGGTCTCATTTGGCGCATTATATCCAAATTTTCCAAACTATCATTGGCTTTGAAGGCTCTATTTATACACTTTTTTATAGACATACATATATATATATATATATATATATATATATATATATATATATATATATATATATATATATATATGACGTCAGATATTTCAGTAAAGTTCCAGAGTTAAGGCAGGTAAAACGGTTTATTAAACATTATCTTTAAGTTACAATATAGAGTGAGAAGAGGAGAGGGGAGACGGGTACAAAAATAAGCGTGGACTAATTAAGCAGTTCCAGTGGCAGAAGTCTCTCGATTTTCGATGTGCGGGTGTATTTACGCTCACCACACCACGTGGTTTGCGAAGACATAACTCCGCCTCTCTCTTATCTCTAATCGAACCACACACATTTACCAACATGACCCGCATCCGGGGCTACAAAGGCGTGGGGATACGTGTACACTCTAAAGAACTCAGAATCGACGGCCTGATGTCTGACAAATAACAAAATAAATAAAACATAGCTCCAGAGCGCGTGGCAAGTAAGACAGAAAAGCAAAACTTACAGTGAAAGTACCGCTTGAACAATACCCAAACTAGCAAAACCCAAATTACCTTTTTTATACATTACACACACACACACACACACACACACACATATATATATATATAGGTAATAGCTATGAACTAAAAAATAAGATCAAAGACCTAAAAAATGTGATTAAAGTATCTACATATGATTTTAAAGACCTATTCAATAGCATACCTTTAGACGATTTGTATAATGTTATATTAAATCTATTTATAATTAGTAATAATAACATTAATTTGCCATCTAACATAGATACTAATTATTTCAAAGATCTATTAAAAGTTTATAGTTTATAATAATTTACATTCTGCATAATAACACATTATATAGGCAAATTTTAGGAATATCACAGGGTGGTTCTAATTCCAGTTACTTAGCTGACCTATATTTATATAATTATGAAAAAAATTACAATAGTTCTCTTATAATATATAGGTACATAGATTACATAATAACTATACTGATTCTGCTAATTTCCCAATAGCTTACCATTCAGCCCTAGAATTAATAAAAAATCCTAATGATAATAGAATAATAAACTTCTTAGACTTACAACTAAATATTAATGATTATAAGAGTCTATCATTTAATATATTTAATAAAAGAGATGAGTTTAACTTTCATGTTAATGCTTTTACTCATTTTACTTCTTGTATGCACACTTCTGTTTTTAGAAATATAATCTCCAATCATAAATATAGAATAGAGTCTCTATGTACCAATAATATTAAGGCCAATAACTTAACATACCTATATAAAACAGCTCTCAAATACAAATATCCTGGTAGATTTCTAAAATCAATAATATATCCAATTTGTGATAAATAAAACTGTTTGTCCAAATTAGATTATTGGATGGTGAGGATGGGGTTGGTTGTTGGTTATTTATTAAAAAGAAGGGGGGGGGGAAATCATAAAATATATATTAGTATATTTTATGCAAAAAAATTCATAAAAAAAAATACAATGTAGAATTGTTGATCACTGGTACATTTTCTTTTTGAGAGATATATTTATATATTTTTTTTCCTCTACTGTACCATATATAAGCCTTATTAAGTGCAATTTTACTTATCCTGCATACAATACTATCAGAACTAATAACAATTAATACTTGAGTAAAATTATTATCATTTTAATTATTATGATAATTAATGTTAATTACAATATTTTTTCCCCTTAACTCTTTTTTACACTCTTTCCTTAGTACTTCCTAGCTATTAAAGCTCGTACTACGTTGCTCATAGGTTAGCTAAACTCATTTTTCTTTAAATTTATATATTTACTATTACTATTATTATTATTCTTTAATATTATTTTTATTTCCCCGTCCCCTTCCATTCACTGAATTTCTTAATAAATTTACATAGTTTTGGCAGAATTTTGTGTGTTTTTATTTCTCATACTTTTTCTCCTTGGCTCTAGCTGTTTCTATTTTTATTTTTGTCGATTAATTTTCTCGGTTGGCAACGATTTCTAGTCTTGTCAGTTCTTCCTCCTGCATGTTTGGGTAGAATTCATGCTATTTTTTTCTTATAGCTATGGTCGTACCCTCAGGCCACGTAAAGCGACTTCTTTTGTCAGGTGACCTGCAGAAACCTAGCTATTTTTGTTTTTCTTTAAATTGAAATGTGAGTACGGCGGTACTTGATAATGGAGTACTCCATTTCAATTTTACTCTCCATCTCCACTTCATTGCATTGGATCGAACAATTAGGCTTACGCCCACGTGATCTTACTTGACTTGTCCTCCCACTTCTCTGTAGCCTTAACAGCTCTGTTTTATACAATTCTTGCCTCTGGATTATCAATTTTTTATTTCATGTTTTTAGTTTTTCAGTACTTTTTTGTTATCATGTGCTACTACTGAATGTTTTACTAGGGATTCCATATTACGTAAGTTTAGCTATTTTATATATATATATATATATATATAACTAACAAGTAAAACACAAAACATACTACAAATAAGACATATCTCGCAAAAAAATATAACAGCTATTAGCAAGAATTAGAAACCAGAATTTGAAGCCAAAAAAAGTGCAAGAATTATTGTGATAATATAATGGAACGGAAATTATAACCACTGTCACCATCTTCAGGGGCCACAAACAGTGGATTATAATTTACAGCAAACCAAATAGTAGGGTTTCGGTTGTGTGGCATATCAGAAGAGATATTAACTCCACACATCTCGGCCCTACCCTACTATATAAAGGAAAGAAGAAATCAAAAAGATAACAAAAATTAGAAATAGGAATATAATTTTACATACCAGACCTTGAGCACTATATATATATATATAAAAGTAAAAAACAAGTATAAAAGTTATCAATAACTTTTATACTTGTTTTTACTTTTTTCAGATAGAAAGACTATAAATAGGGGAAAAAGGGGTTCAAAATGCTTTTCTAAACAATTTAATGATATAATTCCTAACATCTGGATTGAAACTTTACATAACAAATTTATCAAAGATAACAATGTTTTATATGTCAAAAATGAACTATTCAAGCTTAAAAAAAGCACCATCAAAAAAATATTTAAACACTATGATAATTTTAATTTTTTAAATGAACAATTTGCTGCTTTACTTAAAGATCTTTTATTTTTTTAAACTTAAAAATAACATTACTACCGACCATAATGAATATCTAGTCATAAATTTTCTGCAAAAAAGCTTTAATAATCTCAATATTCATGATATGATACAAAAAACTATAGATGTTTTCCCCATAAAAAATTGCAATATTATTCCTACATTCAAATACAATAAAACTTTGGGCAGTCTACTTTTTAACTATAAAAAAGTTCTTGAAGATAATAATAATGTTAAATGCTTCTGCGATGAATTTAAAAACACAGAATTTTTTGATTCAAATTTTAACCATGTAATCACTGGCAATCTGAATATAATTAAAAACTATAAATTAAGAAATATTATGAGTTTTGGAAGTAAACACAGAATAAATATTAAACTGAAAATAGCCCACTAAAATCTTTTAATACTAATCTAAACGACTTTATTTTAAAACTTAGCTATAAATATAATATTCCACCACAAGCCTTCAATGAATGGAAATGTTTATTATTCAATCTTTTTAAATCAAATTTTCTAAATATTTATGCTAATACAAAAACAGATAATTATATAATTTTCAATAAAAATTTTTCTAACATTATAAAGGAATACAAAAATAAGTTTGTTTTTTGTCCTGTTGATAAAGCCTCCAATAACTTTGCCATAATTTGCAAACTTTTTTATTTTAACACAGTACATAATGAACTTAATAATAGCAATGTATACACAAAAATAAATAATAATCTCTCAACTATTCTAAAAAAATTTACTGCCTTTTCCAAAAAAATTAATTTCAATATAAATAAAAACAATAAACTAGCGAATTTATATGCTTTACCAAAATTTCATAAAAATCCCATTACTTTTAGATACATCTGCAATACAAGAGGTCCCAGCAAACACAGCCCTATCGGATAAGTTTTGGGCCGACATCGGCATGCCGACGCAGAATGTGCCGGGGCGATATCGCTCAGCCGGTGCCGAAAACGACAAATTTGCGTCCGCCTGGGCGTGTGTCGGGCCGAAAGGATGGGGTGGTTTTGGATAGGTGTCGGCAAAAACGACAACGGTGTCGGCCCAGCCCTATGCCATCTTTGAACCAAAGCCATAACGTTTTTGGTGCGGTATCGGCAACGACAAAATATCGAAAACCGGCCAGCACCTTACGTATTTACAAAATACCGCAATTAGTTTCATAATTAGTTCTCTAGGACAGTAAACAGCCCATTACAGTAATAATAATTATTATTAATATATAAATAACTTTCCACCACTGGGACTAATTTTGTTAAAAATACTTAGCTAAATCAATAAAATTATTTGTTTTTTAAAAATGTTTGATTAAATTAAAAGCTAAATTTTTCTGAAACTAAGGGTATTATTTGAAGAATTAGCCAATATTTGTTGAATCACCAACTAATTTCGGTTTATTTCACAAAAAGCTTTCCTTTTTAATTTCATCATACATTTTCCTGAAAGCATACAAATATTTTTTGATTTAACTAAGTATTTTTAACAAAATTAGTCCCAGTGGTGTAGTCATTCATATAATAATAATAATAATAATAATCATTACTTTTAATGGGTTGATTGTTGCAGTAGAGAACTAATTATAGAATTAATTATTAATAAACCCATGTTTATTATGAGAAAAGCACTTATTTCGTGTAAATATTTTATTTTATATTACTGAACTTTTATTTTATGAGCAGTTCTTCTTACCCACGAAAAAAAAAATGTACATTATTTGTTATTAAAAAGAAATATAAACTTCAAGCAAAGATCTATTTTCATATTTATGTACTTTTATATTTCATTGTATAATCTTCTTTCTAAAGAAGAAAATAGCTTTATGTAACAATTTTTCCCCTGTTGATACAGACTTGCTAAGTTTCCAAAATTGAAAAACCTCCTATTTTTTCTAAGTCAAAAAGCTTGATATTTTTTATGCAGATATTTTCCGATTAAAATGCACATATATTGAATGCAGATACAATTTGTGTCTTTTCTTAAGTGAGATTATGTCAGTATAAACAGCACTGTTTTATTCCTTATTTTTATGATCTAAATAAATTTAAAAATTAAAAAAAAAATCTGAAAATAAAAATCCTTAAAAACAGATAAAAGAAACTATCTATAAATAAAAAATGTAATACAATAAACGTTGAAAATTGGAGCTAGCACAATGTACAATAAATAAATAAAGAAATAAATTGTTTAACCCCATGTACCTTATAAAGAAAAACAAAATAATTTTTAATGCAATAGTTAGATAAATATTTCACTTACTGTTGTTGGAGCTTACCGTTGTTACCAAGTTATATAGGGCTAACCAAAAAGATTAAAACAATGTTAAAGAACTTAATTATTCATTTAACAATTGTCTTAATCCAATTAGTCTTAGTGAAAAATATTTTTACTTCTCTCTTTACTTTTTAATCCGAACAACACGAAAGCCAGGAAACTGGAAGTCTTCCTTTACCTCACACAATACTCTCATCTCATCATATCCAAACATAATAAACAACTAACAAAACAACACTGACAGTAAGCGCTATCAGCATCGTTATCCGCCGCAGTTAAATAGTTCATATGGTATGAATAACTTGGGGGAAAAAACTAAGATACTTTTCAACTGTTAAGGTCTGAAATAAAGTTTATATTTCATGTTCGGGTTACTTGAGTGAAATAATTAAAAGAATTTAGAAATTAAGTGTGAAAAAAAAATTATAAGTAAAGCTTCCATAGCATGCCAAACTTAGGTATTGGCGAGAATGTACTTTGTTGATTTCTTGCAACCCCGTATTTCACGGTTTCACACGCATGGCGTAAGGGGCTAGGGTCGTGGGGTCACAAAATCTTTCTTTTCCCCAAGCTGGGCCAAAAAGAAAAACCTGTCCACCACGATTCCAACGATTCGGCTGTACTCTTTTTAACTCCACGATTCGGCTGTACTCTTTTTAAATGCTTTCTGAATATTTTAGGGCTTATTTTATTTATTTAGAACGTTTATTTTTTTTATTTTTATTTTTAATGCAATACAAAATATTTTATGCAAAAAAGGTATTTGTTGAAAAAAAGTAAATAATACTTTCCCCCATATATATATATATATATATATATATAAATGAGAGTATTATATATATATATATATATATATATATTGCTTTATTTTATTCATATATGAGGTTCAATATTTGATAAGTTATCCTTTTAATTATTTATATATCGTCACTCTTGCGTATTTCAGCATGTTTTTTTTTATCTTAAAAGTTTAATAAGTTATAAGCCTTATAAAGAAGGGAAAGGGAGCTTTATAAGATATAAATTTATCTTATAAAACTATAAAAAAATTAATCAAGTAACTTTTACATTATAGTATAAATAACTTTTTCAAATTTCATGACAGTTGATAACGACTAAAGTGTGAATTTCTAGGGTTCCGGCCTACCGCGCGGCTGTTTTCTCCAGATGTAACGTGAATTTGGGTTAAAACCCCTTACAAAGTCCTCCGTCCAAGGCATGCCTTAAGTAAGCAGACAGCTCTCGTGTAGATCTGTCTTAACAACAAAACCTAAATAATTTTCGTGACAATTTACAGTGAAAGTAAAAAGTTTAATATTTTTAATATTAAATAAAAATCATAATCACTTCCAATCCCTATTACTGTCTGAGCGTGTCCAAAAACCCTGACCTACGGTTTTCTTCTTTAAATATTGATCATAGACATTTAGAATAAATTACAATGTCACTTTATGGTATCGAATAAAATTTTCATGAGAATTAGAAATGAAAATTTGTTTAAAAACATTACAATTACACTAGCATTTAATTTAGAGGTTTTTTTAATGCCTCATTAATAGCATAATTTAATTTTTTTAAAAAGCATCTTCAAAATAACAGCACTAATGTTTAAAATGAATATTTTCAAAAACAAAAATATTTATATATAAATATAAAGTCGTGATCAAAATTGTGGACACTTTAGGAAATTTTTAGGTTTTTTAAATTTGTATGCTAATAGGATGTGTTAAGTTTCGCAAAATCAAATTCATACAGCCTTTTAAAGAGAATTTATAACTAATTTCAATGCACAAAACTAAATTTAAATATGTGCACTAGAGTAAAAGTTATAGTTACTTTAATCTGAAAAAACAAATACAGTGATGAAGTGAATTGTAATTTCTAACTTTCCAAGTCAATCACTGTTACTTTTCTGAGCTTGAATAATCTCTCGTCAGCTCAATAAAACATCGATGCGAAGCTGTAATAAAAAATTAAGACTACCCTACGAACTGCTGATAACTCACTGCAATCTTCAATATCTAATGCATCTCGATTTGAAATCGCTATTAAATTATCTCTAAAGTGATGTAAAAGAGTTAGCATTTTGTGGAACACAACATTTTTTTATACGCATACGAACTTAGAAAAAAAAAGTTTCTAGAAATGTCCACAATTTTGGCCACCACTGTATACTTATAAATTATTCATTATTCTAATAATTATTATTTAAGACCTAAAAGCTAACAAGATAAATTGCTATGAATCAGAATAAAATCTTGCACTTATAAAAATAAACCAGTAATAATAAGCCGTAGTTGGTTAGAAATCAATTGTCCAGTGCGCCAAATTTAGTCCAGAACCGACAAACAGTCTTGGCGCCCATAGCGAATGAGCATACATACAAACTGACAAATAAACAAACAAAAAAAAAACTTTTTATTTTATTTATTTAGATTATGGCATTTGGTTGGTAACTAATAAAAACAGACTTTACTTAATATTAATTTGAGGTAAATACAGGACAGTGATAGGGAATTGGACTATGGATCTAAGTAAAGCATGTACACAAGATCAATGTGCCCGTTAAATCTGTTGGGCCGATTCTAGATCATCAATTCTGGTTCTTGTTCAACACAGCAAACACATAAAATAATTGGCAAATTATAAAGACTTTAATGAATTAAGTTATGTAACGAGTTTAAGTATTTCTTTAATTGATTATTTTCAAGGTGAAGTGCTTGTTTGTTTAAAAATGAAAAAGAAATTATGTTGATGCCTAAATCTACAACAGAACATATATTATAGGCATGAATCATTTTACACTGTAAAATTCCGTTGTATTTTGATACAAATAGAAGTAATTATAACAAAACTATAGTTCAGAAGAGTTTTTTTAACTTTATTTATTTATTTATTTGTGTGTGTGTGGGGGGGGGGGCTTGCAAATAATAAAGTGACCATCTATTGTCTATAATAAAGTGACCAGTATATCGAGCCTTAGTAGCGCCGAATGACTGATGGTCAAGTGCGTCATTAGAAAAAAAAAATATTTTAACTCGACTGTTTATGCTAACCATACCTTCGTTCCTGTTGTGCACGAGTATTATCCAATACCGTATTGGTCATTAATCTCAGCGATAGCAAAAAATCCAGTATATTTACTTTTTGGCTGTGCGGAATCTGCTTGAAGAATTGTAATGAAAATTAATTTTGAAAATGTTTAACTAATTTGATCAAAAGCAGTTAAGAGCATTCAGAAAGACCAAGGCCTTAGCCATTATTTTCTTTTGGGTGGGGGCAACATACACGCCAATTATCATATTGGTTTGTTTGATTGGAAGAATACGGCCACTGGTAGGGGGGATGCCCTCCGTGGAAATCTTTCTAAGGTGTCCTAACCCTTACTTACGCTAAGTTTTGGAGGAAACCACGGGAAACTCCGAACGGTTAGGTCATGGTTTTGAACAGGCATCTTCCATCTCCCAGTTCAGAGTGCTATGCGCTCGGCCGCTGCGCGGACCATTATCATGTTGGAAAGAATAAAAAAGAAGGAAGACAAACGTCATACAAAAAGGCATAGGGGGATAAGTTCTGCCTTGCCCTATGCTACCAACGTCCGGGCTCGTAGCCAGGAGGTGCGTTAAGGGACAGTACTACTTGAAAAAATCCCCCCCCCCCCAATGGGATAAATTTTACCCTTCTTCCAAATTTGAAAAATAGACAGAAAAGGTGATTTGAAAAAATAAAAATGTTGAAATAAAAATCCCTTTTGAAGAAATTAAATGTTTTTTAAAAAGTGTTTAAATCTTGATAACTAAGACTAAAGTGTGTATACGACAGAGTGTGTATTTTGAATATTAAACCAATTTTTAAAATCCCATTGGGATTTAATCTTAGCCGAGTAGATAAGACACTGAACATGATAGACGGCTGAAAGTCCAAGGTTCGGGCCCATCTCGCGGCTGTCGATCTACAGTCTGGAGTTTTGGTAGGTTTTCTCCAGATGTAACGATACTTGGCAGATCGTCCTAGAGTAGCATTGCCTTAATCAAACCAAACAGAAACATTTTGCTTTTTCGTGTATGGAAACAGGAAATGGCTAAAATATGCTTCAGCCCACTCCAAAGCGGGTTTTATTTTTTTCTTAATGTTCGATATACGTGAAGTAAAAAGGTCCGAAAGATTTTGCTTTTTCGCGTATGCATTGCTATTTTGCAATCTAGCTACTGCGTGACATACGTAACCAGTAACGAATATGCCTGCTTCACTTGACGTCATTAAGCTGTTAATTTGGATTTTTGCGCGCGTGTTATTGTTATTACGCTAATGGTTACATCTAGTTGTTGCCGCTCCCAGCATAAAAATATCGTCAATTTTGGTACCGCATACATTAACATATTATATAAGGAGATACTAAATATAAAAAAATAGTATCTCTAAATAAAATATTAAAATTGAATTTTTCAATGTCCACATAAGTATGGCAACAATTGTTTATTTACTTTGTTTTAATTCTTTTCAGAAGAAATATTAATTTTTATTTGAACATCTTACAAATAATTTTATTTATAAATATGTAGCATGTAATTATAAAAGGATTTTAAAACAAAAAAAACCGATTTAAACCAAAGAACCCATTTTTTTTTGTTTTTTTTTTTATTTTTTTAAACGGGTTTTTATCCAACCCTGGGTGGGAATGACGGACGGGATAATAAAGTACCACAAAACCATTTTGGGGACGCATCTTGTCTAAGTGTCTTCCTCGTAGAGAGACTAGAGAATTTTTTTTTTTTTAAGTTGACTTCAAGAAGGCATTTTTTACTTATCCTTACAATGTAGCAAAGCCAAAGTAGCTTTTAACAATATCTCGGCAAAGTCTTTTAACCGAGATATTGTTAAAAATCTCATCCTATCCTAGAGAACTTTGTTGATCGGTTTGCCAACGAACAGGAGCAAATGGTCTAGATTGTTGCTAGAGTAAATCATATTTCTAAAATTTAATATATATATATACATTATATTTCGTCTTTTCGCTCTCTATAAGAATTTCGTAACGAATTGCGCTTCCTTCCAGTCGTCAGGGCTTGTTCCGCAGGTCATTTCAAGGGCGGAGAGGGAGATGCTTTCAACGTCTCCTTTACTCAACCCCTCCCCCCCCTCAGGGGCAGGGGCAGGCAGGGGCTATGGACATAGAAATAACACTGGTGGCTATTGAGGGGAGAGAGAATTGTATCACTCCGCTTATTTTATCCCTTGCTGACGTCTAAGTATTTGGCGTGAAATATTTGAAGTGACCCCATATTTGGCTATTAATGAATGCACAAGTGAATGAATTCTAGTTTTTGTTAATCTGAGATATTCTTTAAATCTGAAAGAGTAAAACTTTGAAAGTGAAATATGAATATATATCTGACTGACCGAGGAAAAATTGATTAACACATATTATTTATTAGTGTACATTAATTTGTGTATTTTAAAGAACTACACATGCGCCTTTTATTACCGTGTTTACTCGTGTAATAGTCGCACCCCCGTTTTGAAGCAGAAAAAAATAGTTTTAGAGTGCACAATATTATGTAGATTTTTTTTGGGGGGGGGGCAGCTACCCTACAGCACAGGCATCACAAAAAGCACAGGTTCTAATTATCCTGATTTATGAACCTTCATTTAATCGGGAGACTTCATTTCTGCCAGCAACTATCTATTATATAGAAAAGTTCCTTAACTATAAATTGTGCTGATATTTTTAATTTTTTATGGCAATACAAATGAAACTATCTTTTTCCTACAATTTTAATCCAATTTAATTTCAGAAAGTTCTGTTGTGTAAGTCAGACTAGGATGTCGGTGTCCTGAGCGGAGGAATTTTTAAAGGGCTCTAATGTTTATTCCTAAATATAAAACAGTTAATAAACAGTAAAATTGGGGTTGAACATTAGTTATAATGATTTATTCCCTAATTTTATGAAAATCAATCACATTTCCTTCATTTTATGAATATTAGATAATGTTTTGAATGTATAAAAAAATTATCAAATTCCCCCAATTTCTGTTCTAGAATTGGGGATACAACGGTGATTTATCCTCAATTATATGTTCAAAAATCTGGTTACCTTATCGAACGCAAATTTACATTCATTTGGGGAAAATCACTCAAAATTTAAACTGTAGATTGACAGATACGCGGTAGACCAGAACCTTGGACCTTCACACTTCAACCATGTTCGGCGCCTTATCCTCTCGGCCATGGTGGGAACCATTTGTGAACCTCTAAAATGCAACGTTTTATGTTCTGCTTTGCAGGTATTTTATTTTTATTTATTTAGTTTTTAATTTTTTTTTATTGGAAGTACTTAAGAACAACTATTACTTTTTATAAAATGAAATTTATAGTCATATGATTTTAGTTAGAAATATGAATAACTAGACAAAAACTGCCCCCTTTGAGGGTTGAGGAGGGGGGGCGGCGTTAGAAACCCCTTCAATACTAAATTATAAAAAGCAAAGTCGATAAATTAACCAGATAGAATGATTTTTTTCTTTACTTGTCTGTGAAGGGGGCACTTCAATCCTACGGGCTCAAAACATGTAAGTATCGAAACCATAAATTAAAAAGTATTACTTTAACAACATATATGTGCTGCTTGCTGGTTCTATACCGTTCAGTTTAGAAATTACACTTCTGGACCGATGTCGGTTATGCAGTACATCGCCGAAATCGCATGTTAAACCTAAAAGACTTGCCGCAATCGGACCGTTGCACGCCCGAAATCACCTTTCTTTTGCCTACGCCAACGCATTTTGCCGACACAGAACCGACACCGCTCCAATTACCATCTTGCCAATGCCGACATCGAAACGGTACTGCCGATGTCGGCCCATCCCTTACCCGATACGGCTGTGTTTGCTTGCCATAATTTGCAAACTTTTTTATTTTAACACAGTACATAATGAACTTAATAATAGCAATGTATACACAAAAATAAATAATAATCTCTCAACTATTCTAAAAAAATTTACTGCCTTTTCCAAAAAAATTAATTTCAATATAAATAAAAACAATAAACTAGCGAATTTATATGCTTTACCAAAATTTCATAAAAATCCCATTACTTTTAGATACATCTGCAATACAAGAGGTTCAATAAGTTATAATATTAACATTATATTTCAAAAAACTCTGTGTAAAATTTATGACTACCTGGATTCAAATTTTTCTATTAATACTGGTTTTTGGTCCATTAAAAATAGTTTCTCTCTTATACACTGGTTAAAAAATATGAATATTTTTATGTTACAGGTTTTTGATTTTGAAAATCTTTTCACAAGCATTCCTATTGATGATCTATATAAAACTTTACTTAATTTATTTGACCACTTCAACATAGAACAGGAACTAAATATTAAGAGAGAATTTTTTGTTACTATCTCCAATTTTTGTCTTCACAATAATTACATATTATTTAATTCAGTCATATATCGCCAAAATAAAGGAATAGGAATGGGAACTAATTACTCAAGTACAGCTGCTAATCTCTATTTATTTTTCTATGAATATAACTTTTTCAATAACCATCCATTAAATTTTACAGTATTCCGCTACATTGACGACATTCTTGTCATCAATGGAAACTTCAATGACATCAAACATTTAATTTATCCCAGCACACTTAACCTCAAGCCAGCTTACTTTAATTCTAATTCAGTTACCTTTTTAGATCTAGATTTAAATTTATTTAATAATACTTTACAAATAAACATTTTTGATAAAAGAAGAAATTTCAATTTTGAGGCTATATCCTTGCCTCACTGGTCATCAAATATTCACATAAAAGTTTTTGCTAATATTTTAATCAACCAGCTTATCAGATACTTTCGATTATGCAATAATAAACATCTTTTAAATTATAATATATATTTATTAGCAGCCAAATTGTTTTATACAAATAATTTTCCACTAGATTTCATTAATAGTTATTTAAAAAGTTTTAATAATAGCCTGAATCCCTGGTTTTAATCCTTCCTTTACATTTTCACTTGTTTATACGTAGTAGAAATCTCTTGACGAATGACACAATTGCACTAAAGCCCACGGAGTGCTCTTAATACAGACTAGAACCTCGGGGACGTGCTTTTAGTTGATGAATGGCAACAGATCTTCTGCACGTGGATTGGACGGGCAACGGACAACGAATTGCAGGATTTTGGAACAAAAATTTAACGTGTTTCTTTAGTTTTGATGCACATTGGCATTATTTGTTCTTCGAATTTATGTATGTGTAAGTAATAAAGAACTTTTTCTTTTCTTTCCCATAGGTAAGGGGGAGTCACACCTCTGAGATTTGCCTGTTACAGTAAATATTGTACACTTTTATAAATATATTTAAACTGTTTTAATACTTTTCAATCAATCTTTCCAAACTACAGTCTTGAATACAATACAATACCTTGGCAAAATCTCAGGCTGTGAGTTCGAAACCTATGGTGTACTATTGTGCATTTCCCCCTCATAAGAGGACAATGCATTTTACATTTTTTTGTAATTTTTTTGTTGTATTAACAATGACTGGCTTGGGGGGGTGTTTTCTATTTAATTTTCTATATATTATTAAACGCATGTTTTCTTTTATGCTGCTTTTTTAAGCGCTGGATAGCATGTGAAGCAACTATAATTTTGTTGTAATTTTAAGTAAAGTGTAACTATATATATATATATATATATATATATATATCTATATATGTATATATATATATATATATATATATATATATATATATGTGTGACGTCAGATTTTTCAAGTAAAGCTTCAGAGTTAAGGCAGGTAATATGGTTTATTGAACATTACATTTAAGTTACAATTTAGAATGAGAAGAGGGGAGGGGAGACGGGTACCAGAATCAGCGTGGACTCATTAAGCAGTTCTAGTGGCAGAAGTCCCCCGATTTTCGATGTGCGGGAGTATTTACGCTTACCACCCCACGTGGTCTGCGAAGACACAACTCCTCCTCTCTCTTATCTCTGATCGAACCACACACATTTACAAACATGACCCGCATCCGGGGACACAAGGGCGTGGGGACACGTGTACATCTAAAGAACTCAGAATCGACGGCCTGATGTCTGGCAAATAACAAAATAAATAAAAAATCGCTCCAGAGCGCGCGTGGCAAGTATGACAGGAAAGTAAAACTTTCAGTGAAAGTACCCGCTTGAACAATATCCAAACTAGTAAAACCCAAATTACCTTTTTATACATTACAATATCCCCCCCGGCAAAAGAAGTCTGACGAGCAATATCATTGAGGTGGCCAGTCTCTCACTTGCGAGTCAGACGTCCTTGCAACCTAATCTTAAAACTGCGAACTAATCTAATTTTCAAGTTTAGACACCTTAAATTTTTCTGACTAGAATTCTGGAGTTATGTTGTACAATACTTGAGAGGCGGGATGCAGTTTCTAAAATTTGACAAAACATAATGATGCAATAGTACGACAATAAAAATAAAACAATGAGTGCGCACAATTTTTTTCAAATTATCACAAGTAATATTTACAACCTAGGTGGGATACAATAATACTGTACAACAATATAGTAATATAATTCAACAAAATGGAATAAACATGGCTGACATTCATTTTCTTTGGCAAATACTTATGGCTTTGGCTTGCATGGCATAAAGTGAATGGAATGAAAATAACTTGGCAAAATGGTTGGCAAAATGCATTTGGCAAAATGGAGTAAATTTATTTAGTGTAAAGGCAATGTAAAAAAAAAATGTAAAAATGTGCGTATTGTGTAGAAAATTTCGAAAACCATAGCTGTGAAACAGCAGTACCGTCACACAGGTATGGGGGTATAGTAAATACCACTTGTAGGCATTTTAAGTTTGCCCAAACTTTAAACTCTCCATAGTATGACAACAAAAAGGGGTTCAAATGATCCCGAAAAAGGAAGACAATTGTCAACTACGAAAGAGAAAACTTGGCCATTGCCTCATAGCTTCCAAAAAAGGAGAAGAAATGACTCAATAGACAGTTGGGAAAAACTGGGGAATTATTGAGAGGAAGTCCCAGCCTAGTCTAAGTCTAGCTTCATTTATTGTTTGCATAATATCTATAAAATATACAAAGAAAAAAGGTGCAGTTTTACTTACACCGCACACACTCGGACTTGGGGACTTCTTCAATGACTAAGAGAAGCGGGTGACAGAGAAAGGTTGGTAGAAGCATAAAAGAAAAAAGGATAGACGATAGACTTTATGTCGAGTATTCAGGGTTCCAAACTCAACACTTAGAAATTTTGAATACATTTTTTTTTCTTTTTCTATTTTTCAATTTTTTTTTCAAATTTTTTTTTAAGGATCAATTATTGTTAATTAAATTTAATCACCTTCGTGGGCTAGCTTTAATTTGTCAGGAGGGTAATAAGGTCTTAATTTAGAAGAGTGAACTATCTCCGTAGGTTTCTTAGTATGGTAATTAGGTTTATCAATTTCGAATGTAACTGAAGAACATTTGTTTACAATTGAATGAGGACCTGAAAAAGTAGGAGATAATTTACGTGTATTTGGGTAGTTAAATTCTTCATAAATTACAAGATCTCCTGGTTCGAAATTAGCTTCTATGAATTTATTGTCATATCTAATTTTATTTTTATTATGAAATTCTATTGTCCTTTCTTTTGCTAATTTTCGAGCTTCATCAACAGGAGGATAGGTATTTTCCGAAATAGGTGAGTCATATGGCAATTTTCCAAACATTAAATACATAGGTGTAAACTTCGTTACTGAATGAGGTGTGTTATTATATTCACTAATAACCTGCTCTAGTAACTTAGTCCAAGGAATTTTAGAAGGTGAAGAGTTAACTTTACATTTTAATCTAGTAACTATGGATTGATTTACCCTCTCTACTTTTCCATTTGTCTGTGGATGATGAGCTGAAGTTAATAGTTGTTTAGTATTGTAGTTCTTGAGGAATTTTTTAAAACGCGAAGCAGTAAAAGTTGCATTTCTATCACTAAGTATCTTTTGAGGAACTTGAATGTTGAATATTTGTTTTAGACAGTTTACATAGGTTTCAGTAGTGACACTTTTCGAAGGAAAGGCCCAAACATATCTTGTAACATGGTCAATTATTAGATGTAGATATTTTTTTGTTGAATTGTAATAGTTGAAACTTCCTACAGTATCAATAGAAAGACATTCAAAGGGTTTATCAGTAGCAGGTACAGCCTGTAACAAACCAAATTTCTTCTGTTTAGGTTTTTTGTTAAATTGGCAAGTCGAACAATGTTTAACATAATTGGAAATATCTTGAGTCATATGAGGCCAATAATAGGAAGGTGAAATTATACTTAACATTTTTTGAACACCAGGATGGCCAAAATTTTCATGTGCATTTTTCATTAAAGTTTTTCTTAAGCTCATAGGCACCACTATTTTTTTTAATCCTTTCTTATTTATGGTAATTAAATCATTAATGATTTTATATTTAGGACCATGCATATTTTCTGCTAATTGTTGATTTTTAATTTCTTCAGCATCTAACAATAAAACCGAAGGTTGAATTAGTTGGAGATGTTGAGAAGGAGGAATCCTTGATAACATATCAGCTTCGACATTTGTTGAGCCCTTTAGGTACTTTATTTCATAGTCAAACATACTTAATTTAAGGGACCAGCGGAATAATCTTCCTCTTAAATTTTTGACATTTTTTAACCAAACCAATGCCGCGTGGTCAGTATGAATGACGAATTTTTGACCGTGAAGGTAATGATAAAATTTATCAAGGGCATCAACGATAGCCAAACATTCTAATTCAGTTATGGTGTAATTCTTTTCATATGATCGAAGCGATCTCGAATGATATGCAATCGGGTGCAAGATACCTGAGGCATCCGGCTGCTTCAACACAGCTCCAACTGAACAATTTGATGCATCAATAAATACATGGATAGGTAATTTAACGTCGTATAATTGTAACACAGGTTTAGATATCAAAATATTTTTTAAGGTTTCAAAACTTTTCTGACAGTTTGTTGACCAATCCCATTTAGCGTTTTTCTTTAACAAATCATTTAAAGGACGTTTTAATTTTGCATACCGATCAATAAATCTGTTATAAACATTTACAGAACCAAGAAACCTCTGTAGTTCCTTTACGTTAGTAGGTGGCTTCAAATTTTTGATAATTTCAATATTAGCATTATCTGGAGTAATTTGACCTTGTTTAACCTCATACCCCAAAAATTTTATAGTGTCCTTAGCAAAGTTACATTTAGATAATTTCAATTTAATATTTTCCTGCAAACAAATTTGGAAAATAGTTCCTAAATGCTGCATATGTTCTTCCATAGAAGAAGAAAAAACCATTATGTCATCAAAATAATTATAGGCAAATTTAATTTTATATTTATTTAATATTCTTCTCATGACTCTGTTAAATATAGCAGGCCCTGTCTTAATGCCAAATGGCAAGACCTGGAACGTATAGAGACCTGTATTAGTTACAAAGGCTAGTTTTTCAGTATCTTGAGGGTGGATGGGCACATGCCAAAATCCAGACGCCAAATCAAGAGTTGAGAATATTTTCGCCCCACTTAGTTTATCTAATAAGCTGTCAATACGTGGCAAAGGCTCGGCATCATTTTTTACTATATTATTTAATTTACGATAATCCACACACAGTCTAGTTTTGGTACCCTCGTCGCGTTTATACGCTAAAGTGACGGGTGCAGCATAGGGGCTATTGCTTTCTTTAATTAAACCAGCTTTTAATAATTGTTCAATCTGAGAATTAATTTCGTCTTCCTCTTTAGAAGAGGTTCGATAAGGCCTGAGGCAAACAGGTAAGTCAGAAGTTAAATTTATACGTTGAGGTTCTACATTAATACGACCAATATCATATTTATTTTTTGCAAAGATTTTCTCATATTTATTTAATAATTCCTCTAATTTTGGATTGATAGCTTTATAAACAGTCTGAGGGGGAACGCTTTCCTCAGAGGCTTTGCTATCGGTTGAAGAACTGGGTTGATTTAAATGTAGAGACATAGGTAAGGCATCATAATTGTATAAAGGTAATCTAACATTATTTTGAAAAACACATAAATTCACACAATCAATATATAAACAAAACTTTTTACACTCTGGTAAACCCAATATGGCATATGGCAGGCTTGAATATACTATAAAAAATTTTACACACTGAGTAATGTTTCCAATTTCTAAATTAACATAACACACTGTATCAAGTATCAGCAGTCCATCTGCTTGAGTAACATTTAAAGGCGAGACTCTCTGTACTTCTAAATTATATCGTCCAACAAAACTTTGCGGCAAGACAGAGAGTGTAGAACCAGTGTCTATGACACAGGGAACACTTAAAAATTCAAAATTGTCAATTTTGGGTTGAGTTAATTTTTTCCTTAGGTACCCGGGTACAGTAAATAGTCATAAGTTCTCTTCTCTCGAGGTCTCAGTACCATTATTTTGTGAATTTAAAATAGTGGTGTTCGAAGTCATATTCGGGTGAGTCATATTTGGTGTCGCGTATGGGTTTGTCGCAATTTGGTAGTTACTTTTAAAGGGACAATTATGCGTCCAATGGAAAGCATTACTTATCCCTAGCCCCTCACATTTTCTACATGGCGTTCTAGGTAGGGTGCTTTCTTGGTAATTGACATTATTTTGGTGGTGTAAACTTTGAGGACTTTGAGATAGGGGTCGAAAACGGGGCCAATTATTTATTTGGGTTCGCCCTTGGGTTGAATTATGAATTGGTTGACGCCAATTTGGTCGGTTATAAACAGGAGCATGGTAGGGTCTATAATTCCGAAGCTTGGGTGTAAAGTAACTAGAATTTTGTGCATTATTGGGCGAGGAGGTAAAACTTGCCTGTTGGGGCGGTTCGTGAATTTTAATTAATTTTGACGCTACCTTAAGCCACTCGGTGGCACTACTGGGTGGTTGCAGGGTTAAAAGTGCTCTCACATTACTAGGAAGACCATTGGTCAATCCTTCTAATATTATATTATTAGGTAGCCCCAATTTTCTACCTATTTCTAATTTTTCATGAAAATAAGTTATAAGATTCGAAATTTTTTCTAGTTTTAAATTTGTAAAATCCATGAAAGTAAACACGTTACATGAAATATATTTTTCTCTCAGTATTTCAATCAATTCTTGCCAATTTTTACAATTTGCAATATTATGTATGTATGTTGTTAAGGCACACCCCTTAAGAAATTTTCCTACATTTTGAAATTTCCAGTCTTCGTCTTTATTTTGTTGTAAGCAACACCGTTCGTAATACGCTATCCAACTTTCAAAACTCATATTATCTTCAAAATTAAAAGAGGCAATAAACTCGTCACTTTTTTGCAGGGACATAGTGGCAAGAGTTTGTGTATTTTCTTTACCATCTAACGACATGCTGAAATTTTTTTTCTAAATTTTTACCTGAACGGAGAAGCATTTAATAATTGCATTCAGAAATCTTATTTAGCAACATTAATAATAATACTGCAATAAATTTACAAAATCTTACCTTAATGAAAATACTTTATTAATGAAAAAAAATGCAGATATATCAATTTTTTTTTCATCAACACTAAAATAGACCTTTAAAATAACACACAAACAATTAATAACCATTTAAATATAATACTGTAATGTTCACTTCAACTCTGAAAATATAATTTGCTTGCTTCACTTTATCAATATCCACAAGTTGGAATCGTCATTCTTCAACAATAAACAAAACACACACAAAAAAAAAAATATCTTCTCTCACAAGTTCAATGCAGGCAGGAGGAGTTTCGATCAACCGCAAAAACAAAAATATTCGGCACGGAGAAAAGGGGGAAATAATTCAGCAGTTGCACACACTTCTCGTAAGGGGAGGCCCTATGAAGGCAGTGAAATTTCGTCGATTTCCATGGGATTTTCAGAATAGCAGCGGGCGTGCGAAGAAAAAAAAAATAAATAAGGAGGCACAGATTTCTGGATGGTAAACATGGTACAGAAAGATGATATCAGATAACGGAGGGCAGGCACTTCTTTAATTTACGTGTCGGCATCAGCGTCGTTAGTCGCTATGGAAAACTCGGGAGCGCAAATTTTTCGATGGGCTTCATGGGAGGATTCGATGGGAGGTCAGGCGAAAGTAGTTTCATCAAAGCAGGGAATGAGAAGTCCAAATATCTGCAGTCGGTGTTGAAATCTCCCAGAGCAGGGCTCGACGAAGTTGGCCGGTGGAGAGCGGACTCAAGGAGTAGGCCATCGGCTGGTCGGTGAAGAGGCGCGCTGCAACTCCTGCGAACGATGGGCGATGAACCCGTCTCCCGGACTTTTGAGCGTTAATTTTTTTTTTAACGAATTAAAATTTTTAATTGGCACACAGGCAATCATCCTGCCGGCTATTTGTGACGTCAGATTTTTCAAGTAAATCTTCAGAGTTAAGGCAGGTAATATGGTTTATTGAACATTACATTTAAGTTACAATTTAGAATGAGAAGAGGGGAGGGGAGACGGGTACAAGAATCAGCGTGGACTCATTAAGCAGTTCTAGTGGCAGAAGTCCCCCGATTTTCGATGTGCGGGAGTATTTACGCTTACCACCCCACGTGGTCTGCGAAGACACAACTCCTCCTCTCTCTTATCTCTGATCGAACCACACACATTTACAAACATGACCCGCATCCGGGGACACAAGGGCGTGGGGACACGTGTACATCTAAAGAACTCAGAATCGACGGCCTGATGTCTGGCAAATAACAAAATAAATAAAACATAGCTCCAGAGCGCGCGTGGCAAGTATGACAGGAAAGTAAAACTTACAGTGAAAGTACCCGCTTGAACAATATCCAAACTAGTAAAACCCAAATTACCTTTTTATACATTACATATATATATATCTATATATGTATAATATATATATATATATATATATACCTATATATATATATATATATATATATATATATATATATATATATATATATATATATATATATATATATATATATATATATATATATATATATATATGTATGTATATGTATATATATATATATATATGTATATGTATATATATATATGTATATATATATCTATATATATATATATACACATATATATATGTATATATATATCTATATATATCTATATATGTATATATATATATATATAATATATATATATATGTATATATATATTTGAACTTTATCTAAAAATACAACAAAATTACAGTTGCTTCACATGCTACCTAGCGCTTAAAAAAGCAGCATAAAAGAAAACATGCGTTTAATAATAATTAGAAAAATTTTAATTGAAAAAACCCCCCAAGCCAGTCATTGTAAAAACACCAAAACAAGATATACTAATAAGTTAGTTAATATACTAATGAGTTATATAATAAATATACTAATATATATTTTATTATACATATAATATATTAGTATATTATCATAAAATATATATTAGTATATTGTTAATGAGTTAGAAAAATTAAGGATCGAACAAGGGGTATCCAATTCCCAATCCACCACGGAAAATAATAATTCAAGAACCGCCATTTCAAGACCCGTAGAGTTAAATTTAAAAAAGTTAATTCCCGAATTTAATCCTAATAAAACAGACATGAGCTTGTACTTAGTTTTATTCGAGCGACAGGTTAAACGCGCAAAAATTCAAAAGGAAAATTGGGTTTCACACCTTGTAGGACTACTGCCAGTAGATATAATTAGCTTTATAACCAGAGAACCGGATGAAGTAGCAGAAGATTATGACCACATAAAGCAGACGCTCTTAACCCGTTACAAATTTAGCTCCGAATCTTTTAGGCAAAATTTGTATCCCATCAGAAAAATCAAATGTCGACCTAGAAGGACTTTGCATTCGAGTTGCGCAATTATTTACGAGAATGGCTAGAGGGTTTAAAGGTTGACAACTTTGACGCTCTTAAGGATCTTTTGGTCGCAGATCAAATAAAGAAAAAGGCAAAACTTGAAATGCGCGAACACTTTATAGATAAGTGGTCAGAAATAAAAACTGAATCCGAAATTGCAGAGTTGCTAGATGGATATGAAAGCGTAAGAGCAACAGGCCGAAAATTAAAGGATACGAGGGACGGTAAGGTAGAAAGAACGAAGTCGTTCGGTTACGAGAAGTCCCGGGAGAATAAGACGAAGTTTCCCCTCCCAATGCGGCGACAGCGCATAGTTCGGTAAATCGAGATAACGCGTTTGAGCGAAGGGTCAAATTAAAGTGTTTCGGTTGTGGTTCAGAATCACATCTTCGCTCGTCCTGCCCACGATTACAGAAAAAAACGTCGTCTAGTTCTGTAAATAATGTACAGGAAATAGAAAAACAGGATCTATTAGAATCGTTTCCCAGGTACTGTGAATGGTCAGAGGATTGAAATCCTAAGAAACAGTGGTGCAACGTTAGATCTCGTATCTAGAAAGTTTGTTAGCCCACACGAATTTACAGGAGAACAAATTTGAATAAAACAACCGCTAAGTTTAGAATTAATTTGTTTACCGATGGCTCGCGTGGAGATAGCTGGAGATTTTGGGAAAATTAACACTAAGGCTGCTGTATGCGGAAATCATTTGGACCAAAATCGGTATTTGTTAGGAAATAAAACCGCCGCAATGATAAAAGAACAGAATGGATATGATTTTTTTTTTCGGTCGAGCAATTAAATGCTGTCCAAACGCGCTCCCATAAGAAGCGCTTGCAAAGCGAGTCCGAAACGGCTAAACGAGATTTGGAAACCGCGGGTGAATTAAGGGTAGATAAGCGAGAAGAGCCCGAAAGTAGCATTCCGATTGAAACGGAAGACCCTATTGTAGTGCAAAAGGGGAGCCCACACACAAAGAATAATTTACAATATCCAGACATCATGGAGCCAGATGTGTCACTACGGCAAAGTCAAAATTGCCAGATAATAAATTACAGAAATTTATAGTGGGCAGCTGAGTTACGAGATGCAGACATCGTGGTGCCAGAAAGTGTCACGAGGGGACAGTCAAAATTCCCCCATAATAAATTAGAAAAATTTATTGTAGACTGTCTCAGATGGCCAATGTTACGCAGAAAGACGTAGATTAGGAGGCGTAGAAAATAAGGACAGTGAACCAATCACAGAAACGGAATAACAGAAAATTATGCACGTAAAGGGGACGTGAGCAAAAGGAACCCCGGATTGGTTGCTAAAAAAAGCGAAAAGAAAAAGGGGCTCAAGAGGAAAAAAAGAAGTACGAGATGAGAAGTGACGAGAGAGTCGAGATGAAGTTCAGAGAAAACGAACTTCAAAAGTGATGTGGTTGAGTGAGTGTGTTCAAAAAAATGATTGAAAAAAATTCCGTAGTGAACCAGCAATTTTATTAAAAGTGAGTGAAATGTGCCGAGCTTCAATTGCTGAAAAATTACGATATAGCAACCTAGATGTCACGAGCCATCAAGCATAAAAAATGCCCCACCAGTGCATCAGCAGAAAAGGTAAAAGACCTTTGTATTGATTTGTTTTAATCTTGAGTTGCACTATATCTCCCCGCTCTCTCCTATGTATATAACCAGCATTCTCACCGCGAAACAGATTTTATGATTAATCTTATTGAATATTCACAAAAGAAACAAATAATGTCACGGTTATCATTATTTAATGTGTAAGAAAAAGGAAATTGTATAAGATATTGTAAGTTTGGAAGAAGTCATAATAATTAAAGAAAATGTTTTAAATTTTGTCTCTTTATTTGAGTCGGTAACTATTTTATTTCAGGGACCTTGAAATAGGAATGGTATTTTCTTTTAGCAATTACAGGTTGAAGGATTATTCCCGAAAGGTAGAATTTATGGGTTATTGCAGACATACAACAATATATTTACTTCATGTGGTGCCGTGAGAAGTGAGCCTTCGGAAAATCCTTCAATACTGTAAAATTAATAATAAGTAAAGAGGAGAGATTTCTCGGGGGAGATATAGGATACATAGCATTCAGATCAGATACCTTTGCATAATGAGTAATAGTGTATATATTGTGATATTCAAAGTTGATTAAATATTACCAGGTGTGAAATGAAGAAACAATTTTTGCTTTAATATTCATAAAGATTCATAAAAGTATAACAAAAAAAAATTAGTTAGTTGTGTAAAAAAAAAAAAAAAATATTAAATAAAAAAAATATTGAGTTGTGAAATATTGCATGATTTTATAGTGAAGAGTATTGTGTTAGAAAATATTTAATTGTGTGAAAGAAAGGTTTTGTGAACTTATTATGAAGACAAGTGTGTTAAAAAATGTTGATTTCATATTGAAAGAAAAATATTTAAAAAAAATGTAGTAGTATAGTAAGAAAAAAAAAATTGTTTTTTGTTTATTATTGATAAAATTAAGACAACTTAGTGCTGAGTACTATTAGAGAGTACTGGTATTTAAAAGAAAAGAATAGGTCATAGTGAGTGTATATATATATATATATATATATATATATTTATGTGTGTGTATGATTTGTATTTAAATTAGTGATGGAAATTAATGGCAAATAATAAAAATAAGCGAGGAAAAGGCAAAAAACAAATAGACAGTACAAAAAATTCAAACAAAATGGATACGCAATTGATAAGTTTATTGCCGCAGTATAGCGGGCAAGATGGGGAAAGTTTAGAAGAATTTTTCGCCCAATTTGAAAATATCGCGGAGTTATCCGGCTGGAAGGAAAATGAACGTGGTCTAATTATGAAAACTAGATTGAGAGGACAGGCGTTTAAACATATAATGGAGAGCGAACAAAATGCTAAAAACAATGATATCAACAGTATTAAAGCAGAATTAAATAAGAAATTCAGCACAAAGATAACCCAACTACAAAAAAAAACAATTATTTGAAAATATCACACACGATCCAAAAACATCCATAGAAGAATTGGGAAAATTAATAAAGAAAAGAACTAAGGATTATTTGGGAATAGATAAAGATACGGAGGAGACGAAAAAGATAGCAAACACAGTGATGTTACAAAAATTTTTAGACACAATTCGGGAGGACATTTCAATAGAAATTAGGAAATTAGGAATCGAGAAATTTGAGGAGGCTGTGCAGAAAGCGCAACAGTTAGATGAAATATACAACACGGCGAGAATGAATAATATAACAAAAAATGAAGAAACAAATATTCCTGCCATAGTGCAAAATTTAGAGATATTAAAATTGAGAGAGGAGATGAGAGAAATTAAGGAAAATTTAAAACAGCTCACGACCATACAGGTACCGAGAATAGTAAAATGTGAAATTTGTCAAAAGTTGGGACACGACGCACAGCAATGTTGGTTTAGAGAGACGAATCAACCATTTAATAACATCGTAAGAAAAAGATAGTATACAACACAAATTCGAAGTAACGACAGACAAAAATATGTACCACAATATCGCCAGACGAATCAGAGGAGAAACACGGACTACCGAAACAACACAGGAAATAGAGACAATTTTAGACAAAATTTTAATAACGAAAGGCAAAATTTAAACTGAAAGGGGAGTTCAAACACAATGCGACCCCAGGACTCCGGAATAGTGGGGAGGACTTAGGTTTGGACATTCGAAAAATACAAACCTTAATTGAGGAACAAAATAAAAAGAAAACAAAAGCAACAGAGGAAAAGGAAGAAGTCAAAAACATCGTTACGGTTGCGGCAAACTGTCAGCGAGAGTCACAGGAACTACCCGTGGTTGACGTAAAGATCAAAGATATTCAGGCACGAGCATTAATTGATTCGGGTAGCATGATTAGTTTAATGTCGCCGGAAGTATTTGAGAAAATACAGGAGACGGACACAAAAATTAATTTTTTATCGAGACAAGTCAAAATTCGCACTGTAAATAATTCCGTTATTCCCTTCTCTAAGGCGATAGAAATAATCATCAAACTAGGAGACAAGAATTTCAAACAAGCTTTCTTTGTCACGATTCAAAATTTCGGGGAGGATTATAATGTAATTTTAGGTTTTGACTTTATGAAAGAACACAAAGTTGATTTAAAATTTATCGGTGAAACATGGAGGGTAAACACGCAGGAGAAAACAACGCAACTAAATCCGATAAAAGAAACAAATAACATATCAAGAAAGGATACTCAACAACAAAAAATGAGATTAATAAATAAAATCACACTGGATCCGTACGAATCACAGGTAGTGGAAATCGAGTGCGACAACATTCAAAACGCAAATAAAGAAATAATGGTAATTCCGGTAAAAAACAAGGCTGAAGTTACAATACAGGAGGGAATTTGTCAATTAGATAATCAAGTACGAACGGAAGTAATTTTAACGAATAAGAAGGGGGAAAAAGTAACGTTAAATAAAAAAATGAAAATAGGACAAGGCGTGGAAAAATATATGATTAAGGAAAATAAATTTGAGGACCAAACAGAAATTGTACAGATAAATAATTTGCATTTAGAAGAAATACATAGTTTACGTAAAATGCAATTAAAGAAGGAGGATTTCCAATTAGACCATCTAAGTATTGAGGACAAACAAAAAGTAAACGAAATATTAATGACGAATTATAAAGCTTTTAGCAAAAATTATGAGACCTTAGGAGAGACGTCGAAAGTGGTTCCAGAATTTAAATTAAATCACAACTTCCCAATTCAAACAAAGCCATATAAGTTACCGGAGACTGTACGTAAATTTGCGAATAAGGAAATTCAAAGCTTATTACAAGCGGGGATAATAGAAAAAAGTAAGAGTAATTATGCCTTTCCAGTGATTTTCATAAAAAAAACAAACCTCCAAGTCAGACAAGATTGAAGAGACAAAATATAGAATGGCTATAGATTACAGGTTACTTAACCAAATAACTGAAACTTTTCCCTATAGATTACCGGATATCAAACAAATATTGCACGAAATGAGCGGATATAATTTCTATACGGTGTTAGATTTGAAGAGCGCGTTTTTCCAAATTCGATTGAAGGAGGAGGATAAAGAAAAATTAGCATTTATCGTAGATAATCACAAACTTCAACCATGTCGGCTCCCATTTGGCAGTAAAAATAGCGGAACATATTTCGCCATGCTTATGGATCAAGTATTAGAGGATTTCAAAGAGGATGCGGTGCGTTATTTTTTAGACGATATAATTATAGGAGCGAATGATATAGAGGAAATGATAATAAAATTAAATAAAGTACTACAGAGATTAGGCGAAAATAATTTAACAATTGATCCAAATAAGGCGCAAATAGCACAAAATTCGATAACATTTTTAGGATACAGAATTTCGAAGGAAGGTTTTGCACCTTCGGAGAAAAACATACATAAAATTCAACAATTTGCGGTACCAAAATCAGTAAAACAAACGAAATCATTCTTGGGAATGTGTAACTATTTTAGGGAGTCAATACACCAGTACGCTGAGATTTCCGCTCCATTAGTAGAGATAACAAGAGAGAAACGTAAATTTCAATGGGGACAAGAACAACAAGAGGCATTTGAAAAAATGCAAAGAGCAATTTTGGAACGCCCAACTTTACATCCAGCGAATATGGAAGAACCATTTTATTTAATTACAGATGCGAGCAAAATAGCCGTGAGTGGGATTTTATTACAGAACAGAGATGATAAAATGTTGCCAATAGAATTTTTCGGACGAAAATTAAAAGATACTGAAAGAAAATATCCTAGCATGAAGACAGAGTTATTAGCAATCCGTGACTCAATTATGCATTTTAAACAGTTTTTGTATGGACAAAAATTTTACATACTCAGTGACGCCAAGGCACTAACTTACCATTTAAATCTTGAGAAACAATCGGATATCACAGCGCGATGGCTTTATGACATTCTAGAATACGATTATGAGATTATACACATTAGAGGCGAATTAAATCCGGCAGACTATTGTTCACGTTATGTAAATACTATACAAGTAGCTGACAATTTAACACAAGACATTTTTCGTCCAAGTGAAAAATTAAGTAGAGAGAACATTATACTAGAACAAGAAAATGACAATACAATAAAAAAAATTAGGGAAAATATAGAGAGTAGAAATTATTCACATTCAACGCGAATTTATGACCTTAGTCAGGATAAAAAAGCAGTTGTGTTAAAACAAAAGAATGATAAGGCTGAAATTTTAATAACACCAGGGACGCTGAAGACGGAGTGTTTAAAAGAAGCTCATAGAGCGCATTTTGGGATTAAGAAGACTTATGAAAAAATAAAGGAACGTTTCTTTTGGGTCGGAATGTTCAAAGACGTAAAATCATGGTGCACAAAGTGTGAGGAGTGTAACCGTTACAAATCGCATGTCATTCCTAAGCCATCTATTCAAAAAGTCGACAAGAATTATGAGCCCGGGGAATGCTTAGCCTTAGACATCGTTGGACCGTTACCGACAAGTATTCAAGGGAAAAAATTTATACTAACGGTAATAGATTATGGTAGTAGGATGTTCGAGGCAATTCCACTAAGGACAACAAATACCATGACAATAATTACACATTTAACGGAGTATTTCGCGAGATTTGGAATACCGAAACGTATAGTTACGGATAACGGGCCGCAACTCCGCTCACAGGACTTCGAGGACTATCTTGCAAAATTAACAATACACCATACAAAGTGTTCTGTGTATCATCCACAAGGCAACGCTTTGATTGAGAGAACGCATAAAATTTTGAAGGAGTCTGTTGCGGCCATGTCAAATCAAACATTTGAGTGGGATATTCGTCTCTTATTCTTTAAATTAGAGTATAACAACTCCATAAATCGGGCGACGGGTTATCCGCCTGCTTTAATATTTTTCGGCAGAAATCTGAATACACCGCTTCACGTAAACACAGACATTAAAACAATGGAAAGCGAGATGAAATATATAAAAAAAGTGTTTCACAATTTAGAGAAGATAAAAGAGAGGGCAAAAGAAAACCAGGAAAAAATGATGGAAGAGTATGACAAAACAAATGAAAAGAAGCGGAGTCCGCCAAAGTTAGAAGTAGGGGATACAGTATATTATAAAAATTTTATTAAGGCGGATGCGCTGCAAAATAAATTTACGGGTCCTTTTGTAATTTTAAAGAAAGGACGGAATAATAATTATTTTTTAAAAAGCCAGAGAGAGCCTTTTGCGAAACCGATAAAGCTTCACCGGTCGCATTTTTTTAAAGTAAATGCGACAGAAGACAGCCCAAGTCCAGATGTCTGCGAAAATCAGACGTAAAAAAAAAAAAAAAAAAAAAAAAAAACCAGTATAAATAAATAAATAAAAATAAAAATAAAAAAAAAACACACAAACACGCAAAAAAATAAATAAAGAAAGAAAGAAAGAAAAGAAACAGGAAAAATGCACAGCGACCGAGTTTGTTTACAAACCACGAAGAACGATTCAAAGAGCGGGAGTCGTTCCAATTACATAAACAAGAGGAGCGGACGCAAGAGAAAATCCAGTTTTCCTCCGCGAGGTAAGGCGAAACATCCCCCCCCCCAATTCACAAGCGCGCAAAGAAATCCTGAGGTAGGCAGGGAGGAAGTAGCTGGAGGGAACCAGTTTTTCCCCGCGTGTAATTTTTGAGAAAATACGGAGTGAGCAAAAAAATAGGATGACTTACCCGGGTACTCCAGATAGATTGCCGTCAATTATGCATCGGGACCCAAGGGCTGGTTCTTGATGTCTTAAGGAGTCTTCCGCTATAACAGAAAGCACAAAGGGGTGACAGAATTTCATAAAAAAAAGCAGGCAGGGTACAGGATAAATAATCAGCAAAAACAAAATCATAGAAACAAATAAACAAGCAAAACAAAAGGGGAGAAAGGATAGCACAATAATACTGCAGCTGTTGCGTGTCTGTATTCTGAGAGGCTAAAGGAGAGGAGAGGATTAGAAAAACAAGGAGTGCGACCGGGAATAATTTCCAAAACAACAAAAAAAAACAGTGGATGCAATGGGTCCTAAGAAAAACAAAGGATTATACAAACTACAAGGGTATATCACAGGAAAAATAAGGTAAAAAATAAATAAAATAAAATAGAACCCAGCGCGCGAGATGCGGACGAGTCAGTGCGGGGATAAACATCGTGCGTGGGGTGATTCAGCGATTCTTCCACCCACAGTTCGAGTTGAGTGGGAATAGTGTATTACAGATGGGGTGATAATCACTTTCTCACATTCGTAGAAGGGATCCACAAGACCGGTCAGGGACGAGGGGCGTGCCGCGCAGAGTAATTAGCGAAAGGGAGACAGTATAATGGATGTCGTGGCAACAGGAGAAGGAGACGTAGTTTCGTTTTTCGAGGCAGTTGAGAAAGAGAATGAGCGGAAGAAATGGTTTTGGTTTCACCAGTAACAGCAGACGATGCTGACAATTGGAGGACAGATGCGTAGGAAGGGTAAATTGAACACAGGTTGTATATGAAAAGGGCGATAAGATACAGGAAAAAAAAAATAAAAAAGAATATATATATAAATATGACTGTCTCAGATATTTTGTAAAAAAAAAAAACCTTGATAAATGCAGTAAAGTGTATATTTGGTGGTTATAAATGCAAAGGTATGTGACAACAAAAAAAATGAATGTTATGTATGCTCAAATTACATACAAATCAATAAAAAAAAAAGTTCCAATCCAAAGGTGGATAATTGGAGACTAGGTCAAGGCAAATATGATCTGAAAGACGACTATCAATCTTAAAGGATATGTTCCATGTGGGAAGTGTAACTGCAATATACGAACTCTGGTAATACGTTTCAAGGATTCATGTTGGACTATGTGAAAATCAAAACAAAACGATCAAGTAAACGACAACAAAAGAAAAGAGACTTTTACGGTATAAGAAAGACGTTCTACTGAGCCATGGATGAACTTCTATACGTGGACTTTATGTCATATTTTTATTGTTTTTTTTATTAACAAGGGGAGATATGTAGTGCAAAAGGGGAGCCCACACACGAAGAATAATTTACAATATCCAGACATCATGGAGCCAGATGTGTCACTATGGCAAAGTCAAAATTGCCCCATAATAAATTACAGAAATTTATAGTGGGCAGCTGAGTTACGAGATGCAGACATCGTGGTGCCAGAAAGTGTCACGAGGGGACAGTCAAAATTCCCCCATAATAAATTAGAAAAAATTATTGTAGACTGTCTCAGATGGCCAATGTTACGCAGAAAGACGTAGATTAGGAGGCGTAGAAAATAAGGACAGTGAACCAATCACAGAAACGGAATAACAGAAAATTATGCACGTAAAGGGGACGTGAGCAAAAGGAACCCCGGATTGGTTGCTAAAAAAAGCGAAAAGAAAAAGGGCTCAAGAGGAAAAAAAGAAGTACGAGATGAGAAGTGTCGAGAGAGTCGAGATGAAGTTCAGAGAAAACGAACTTCAAAAGTGATGTGGTTGAGTGAGTGTGTTCAAAAAAATGATTGAAAAAAATTCCGTAGTGAACCAGCAATTTTATTAAAAGTGAGTGAAATGTGCCGAGCTTCAATTGCTGAAAAATTACGATATAGCAACCTAGATGTCACGAGCCATCAAGCATAAAAAATGCCCCACAAGTGCATCAGCAGAAAAGGTAAAAGACCTTTGTATTGATTTGTTTTAATCTTGAGTTGCACTATATCTCCCCGCTCTCTCCTAAGTATATAACCAGCATTCTCACCGCGAAACAGATTTTATGATTAATCTTATTGAATATTCACAAAAAGAAACAAATAATGTCACGGTTATCATTATTTATTGTATAAGATATTGTAAGTTTGGAAGAAGTCATAATAATTAAAGAAAATGTTTTAAATTTTGTCTCTTTATTTGAGTCGGTAACTATTTTATTTCAGGGACCTTGAAATAGGAATGGTATTTTCTTTTAGCAATTACAGGTTGAAGGATTATTCCCGCAAGGTAGAATTTATGGGTTATTGCAGACATACAACAATATTTTTACTTCACCTATTGAAATTTTGGTTGAAACGGAAGAACCAATTGAAGTTCCGGTATTGGAGGCAGAAGCTCCAGAATTAGATCTATTAAAGATAGATAAAAAAGGGTTCTTGGAGGCACAGCAGAAGTGTGAGGAAGTAAGAGAATTAATTAGCCGAGTAAGCAAACCAGATGCAGGAAAGGCAGATCAAACATACTCGCTTATTGATGGAATCTTGGTTAGAAATTGTGAAGATCGTTTCGGAAATGTCACTAAATTGTAGTAATTCCAAAAGCATTGAGACATATGGTAAAAACGCTGTGTCACGAAGGTACATCAGCGCATTTAGGTGGAACTAAATCCAAAGATAAATTGGTTAGATATTTTTATTGGCCAAATTGCTATAAGGACATGGACGAATTTGTGCGTAGTTGTGACCAGTGTCAAAGAGCAAGCGCCCGAATGAGAAGAAAAAGGCTCCCTTGAAATTGGTTCCAGTGATTCAAGAGGTTTTTAGTAGAATTAGTATTGACACTTGTGATCCCCTACCTGTGACCACTGAGGGAAATCGTTATATACTGACCACAATTTGCATGGCGTCTAAATATCCGGAGGCTATACCGCTAGCAGATATTAGCTCAATTAAAATAACCGAAGCTTTGTTAAATATTTTCAGTCGTACAGGATTTCCTAGCGAGGTGCAAAGCGACCTCGGAACGTCTTTCACTTCGGCCTTAACTACTGAGTTTTTTGATAAATTCGGCATTAAGGTACACCATAGTTCTGTACATCATCCTCAAAGTCATCCTATAGGGAGGTTTCATCGAACTCTAAAGCGACTTTTGAGAGCGCTATGCCTTGAATCAGGTACTGATTGGGACAAACATCTACCAGCCATTTTATTAGCCCTCCGTACTGTGGTACATGAAAGTACAGGTTATACATCATATGAGTTAGTGTATGGGAAAAACCTGCGGACGCCTGAAACCTTGTTAATAGAACATTGGCTAGATCCTCCTCCAGAAGTCGACTTAGTGACAGAGTACGTATTTAATTTGATAAATCGTTTGAAAAGATGTCGAGACATAGCGATAACGAAGGTAGAAGAAATGCAAGGGAAGAGAAAGGTATGGTACGATAAAAATGCCGTAAAAAGAGAGTTCAAGGAAGATTTGGCCTTAGTTTTGTCGACGACTAGACCAAATAAACTTTCAGTGCAATGGATAGGTCCTGGAAAGATCCGGAATAAAATATCGGAGACGAATTATGTCGTTGAAATTCCTGGTAAGAAAGATAGGACTCAAATTTATCATATTAACATTCTAAAACCGTATCACACTAGGCCCGAACATGTAAACTTGTTAAGTCATGAAAACGATAAATTACAGGAAGATCAAGATTTGGATATTCCTTATTTGGAAAACAATCCTACGACTTTTGATTTTCAAGAACTAGTTAGAGATAGCGATCTAGAAAAAAAGTTAACAGTTATTCAAATTAACCAATTAAAAGAAGTATTGAATAGGTTTGCTTCGTGTTTTTCTAATGATCCCGGTACCACCAACTTAGTAGAACACGACATTACTTTAATTAGCGATAAACCGATAAGATCCAAACCCTATCGTGCTTCCCAGAGACAAACCGAGATATTAAAATCAGAGGTCCAAAAGACGTTACGGTTAGGAATTATAGAAATAGGCGAGAGCGATTATACCTCACCATTAATTTTAGTAGAAGCCCCAGGGAAAGACCCCAGACCTTGCGTAGATTACAGAAGGCTAAATGAAATCATTAGGACCGAATATTTTCCACTTCCAAATATTGAGGAGCGTGTAGAAAAAGTATCGTCGGCTAAGTACATTACGGTATTAGATTTAGCTAAAGGATATTGGCAAATTCCCTTAAGTGAAAGAGCGCAACGTTATGCTGCTTTTTGTACTACCTTTGGAACGTTTCGATGTCTAAAAATGAGTTTCGGGTTGAAAAATGCACCATTTTTCTTCAGTAAACTTATGTCAGAGGTATTAAAACAAATGGAAGATTTCGCAGTTCCTTATTTAGATGATGTTGCTATATTTTCTGATACTTGGGAAGCCCATCTAAAACATATAAATCTAGTTCTAGATCGAATAAAAAAAGCAAACTTAAAAATGAAACCCACTAAATGCAAATTTGCACAAAACAGTGTAAAATATTTAGGCCATATCGTTGGGAATGGAGTACGTACTCCGGCTGAAGCAAAAATCGAAAGTGTAAAAAGATTCCCGACACCGCGCACCAAGACGCAAATCCGGGCGTTTTTAGGATTAGCCGGACATTACGGGCGCTACATAAATAATTTCTCCGTACTTGCAACTCCTCTGACGTATGCGTTGAAGGGCAGAGCAAAAATGTTTTGGACGGATGCATGTGAAAGGTCGTTTCATGCGTTGAAATAGAGCCTCATGGATAGACCAGTGTTACATGCTCCAAATTTCAATCGTGAATTTATTGTGCAAGCAGACGCCTCGGATTCGGGAATAGGAGTAGTATTAAGCCAAGAGTCAGAAAACGGAGACGAACACCCGATTCTATACCTTAGCAAAAAGTTTTCGGACGTGGAAAAACGCTACAGCACAACTGAACGAGAATGCGCTAGTATCGTGTATGCAATTAAGAAATTACATTACTATTTAGATGGTCGGAAATTTACGATCATTACGGACCATAATCCTTTACGTTGGTTACGTACAAATGCTAGCTCAAATCCTCGATTAATGCGTTGGGCTCTGGCTCTACAACCTTACGATTTCGAGATTAAACATAAATCGGGAAAGTATCACAAGAACGCTGACAGTCTCAGCAGAGCAGAAATTGAAACGAATCCCGCTGCCGGTTAAGGGGACAGCCTACTTTTAAAATGCCCCAAAAATTGATTTTGAGATTTTTATCTCATTAAATAGTTTACTTTATTCTAAAAAGATTGATACCAACCATTTTTCTGTATGACAATTATTTATTGAGATAAAAAGGAAAATGTAAACGCAAGTTGGGCAGCATGCTGTAGAAGCTGCAACTAATGTTGACACTAAAAGCATAAAAGAGGCAGAAAAGAAATGTACAGAATTCAATTTAGAAACTCGAAGAGCCAGAAAAATGCTCAACAGTTCTCAGTTTGAGGCAATAAAAGAAAACGAAGGCAATGTGCATGAAAGCGGAAAATTTTAAATCGAAAAGTTCATAAAGTGAAATAAAATCAAATTTTTATGTTGCATAGTAAAAAGATATATACATGGATATAATTATTAAAATAACTTCAAATAATGTACTTTACCAATATTCGTGCCTTTATATCCTAAAAATGTATCTTTTGTTAAGGTATGTACATATTTTTTCATATTTACAATTGTCGAGCTTTTCTTTAGATTGATGTTTCTTAAGCCATATTAAAACATATTTTGGATTAATCATTTTAAATACTCAGTAAAATTATTTTTAAATAGTAAATGTTTCAATAGAAAATGTTTTTAATTTTTAAAAATTAAATGTATGTTCCAAAACTACAATTTGAACTTTAATTGGCGTTTTCTCAAAACACTGTTTTTCAAGTTTGCGCGCATGATATTTTAAAAACTATTTAAGATATCAACTTGAAATTTTTCTCAGGCATTTATTTTAATATAATGAACAAAATGAACTAAAATGAAATGGTTGTGTTTCATAGAAAAAAAGTTATGATTGTAAAACTATCAAAATTTTTATGATAATTTAAACTTTTAGATTAAATATTTTTTTTAAATTTAAATTATGAAAATAATTAAACCATTTTAGTTTTTATTGATTGTTAATTATAATGTTTTGTTTAATTTAGAAAAAAATTATGAGGATCAAAGGAATTCTAATTGAGATATCTTGCGCGCAGTGGGAAAGTACTCTTGAATTGTTTTTACAATATTGTGTGGTAAAATAATATTTTTTAAATTATCACCTTTATAATAAACTACAATAATATTTTTAATCAATAGAGTAATGTCATAGTAGTTAACTGAAAAAAAATTGTGTTTCTGCATGCATTCATTATTTTTTTTTTAATTATGAAAGTTGAACTAAAATTTCTACATTTTCCCATTCTTAAAAGTAGGCTGTCTCCTTAAGGCGAATTCAAGGATGACGTAATTCTTGAGAGATCAGACTGTGAATTATGTTTCTCGTTGTTTTTAGTGGAGCTTGCATATGTACTCTTGTTTTTTTTTTAGTATCATAGTAAAGAAACGTAACTTTATGTTTATTGTAAGCTTGTGGTAGAGAATTTTGTGCATCTATGTATAGAGTATAAAATGTAAATGTGAATTTTTGTTAGAAAACACAAATTTTTTGAATTGTTGTATTTGTCTAAAAAAAAATACAATCTCAATTTCTTGGCTTAAAGATAGTAAAAAGAGTTGATTTATAGGATTTTGTGCACGTCTTTAATTGTTAATACTCTGTCGAAATTGCATTGAGTAAGCTATGGAATTAATGTGTTTAAATGAAAACTGATTTATATCATTAATAATTGTTTTGTATATTATCATGTGTGAATTGGAATTCTCTCTAATATTTTTCAGAAGGTCATAAGGTTAAAGATGCTAAATAAATATATTGGCTTTGTATGTATGGTATGCAATAACTCTGAATTAAATGGTGTGACTCTAGAAGGAATTTTTCCAAGTAAAAATTCATTGGAAGAGGGGAGAAGCTGTGACGTTGTCCGACTAATTACGAATAATTAGAACTTAAGAGATATATCTGTGACGCTTCCTTTTCTTACCCCTCACTACTGGAATCTCTCAGATAACCTTTGATCTGTGCGGTATCATAAAGAATTCCACAAGGAGCTATAGATTTTCGATAATGTGCAGTTCTGACGTTATAGAACGCATAAATCCCCGAGTGTTTCAAGGGCTCTTCAGAATTGGACAGTATAGCGGCTTGAAAATCTCACAACTTACGAACACTTACTTCAAGCGTGCCACGTGATCGAAATCCACTTGAGATCCCAACGCAGAGCAAGATCGGCAGTTCAAGACAGAGAGGAGTTCGGTTCCAGACAGTGACCAGTACAGAGGTACTTTCCCCTGGTTTCGGGCCGGCACAGCCAAAAATGTTTTCGAACCCGCCATTTGACTGTTTAAGTTCCAACTCAAATCTTCTATGTGTTTTTATGTGCGTCTAATAAAGTGTTTTGTGTGAGCAAAAGGGCTCTCTCTTTATTTAGGACGCCACAATCTATATCTATAGATGTGTATATATATATATATATATATATATATATATATATACACAATCTATATCTATAGATGTGTATATATATATATATATATATATATATATATATATATATATATATATATATATATATATATATATATATATATATATATAATACATATAGCAATGTAGCAAGTAAACTTCTATTAAAGATACTGTCTGTTATGCATGAGTATTATATAAAACGTAATGATTACTCTATCTCTATAGGAAATAGTTATGATCTACGCAATACAATATGTACTATTAGTAATATTACCTCTTTATATACCTATGATTTTAAAGATCTATTCAACAATATTCCTCTTGACGACCTTTACAATGTAATTAATGAATTATTTGAAACTTGTGTTAACAATATTCAGCTCCCTTCCCATGTTAATGTAACATATTTCAGTTGTCTATCTAAATTTATTATCTATAATAATTTTATTCTACATAACAATAAAATATATCCACAAAATCATGGTATACCACAAGGTGGTTCAGCATCTAGCTACCTTGCAGATCTTTACTTATATTACTATGAAAAAGAATATACTAATACACACATCATTCTTAAACGATATATAGATGATATCTTACTTGTAAACACTACTAATAATAATAACATTATCTTCCCCATAAAATATCCATCTGCTCTGGAATTAATTAAAAATGATATGCTTAACAATTCTGTTAGTTTTCTAGATCTAAGTATCTCCATCACTCCTAGAAATAGCCTTAGTTTCAATATATATGATAAGCGTAAAGATTTTAGCTTTAAAGTAAATAGCTTTACTCATTTTTCCTCCTGCTTACATAAATCTGTATTTCGCAATATCATCTATAATCACTGCTGTAGAATCAAGTTTCTATGTTCTGATGATTTCAAAGTCTCCAATTTTAAATCTCTATTTCTGTCAGCTAGACAATACAACTATCCCACTAAGTTCCTAAAATCCATTATATACAATTCTTGAAAATGATGTGTCTAATGTCTTTGTTAATTTACTGGAGGTTGGGTGGGGTTTTGGTTTTAAGGTTGTAATTGGATGGTTGGGTTGGGCGGAGGAAGTTTTTCTCTTATTAAAAAAAAAAAAAAAAAAAGTAATATGTTTAAAAACAATTTGGATGTGTTTATGCATGCATATATATATCTGGAGGAATGAAAAAAAAAAAAAAAAAAAAAAAAAAAAAAAAAAAAAAAAAAACGGGGTTCCTATATTGTGATTATTCTGTTGTAAACATTATATTTTTTTCTTATTTACTAGATTAATCTTCTGTCATACAATAACTTATTATACATACTTAGTCAATAATAATAATCATTATATTTTTTAAACAATATGTTATATTTAATTTTGCTATAATATTTATTTTATTCAATCTTTTAAATTTATTATTATTCAATATATATTTATTATATTAATATACCTGGATATTCTTAAAATTTAATAATATTACCTATTAGTATTTGGCAACTCCTAAACTTTCTTCTTTCCACTTTTACACATTTATTTAGTGGCAACACCATTTTTCACTTTTTACAACTCTTAGCATTGGCAACACATATCAACTGTTCAAAATAAATTTCCATGTGCTCAAGGTATGGTATGTAAAATTATCTTTCTAATTTTTGTTATCTTTTTGATTTCTTCTTTCCTTTATATAGTAGGGTAGGGCCCAGATGTGTGGAGCTAATATCTCTTCTGATATGCCACACAACCGAAACCCTACTATTTGGTTTACTGTAAATTATAATCCACTGTTTGTGGTCCCTGAAGATGGTGACAGTGGTTATAATTTCCGTTCCATTATACTATCACAATAATTCTTGCACTTTATTTGGTTTCAAAATCTGGTTTCTAATTCTTGATACTAGCTGTTACTTTTATGCGAGATATGTCTTATTTTACTTGTTAGTTATATATATATATATATATATATATATATATATATATATATATATATATATTAGGGTGGCACTTAACTATATGCAATTTTCTTACAGTTAAAATTTTGTTGCTCCCAACCTCTAATCATTTTCCAATGAATAAAAAAGGGGGCTCTGTAAAATTTAAGCTTAAATATCGATAATTTTAAGGTGACCCTCAAACGTCTTGAAGTTTGCACATAGTCTATGCAACAATTTACTCTGTTCAAAAACAGAATACTTTTTCTTGTTCCGACAAACTTCTTTTTTTCTTCTTATAAAAATTGATGTGGACATGTCCAGGCAACACCAGCAAATGTTTTAAAACATTCTGAATCATATTTCTCAATATTTAGTTGTAAAAATTTCAGGAATATCATGAAAATTTTCTGAATTATTATTATTGTTACTAATATTTTTCACAGAAGCACACTTCTATAAGAGAAACGCATTTTTATTTAAAGCAATGATTTATGTAAATATAACTAACTAAAATATAAATAAAGCATAATTTGAACGAATATTGAATTTTGCATTATTTTTCCCTAAGAGAGGATTTAGTAGCAGTTGTATAGTTTGTTTGATGTTTAGGAACGATCTGTAGAAGAAATTGTTTCTCTGTTTAATCTTTTGTGAGAATATTTGTTGTTATAATTCTGATTAATTCTGACACCTCTTTCTGCAACGTCATTCACAACAACTAAATTCTGAAATTTTTTATTCCACTTTTATAACTAGGATCAAATTTCCATGCCATCTTTGCCGAGGAAATCGGTGCTAATAGAAAATCTTGTGAAGAAAGACTTTGTACCAAGCGTTACAAAAGACGAAAATTCGTTGTTTATGAAAAAAGAAAAACCATTTCGGTACAGAATGTACTTTTCCAACTGATTTTTTTCTTATTCCTCTTTGCCTGCTTTTAGCATAATTTGAGCCATATTTGTTCCTACTGATGTTGGAACATTCTCATCAAATAATGATAGAGCCACAGTTTCAGGAGCTAAGTACCAGAGAGAAAATTTATTGGCAGTATCCGTAGCAATTTCTGGGTCAATATCCTGATAATTTATCAGTTGATGCAGGAATATAGGAAATCATGATAAGGTGCTTTAATTGAGCATGATGACAGAAACAAAGCTCGAACGTACACTCAAGCAAGGAAAATGCAGATTCTTTCTAAAGAATTTTTCCTACTTGTCAGATAATTGAAATTGATTTTGAAACATATATATCTTAAACGTGTAAATTGCTTTTGACATCCACATATCATGGATTACAATTCCTGGTGTAGGAAATGATATTCCATTCTTCGGAATGCCGCCAAGAAAGATGGTTGTTAGCTCCAATAATTCTCAGTAATCATTTCGCTGCTGTTTCTGCTTAGAAATATGTTCAAGAAATTCAAGAATGGTAGAGAAGACATCATCATGTATATTATTACCAGTTATGTAAAATTTTTTGTCGATTTTTGTCCAGGTTTGTTTAAATCTTTTAAAAAGTGCTATGTCTGGACCAGAAGTTAAACCGAAGAGTGAGTCAAAACAGCTCTTCAAAACCAATTCAAAAATATGATGATGGCAAGGGAGGTATAATAAGTCACGATTGAAAAGCTTTTCTAAATTTATACAGGCACCATTCATTCGACCTGTGTTGCTTGCTGTCGTATCACAGCATAAGTGCCTGAATTTTGTCTGTTATGCCCCACTTTTCAACTGCTTGATAAACAGCCATAGTCTGGCCTTCTCCTGAAGAAGCTAATATTTCAGGAACTCTCAGCAATTGTTCTTGCCCCGAAAAGTTACAATAATTGCAAATCTATCGACCTTTTCAATACCTGTAAGTGTCGGTAGCAGTTTTCCATCCCAGTGCAGCACTAATTCTTAACAGTTGTTTAGGTTAATTTAGTGTCGAATTTATATGTATCCTTCTTCTCTAAATTTTTTTCTAAGGCCTTGAAAAGAAGTGTGATTCATTACTATGTTTTCAATATCACACCCAAAAGCATCAGCCGCGGTCATTAATAAGTAAACTAAATTTCTATCACTGATTTTGCTTCAGACCAGGAGTAAAAAACTGCCGTTTATCTGGAGTTACTGGAACTGTTGCTGTTAATGCCATTGTAAATAATTTCTGAACGATGACATGGAAATCATCAATGCCGTTATCACCATCACTACTTTGACTGCTTAGTGTTGAGTCATCAGTTTTTGATGTAAAAAGCTGATGAATAGGAAAGTGTTGTTCCATTTCTTCATAAGTCCTTTTTCTCCTGATAGCTTCCTCTGCAATGCGTTTCAGAGCTCTTGGAAAACCGTTTTGATCACTGTTATGTGTTTATGTGGCTTTGCGACCAAAATTATATTTAGAATACTCGATTTTTTACCTTAGATTTTGATGATGATAATAATAATAACAGCAATAAAAAATACTTTTTACTGATTAAGTTAAATAAAACATGCAATAATTTCCATTATTAGTGCTTACAGTGATTACACATAAAATAACTAAAATTAAAAAACAATAATGTGGAAAAAATGACTTTTTTCTGAGCGATTTCAAAACTTCATCGACAATGAGGGTCGCCTTGTTATTGTCCAATTGAGCTAAAATTTTACACAGAGCATTTTTTTGATGATTGAAACAAGATAGGGGGTTAGGAGCAAAATTTTTAATAAGTTGAAAAATAAGGGCCGCCCTAATATATATATATATATATATAGCGGTGATCTGTAAAATATTTTGTTTCAATGTTATGGTAAATGAACGATTTAATTTTTCACAACTACAGAACTTTACGGCCCTATAGCAAACACAAAATATTCCCGGAACTAAAATTCTTAATCAAAAATGTCGATTGTTTTGCTGGTGATACTGGAGTCCTCAAAACAATACTTTGGACGACCTTATTATGTTTTAGTCCTTTTATTATTTTAAAAATTTACAGCTGTTTAGTTACGGCAAAAATTTCTTTCGTTTTCTTGTTAAAAAAAGAAAGAAAGAAAAATGGAAATGAAAGGGTTTAAACCTCTACTAAAGGTTACATCTTAAGGCTGACCTTATAACAAATATACAGTTCACAAAATGTAAGAGTAATTTGCATTATAGTTTAACCCAAAAGAATGTTGAAACCCCTTATTGGCCATCTTTAGCGGCCAAAGTAGTGGTCTTTCTTTAGTGGCACTTGGAACACGATTAAATTTGATGTTTAAATTGATTTAAAAAGCAAAGATTACGCCTCATAACAATATTTTTAATAGAAATTTATTAATAGAGAAACTATTTAAATAAGACAAATCTGTCAAACTGTTTAAATAACCAACTAACACTGTACTGTTTAAATAATAACAAAATGATACATATCTGGGTATTTCTTCTTGATTATTTTTACATTATTTTTTATTTCTTTACTTTTTACAATCCATCCAAATATGTTTACATAGCTAATATTCCCTTCTTTGATGTACTTTTTTAAAGTGTAAAATTTCAGATGCAGTCTTAATGGACCAAAGGAAATATTTATTAAATTTATGATTTCCTTACACTATGAAAAATCTACCAGTATAAGCATTTTTACTGACTTTAAACTTCTGTGGCAAACACCTAATATACTTTCATAAAAATACGTTATTTTCGCTAAATTGAGAGTAATTAGCGATAATTATTGCTTTAAAAAATATAATTTAAAAAACCAAAAAACACGCTTTACTGATAAATTGAACTAACTAAAAAGCGAAAAATAATTCTTAATATAGAAAGAAATTAATGAACGAAAAATAATATTATTGTGAAAAAGCGTGTGGCGTTTTGTGCTGTATTTTTTGTATCATTTTTGTACTAATCGTACCGATCGAATATTCTCAAGAACTGATATATGGAGCACCCCACGCTTTTTTCACAATAATACCATTTTTCGTTCTTTAATTTATTTCTATATTAAGAATTATTTTTCGCTTTTTAGTTAGTTCAATTTATCACTAAAGCGTGTTTTTTAGTTTTTTTTAAACTGTATGCATTTAAAATTTATTTTTAATTTTCGATATCTCTCATAAGACACTAAGGAACACTAAGTTGGAAAGTACAAACTGTGAGATAATTTATTTTCACTGTGCACCAGTGGCGTAGCCAGGATTTTATTTCGGGGTGGGCTGGGTATCAAATTTAAAGCTAAAGTTCAATTGTAAGCTAAATATCAAATTGTAAGCTAATTCCCATTTAAGTAAGTCCCATTTCGGGGGGGAGCATCCCCCTGAGCCCCCCCTCTTGCTACGCCCCTGCTGTGCACCAAAGTATTAATTAACCTGCAGTTAAATGCTACCTTCCTCACTAAAAAGGAAAAAATAGGTCTCTAATCAACAAATAAAAGCGTGTTAAAAAGAATGGCCTTAACATGTTCTTGTACTCAACTCTTCCATAATGTGATGGATCACGACATTTTGTAAAAATAAAAATATCGCCGTGCCCAGGATTCGAACCTGGGTTATTACGGCCACAACGCAATGTACTATCCACTATACGATCACGGCCACAGTAAAAAAGCTTTTCTTAAGATTGCAATCTTTGGAAGTGTTCTACTTTCAATCAGGATAAGAAATAAGGAAATTATTTAATCCTGTCGATCTTGATCAGGATAATGAGATAAACTTATAAAATTATTGTATTGTCACCGGTTCTTCTTAAATGTACAAAGTTTAAATTAAATCTGACCGTTTAAAGTGTGCCAAATTTGAGTTCAAAGGAGTCGGTTACAAACATACAAACATATATACAGGTGAAGCTAATAAATAAAAGCGTGTTAAAATCAGGATAATGGGATAAACTTATCAAATTATTGTATTGTCATCGATCCTTGATATATCTACAAAGTTTAAATTAAATCTGACCGTTTAAAGTGGGTCAAAATCGAGTTCAAAGGAGTCGGTTACAAACATACAAGCATACAAACATACAAACATACATACAGGTGAAGCTAATAAAAGCGTGTTAAAAACAAAAAAGTATTTATACTTCGTATGTTGGTTTACCTTTTAAAAATACATTACTAAACTGAAGCAGTATTTTTCATTCCTATGTGCTAGTGTTTCTTAACCTTTTTGGCACAATGGACCGCTTTAAAAATTTTAAATATGTCACGAACCCCTCGGTGAAAAAAACATTGCTTAAACATTATTTATTACAAAATATATTCTGTTTTATTATTTAATATTTTTATTTCAATAGTATAAAAAATTTGAAGAAATTAAAATTTTTAATGTGAAGGCTGTTGCTGCTTTTCCTTGATTAACAGATTGAATTGAGGGATGGTTTTCGACAAAGCAACGCGCATATCATGTTCGACATTCGGTTGATTTCCATGTTTTGTTTTTATTGTGACCAGTGTGGAAAATCCCGCTTCACAAAGATATACTCTAGCAAACGGAATAATGGCTGCCATAGCTCGTTTTACAAGCAATGGGTAGGCTTCTCTTAAAGAAGACCAAAACTCTCCAAGAGTTTTTGAATCGAAATCCATTTTTAACAAGGACTTTGTTTTCAAATCAATTAGCTCATCTTTGGCAAGGTTCATGTCATCGATACACTCAATATCACAAAGAAAAGGATTACGAATCCACAACTCATCTTTTATATTTATTCCATCCGAATTGAAATATTTTTCAAATGAAACTTGAAGTACTTCCAGGTGTTCACAGATTTCATTTGTCAAATTATTCAATAACAAACTATCTTGCCAAGATCCATTTTCAAAAAGCACTTCGTCCAACATTTGAAAGTTTGCATATATCCATATATAAGGTTTGCATATATAAGGATTAAGTAGGTCCGGGTTACCACTGCTGGCTAAATATTGATGCAAACATTTTAAAAATTAGGATCAGTCGGCGGACCCCCAAAATATGACCCATGGACCCCCAAGGGGTCCATGAACCACAGGTTAAGGAACCCTGCTATATGCTGTCGGAAAACACTATCATAGGTTTTTAATATTTAGGATATGAGCACGCTTAATTCAAAGAAGTGTTTCTCTGCAAAGTGATCAGCTCCCAAAGAGAGCGGCCAGATATCTTGCCTATTTCGTTCGTATTGTAGCTTTATATTGCACAAAAACTGTTATTTTTTTCGGTTACCTCCCCGAAGAACCTGTCTTTTTCTGCCATTGTTTCGCTCCCGGACAAGGATAAAAACCACCAGAAAGTAGAAGCAATCTTTCCATTACAAAAAGGATTGAATTTCTCTTCGTCAGATCAAATTTCGATAGTATGGTTGAAGCGAGAATGATTTAACGAATGGGTACTCTTACTGAAGAAATGAATCATTTTGAATAAGAAAATGGCGGGTTCTAAATATCTCCCCGAAACAAAAAAAATGCATAAAATATATAGTAAAACCTCGATACAATGATACTTAAGGCACCCAATAAAATTATCGCTCTAGGGGGATGTATCGTTATATCGAGGGGAGTTTACATTGTACGGAAGTTCCGCAAGAACACAAAATTTTATCTTTATAGAGGGATTTATCGTTGAATCGAGTATCGTTGTAGTGACATTTTACTGCATATCATTATTGCTTGCCCCAGTTTTTTTTTTGTTTTGTTTAAAAACTCTCAAACTCGTTTAGAATCAAGTAGAAAAGCAACTTTTAAGAAAAGATAAAGATTTTTTTCATTTATTTCATTAGGAAATTCATTGAAACGTGAAAATTTATTCCTGTTCTTTTATTGTCTACACATGCTATTAATGACCGTGTTGAGTGAGGAGCCTAGTTACAGTTTCAACTCCTTTCAAATACTAGAATTTACTCTTTTAACCAAAAAACAATTTCAGGGCACGCATTTGCTATGTGTGATGGTTCCGGAAATCATACTGCTGTCACAGTTTCTACTACAAGCCGAGCATGTGACATAAGGAAAACATCAGCAGTTGCCTACACCATCAGATCATGTGGGCCTACACCAAAGGATTATTCCACCAGCTGAGCTAATGGGAGTATCGCTATCAGTTGCCTACACCAGCATATGAAACGATATTCCCTGTCTCGAAGCAAACCGTCCTTGTTTCTCGAGTCAGAAAACCTAAGTAATCCAGGAGTAAGAAATAAACAGCAGCAGTCTTTACTGAATCAGAGGGGAAATAAACTAAGGAGTAAAATCCCTTAGAGAAAAACGAGAAAAGTTGAAAAAAGCCAAAAGAAATAAAAATAACCGTCGAAACACTAGAAGATACAGAAACGTATCCTCAAGAGAAAAAAAATACTCTGAATACCATTGACAACGGTTTCTGAGAGATGAGTGAAAAGAATTTTGTGCTGTTACGTGGAGGACACTTTCACGGTAAAAAAATAAGTCTCCAGTGTACCTGAATTTAGTGGATAAAATGCAGTAAATGGTTAAAAGAGGATTATAACTGTGATAATTTGTACTGTATTAATATTTATGTCGACTAATATTTCAAATCACCGTCCTTATTAGTTTTATCACAACAATCGTGAAGTAATAAAATTCAGTTAGCAAGACTTATTCGTTTCTCCATAGTTTTTATCGATTCGCAGGGTGACATAGAACTCTTATAAAATATTTTAGGAGATGATAGAACAGCTCATGTGGAGCACAAATCAACATAGACCCTGTGGGCTACCTCCAACTGATTTCCCACAATCACGAATAGAATGAAAACGTTTAAAAACTTAGTAAATCCCTCATTTGTCAAGTTTTTAAAGATGCTAGACAAAAAGTAATTCTATATTTAGAAAGAACAGAAAAAATTCTATGAAATGACATCACTTGTATTAAAATCTGTAGATTTGATGACGAGTTACAAGCTATAAAACAGAAAAAAAAATGAAAAATGAAATATTTGCCAACATTTTTAAACGTTAATTCTTTAAATGCCATTCAAGATATAAAAATAAAATTTGGCTCATTCTGATACAGTATCTGGCCAAAAGTATCCGGACACCCAGTGGTATGGACTTGGAGCGTCCTGAGGAACATATTTAATATGATGTTGGTCCCCTTTTGCATCGATGACAGCCTGCACACCTCTGGGAAGACTTTGCACCAGTTTTTGACAGGTGACCATAGTAATTGACTTCCAGGCGTCCATCACGGCTGAAGTGAGTGCTTGCAGTGAGGATGGTCGATTTGGCTGGCTACGTAATATGCGTTCTAATTCGTCCCAGAGGTGTTCTGTGGGATTAAGATCGGGGATCTGAGAAGGCCAGTCCAGATTTTGAACGCTCATTTCGTCAAACCACGTCTGTGCAAGCCTCGATGTGTGAATGGAGCAGTTATCCTGCTGGAAGAGAAATGGGCCTTCCCCGTAATATTGCCACAGAGTTGGGAGTGCAGCATTGTCCAGAATGTCCTCCTACATCGCAGAGTTCATGTTTCCAACCACAGGAACTAACGGACCCAGGCTCAACCACAAGAAACGCCCATCATCATTATACCGCCACCACGAAACTTAACAGTCGGCACAATTCGGTCACGCAAAAAACGTTCGCCGGGCATCCGCCAAACTCAGACGCGTTCCTCCGACAGCCAGACTGTGAAGCGAGATTCATCACTCCAAAAAACAGTTTTCCACACGTCCACAGTCCAATGACGGTGATCTCTGCACCATTGCAATCGATGCTTCGCATTCTGTGGAGTGATGTTCCGCTTGTGAGCGGCTGCACGACCACGGAATGCCAAGTTGTTTAACTCTCGACGAAAAGTCCTGCTGCTAACACTAGCATCTGATGAACTTTGGAACTCCTGAGAAATTTCTACCAACGAGGACTTGCGATTGTTTTCCACTACCCTTTTCAGAGTTCTGCGGCTCCGTTCACTAAGTTTTTTCGCTCTATTACTCCGTTTTTCTGCAGTTTCACTGCCTCGACGTTTGCACTTCACAATTACATCATTCACGGTGGACTTAGGCTTCTGTAGAATGTCCGCAATCTCACGAACTAATTTCCCACAAAAGTGGCATCCCACTATACTGCCACGATCGAACTCACTAAGCTCATTTGACTTACTCATTGCTTCACAAACGCATACATACAACCGGACAAACCACTACCAACACTTTAATAGCTTTCGATTACGCATCAAATTTGCGTCACCCGCCAAAACCACTTTTTTAGGGGGTGTCGGGATACTTTTGGCCAGATAGTGTATCTTTCGAGAAAGCTTACATTGATTTATATCGGTTGCCTTGTTCAGAAGAAATTTAATATTTTTTTCGCTACAGATCACTAAATTTCTAGTTTCTTAAAAAAGTAATTTCATTTACCCAAATCATGGGCACTCCGTAAGTCAGTTTTCGAAGTTCTGGTGTTTCTGAAATTAATTGTTCTTGGTTTTAAATCCCCCTAAAATTTGCATTAGAACTTTGCTAGAGTTTCTAGAGAAAAAAGTTTTGTAATTTAAAACTAAAAACAAAACAATTCAGCAACATCATCTCTTCATCAAATCCAGATATTGTAATACAATTGATATCATTTTGTAGTATTTTTTCTGCTCTTTCCAAATATGGGGTTACTTTTTTGTCTAGCGTGTTTAGAAACTTCAAAAATGGGAGATTTACTAAATTTTTGAACTTTTCATTCTATCCGTGATATTGGGGAAAAGAGTTAGAGATGGACCAGGGGCTCTATATTGATTTGTGATCCACATAAGCTCTTCTATCACCCCCTAAACTATTTTACAAGAGTTCTGAATCACCCTGTATTTTCTAAATGTTTATTTTAAATAGCAATTTGGATTTATTTAACATCAAATTATCTAAAAAGAAGAAATGATGGCGGATAATCTGCCGGACAAACCTCACAAGCTAGCACGTCTGCATTTGTTTTGATAGACAGTATTTTTAATATATTTATCGAAAATTTCTGAGTAGAAGAATAATGATTCAAAATATTGAGTCAATATTCGGGTGTTGATTACTCAAAATTATTTGTTCAATTTTTGAGCTATACACTGAAAGTATTTCTAATGTAAAATAAGTATTCATCCTGTTCTGTACATTCGAAAATTTTTCCATGTGAAAGATAAAGTAACAAGTACTGAAGAGATTTTTGAGCTAGTACTACTTTAATTACAATGTCAGTATTTCCCGCGCATCTTCAACATTGGATAGTTAACATTATATTAGTAAGATTAACAATGTGTAACCAATGCTGGAAAAAATATATAAAATGTTTCAATAATCCTATATTGGGGCTTTCAACACAATTTTAACACATACACTCAGGAGAATTGTTACTATTTAATGAACAACGGATGGCCTTTCGGGGGGAAAAAATGTAGCGCAACAAAATATCAAACTAAGAAGTATTTTAAAATTTTAAAAGAGAATATATTGATTTTTATAGAAAATAAACCTTAGGGCTGGGTGAAGGACCTAGCCGTAATTGTTTGAAAAGTGAAAACAGTAAGCTAACACGCCTTTAAGTGCTACAAATTAATTGGGCGAAAATGGCTGAGTTTTATCATAAAGTTTTTTTTTTATTTTTTTTTACTTCTCTTAGTTTTAAGAGTAAACAGTTCAAAAAGATAAAGATCGTGTTTTCCATGAAATCTTTCATAGCTGATAAACAATAGGATGACCAAATTCCTCTATTTTGAAGCAGCTGGTTAATTTTTGAGAGTCAAATAAAAACTGAATTACTGGAATACAGTATCCTATTTTTTTTTTTTTTCTTGAAGAAATTGCTTACATTTTCATTGCAACAACATTTAACAGTCGTAGTGCTCTTAATATCTAAATATTAGATTTTCAATATTCAAAGCGTCCTCAAAAATTGAAGGCATTTGGTCACCATAATAAGCACTGAATTTGTAAGACTTATGAATCAACTGGTGAATAAACAGTTTCGGTACTTCGGAATGAACAGTCAGTACGTACAACGGCTTTCCAATATTCACAGCAGGGTTGGAGCTGAGCTTGTTGTTACTAATCCTATTTGCTAACGCTTCACCATGACCGAGTGGATAAAGACACTGAACATGGTAGATGGCTGAAGTGTGAAGGTTCCGGTTTTGGCCTATCACGTGGCCATCGATCTGACGGTTTGTTGTTTCGGTCCAGTGTCTCCAAATTTAACGTGAATACACATTAGAACTCCTTCAAAATTTCTCCGATAAAGACAGTTAGCCCTCAAGTAGTCGTGCTTAGTACACAATACCATACAATCTATCTGCTACAGGCCTTGAGAATTCAGGTATATTACAGACAATTTTTTTTATAGTCTACTGAATCTAGGTATCAGCTTGACGTCTTGTCAGTTGAGATTTAGATCCGGGTCCTCACTGGCTACATCGTCCAACAAATATCTTCTTCCAAAAAAATCCTTCGCAAGTTGAATTCTGAGAAGCTTCACGTTATAGTGCCCATAAACAAAATGTTGCCCTAGAAAGTATGTGTAAAGATTTGATAACTTTATGAACGCCCCACCTATGAATGCACCATGAACAATAGTCTACAAATGAAATTTGAATAATAATATTTTAATAGATGATCGATCTGTGCGAAGAAAGTGTGCTGGAATGAACGGGATAATGGGATCTCCCACGACGAATCTAAAAGAAAAATGCGAGTATTCTAAAAATTTAGACGGATAGAAAATCTGAACTGAGCTAGCCGCCTTTAGTTGGCTGGCGTTGAAATTTATGTTTGTGTTGTGTAATTAAACGAGTCTACTGTTACTTCAAGAAATATTGCTTGATAGTCTAATAAAAATTTGGAGATTCGCAACCCGGAAGGTTGTGGAAGTGTTTAAATTCATTCATCTCTTGATAAGGCATCAAAGCGCATAGCGTAGTAACTTTAATTGTCAGGTTCAACAATCTCACCAGACTCCGAATCAAAACTTTTCAGAAATGTAACTTGATTCCTCTCCCACAAGAATGTCATATACATCAATACAGTCAATTTCTTTGATGAAGAAATGACAGCCCCAAATTTCTAAGGAAAAGATGCATTGAAAATCACACTTACTTTTAACTTCCGTCTCATAAACAAAGTCCTATTTTTTGTGTCTATAAGTATGGCGTTTCTGGTTCCACAAAAAATGTGAACTATTTTGCGTGAAAAGTTGAGGAGAGCTCATATCACTGGTCACCGGCAGCATATGCCCCTCCCACCTAGACGTCTATAGATAATTTGCCTCTAAATTCTAGTATACCTTAAAACCTCCTACATACTAAGCGGCATAGTATTGTGGAAAGTTGAAGGTAGCGCAAACCACGCTTCAGAGGGAGCACATACCCCTAATACCAAGACGTTTGTAGGCGGCATACCTCTTATGGCCCGTACACACGAAAACCTCGTACATACTAAGTGACAAAGTATTGTGACAAGTTGCAGGGTGTCATATATTGACATCACCTTTTTGGACATTTTAAAACTTTACACCTTTTTTCAGAATCAACATATTCTAGATAGATTAGTATGGAGCCAAATTATTGTTCAAGAAGGCTAGAGCTCAAGCGCTCAAGAAGGGTAACGTTATTTTAGACTATCGGCCGGAATTTTAAGAAATTGCAAGTCCATAGTTATGTTTCTTTTCTAAGCATTTGCCATATTGAAATAGCGCCCGTTTCCGGAAAGTAATAGTTTTCACGAAGTGCCGATTCTCATTCCCGTAGGAACATGTGCTACAAAGTTCTGGCGATATGGAGAATGCTCTAGAGCAAATCGAACTTTCCATCACGTGGTAGAACATTCTAGATAGTTTAGGGTTACGGACAGCTGCCCGCTACTGTGGCTAGCTTATCACCACGTCGCCGCGCCTTCGAAGGTCGTTCAATCTCCTGATTGGCTAGCGTGCTTTGTCTCGCAACACTTGGCGAAACTGGCGATTTTCGAGCTCACCGATCGCAAGATAATACCGCATCAGTTCCTTTCTGTCTGTCGTGAGACTACCACAGTTTTTTGAGGCTAAGTCCTCTTCAATGGCCCGTTGTGCCATTTTTTACATTTTTCCTCTTTTTTTGCGTGTGTGTCTTTGCTGACCAGCACTTTTCCAGTCCCATTTTTTTTTTTTTTTAGTTAAATAAACAAGATTTTAAATTTGTAACAACGCATAGTCTCTGTCATTTTATTTTTATGCCTGTGTTCCAGTTTTTCGTCAGTCATCGTACATCGTCATCAAAAAAGGTATTGCTGTTTTTAAGATTGCATCTCAATTGGACCATCCGAGAGACAATCGTGAATATATAATGAGTAGTGCCTTGGGTTCTATTATACGATCACTTGGCCTTTAGTGTGAACCTTCCCAGGACTCATTAAAAAAATTCTTTAATAACTTTCTATAACGCATTAACTCTTATATTATGCGACGCAGGGTTGTTCCGGGGCATTTTTTACATGTTCTACACTGTTGCGATACTTATTCTTCCGTAAACAACATACTTAGTAACATTCCAATGTCGCTCACTTTGTCGCGTACTATGTATTAGGTATTAGGAAACTTGTTTTAACTGCTGCGAGGTCTCTTAAAAGCTCTCTAGGCATCATACACTGAAGAACAATTAGGGATATATGTCTATAGTAGCATGTAGCACCACTTTTCGCTTTCATGACGGCTACGATTCGTCTTGGCATGGACTCTACAAGAAAGTAGAAGCAATGGGAATCCATACTTATCCACGACCCCTGAACTATAACTCCCATAATTCATTAAGTTTAAATAGAAAGTGGACGGAGCCTCGAACATCTCTCTCAATTGCATCTCAGGTGTGTTTGAGGTCAAGTGACATTAAATGCCAGGAAAGCACGTGCAGGTCTATAGAATGTTACAACCATCTCTATATAATTCGGAAGCAATGGCACAGTGCACTGTCTTGTTGAAAGAAAATCTGTCGAAAATGAATGAACGGTAGCAAATGGTCGTCAAGGATACCTCGGTAACGTTCACCTGTGAGAGGCGATGACGCACGAACCAGGGGTCCCATTTTAGTCCATGTGAACACTCCACAGACAAGAATTCCACCTCCGCCAACTTGAAAAGTCCACTGCTGGCAGGGAGGATCCATCGCTTCATATAGTTTACGCCGTACACGAACACTTCTATCGGCATGTACCAAAGGGAATCGCGACTCATCACTCCAGGCAACATTTTTCAACATCTCGAAGGTCCATTGACGATGTTCCCGTACCCATGGTAATTATTGCGCCCTACTCTGTGCAGTCAGCAGATGGACTCTCGTAGGATGATGACTTCTGTACCCCATTCAGGTGAGATGGTTTTGCATGGAGTAGCAGCTTACACGTAGCTGTGCAACAGCGTTAAATTCAAGGGTGACTTGTTGCACTTTGGCTCGTCCATTCGCTGTAACAATGAGGGCTAGTCGAAGACGGCCTCTGTCATCCACTTGCTGCTGTCCGCGGCAGTTGGCCCTAGCAGGGGTGGCTTTGACAGATTCGACCCATGGTACACCCTTGAGAAAGGGATGCGTGAAAATAGGAGTCTCTGCACTACTTCCAAAATGGGGTGACCCATTCTTCGGGCCCCGACGATTTGCTTACTATCAAATGCGCTTAGATCCGTGCTCTTAACCATTTTGCCTTTGAATATTGCTGATACTTTGAGCAGTACTCCTTATCTCTTCAAACTGCTGCTTAAATGTTGTATATAATGTTACATTGAAATAAAGCAATATTTTATGAGTTTTCTAAGTACCTCCACCAATTATCGATAAGCTAGGTTGGATTTGTGTGTTGCAATAAGTGTTTGAGCTTGAAAATAGTCTCAAAAAATTTTTTTTACCTTGTGGTCCGTCTTTGAATAAAAAGTTTGATTTTAAAATCTTTTTTATCGTATATTTATTTTATATAATTCGAAAACAATCGTTTGAAGTACATAATTTTGAACATATCTATTCAATTGTTAGTCATGTTTTAGCATTTAATATATTTACAAAACAATTTAAGCTTTCACGACTTTTGTGAAAATTCCTTTTTTTAAATGATTAAAAGTTTTAAAACATACTACTAATCAATTTTCGAAAAAATAAAAATAAATAAAATAAAACAAGTGCATTGCCTGGTAAAAATTCTAAAAAAAATGATCTATCATATTTCAGAATGTTAGAGCTGGCAGGTGAAACTAACAGAAATTTGGAAAATGAAAGCTAATCGACAGAAAGATTATGCGGAAGCAGTCAAGTCTTTCACGGGCCAGTTCTGAAGAAAACATAAGTCGCTTTTGTCAAGTGAAATTAGGTAATAGAAAGCGCGTACAAGAATCTGGTGAACTGTCAAAGTTTCATTTTGGTAAATTAGCACAGATATAATATAATTAGTAATTTTGAGAAAATTAAGAGTAATTGCTGAAGCCGAAGTGTTTAGAGTAGCAAATAACATAATTACCCATGATTGGAAAAAAAATTTCCTGATTGGAAATTAAACCGAATGTTAAAATTTTTTTGACATTCGATATCTTCTTAAAACTAATTATTAGCTTGTCCATGAAGACAAATGTTTCATCCCTGTAATGCTATGAAATCTGGCCAACCAGGTTGCATTATAGCTAAAGAAACTTTCTACCATACCACGGCTCCGGGTTTGACACCCGGAACGGACTTGAGTGTCATTTTGTCTGCCTCTTCATTGAAGGCAATATTGGTCCACCTATTAAGTGTGATGCAATTCATCCCATGTTTTAAATTAGTTCTAATTGTAATTTCCTCCTTTGATTTTTATATGCTTATTGTAACTTTGATATGCCCACTTTTAGTTTTCGAAATTAAGAGATTGTCATAAGTTTCCACTGGAATTTTTTTATTTTATTCTTCGAAAAAAATTTTTAAAACGTACTTTTGTCAGATTGTGACCCTTTGCTGGGCACAATGGGACAATGATTAAGTCACGTACAGAATCAGCTATTATGACAAAATCTTACATTATCAATATAATATTTAATCCATTATTATTATCATTAAATACCTTTATAGGTTAAGAAATACAACACAGAAGATATGAAAGCAGTTTTCAAATGACAAGACTTAAAAATCGCTATAATGATGGAACACATTTAAGAGATGAAAAATAATGTTTGATGAATTGAAAATAATAAAGTAGCATAGAATTAAATAGTAACGAAAATTATCGAATTAAAGTATAACAAAATTTTTCAAAAGTTCATTTGACCATAGAATAAGATCGGAAGTCTACTGGAAATGATAGTTGTGACTTAGTTCTTTTTGTCCCTTCAAAAGCCATATGTTTACATACAGTGCTGCACGATCCAACTCTATCATAATCGACTCAAATCCAAACTCAAAAGTTGTACAAAATTTATCAATGGAATAAAAAAACATTACATGCATGAAATTAACAGAGCTTTAAATTAACACAAGGATATTGATTAATGGATGAAAATTTACTGCTCTAATTCAAAAAAGTAAAACTTGGCTGATTTTTCCAACACAGATTTAGGAACAAAAATTGGGTGGAACTTCCGCACAAAATGAATTCTGAGAGTGACTAGTTTTCTCAGTGTTGCAATAATTATTACAGAAATTAAGACGCATTTTTCAAATTTTGGAGGATTCAAATCATAGGGAAAATATCCAGTGTCCTTCTGTGCCCCGTGACATGTATATGTATAATATATTCTCTCTCCTGCTGACTTAAATACAAAGGCAATCTTTCAAATAAATCCTATTTAATTAAATATCTTCTGATTCATGTTAGACAACATTTGAAAAGTTAAAAATTAGAATCGCGCAAAAGAATAATAATTCTTCTTTCTGTAGTATGGAATGAAATAAATTCTATTTATATTCCTATATCCTTTTCTATTTTCCAAATAATATGCCAAGGAAAGATTGAAAATTCGTGTCACGATGATCTAAAATATTTGGATACTCTTTTGGGCGAAAAGTAATTCCTTTTCCCATTTCCCTGGCTACATAGTTCGCAACTATTATCAGTTTGAATAGCACACACATTTTAGAGCTTTTACTTCTATAAACTTAGATTTTCTAGGATTATTTGAATCTTGAATATACGTTTTGCTCACTTTACTCATAAATTTGTCAACCAAATGAAAATAAATGCACCTTGCTCTGACATTTCGTTAACTAGGAGTAAACAATATTTGCCGTCCTAAATTTGTTTGTATCTCACAGTCTAATAAATTCCAAGGTTTAAATAATGCTAATAAAATGTACAGATATTTTTAACTGTGATGAGTGCGTATCTAATTTTGTACGAACATAATAGCGGAATGTTTTATAAACGCTCTTTTGAACTGTTTTTTTTTTTTTTTTTTTTTTTTTTTGGTAAATTATCATATTTTTTATTTTAATTCCGTTTACCGTATTTTATATATTACATGAGAGAACTAATATATTTCTTCATCATATACCTTAAAAATTAATTTTATTAAATTAAATGTGTTGTAAACCTTTAAGAAATTTAATATTTCTGTTCAAGCCTGCCCCACGTAGGTTATCTTTTGACATTTGAAAAGTTAAATATAAAAACTGCGACTATTGGGAAATTACAAGTTTTTATCAAACTAAGAGTTTTTATCAAAAAATGCATAAATGTAAGAAATGTAAAATAATAAGAATAAATTAAACAACCACAACCGAAAATTAAAAAAAATGTATTATTTTGATATACATCAAAATTGATATTAATATTCATTGTTGGATCAGTGCACCAATACTTCGTATTTATGCTTGGCTATGGCATGTCTTTTATGCTTGAAATCCCCACAACTGGTGACTAATACCTTTAAAAAGGAAATTCTGAATTCTTTTTTTCACGTAGTAACTTAACATTAACTCGTTTTTGACTTATGAAACTTTTTTATAAGTTGAAGTAATATTTTTAAGAATTTCAAAATGTAATTTAAAAGTTTCATCCATTTTTCTACTGGTTTCAAATAAAATTATATGTTTAAAAATCAATTATTTCATACTTTTAAAATTATTTTTGACATATTATTAACATATATATGAGCGAATTGTTTGTAAACTCCCATCAAAAATTAAATAAATCTGAATACGCTCAGATTAAAGTTTGTAAATAGCTGATTAATCATCTTTTCTCCAAACATATATCTCAGTAGGAATTTAAAGTATCAAATTCTATTTTCAGTTATGGACCAGATTATCCTTCACGAAATAAAGACAGGAAATAACTAGTGGGTATTATGTAATTATAATATAAATAAACATTCACTTTTAAGAAACACTTTTAATGTCTTATTTACTAATCTATGAGTCTCAGAGGCCATTATCAATGGTGTTGAAAAAGGGTGATTCGAAACAAGTTTTTCAAACTTTTAGGAGGGATAGGATACACCAAGACGGTTCAGAATCACACAGCGATGCGGGGTCGGAAACGTCGTCTTCATTTACCTGTAAATAATCACTTTAGAAGAAGTGTTCAAGTGATAATAAACTTTCTGACCCTGGTTTTTCAAAAACTAATCCTTCTTTCACCGATTTCACCTGATAAAAATTGTCATTTCAGAATTTTTTCTTTCTTTACATTTATTAAATTGTCTAGGGAAAGCCTATTGTTTATGAAACTTGGTCAAGAAATTAGACGCACACTTCGACACTTCTTCCAAAGTGATTATTAACAGGTACATGAAGACGACGTTTCCGAACCCGCATTGCCATGTCATTCTGAACCGTCTCTGTACCCCCTACACCCCCTGCAAGTTTGTCAGTCTGGTAACGAATCACTCTGTATAGACAGTCAAGGTTAATGAAGTTCGTTCCCTAAGGTTTTTATAATTTTAAAAATGCGGGCTAGTTGAAATATTGTAAAATGCATAAATATATGTCATTCTACACAATATACAAATGTCACCACAGCAAGAAAGAATTAAAAGTTTTTTATGAAATTTACACTTTTAGTCGCAACGCTTTTCCATAAGGTTCGTTCATTAGCAAGAAAGAGAATAATCGAGCCGTTTCGTGTAAAATTCTGTGTCAGTGACGTCAGAGGAATTAAACAGCATATAATGGCGAGCAATTCAAAATCGTTATCAGTGGTAAGCAGAAGCATGAGGGAGGGATGGAGCTAATACTCTTCCAAAATACAAATAAATAATACAGCAGCAACAAAATATTGTTTCGCAGAGCCAAATTAGCCGAATGATCCACTTGACACAACCTGCAGTGAGTACTACTATAAAACGGTTCACTATAACTGAAAATAGCCTTTCAGAAAAGGTTCCTGGTCGGAAACGAATGTTCGCTGATCAAGAAGTACACCTATTTCGTCAACATATTCATAAAAATAGGCACTTGGCAGTCGCAGATATTGTAACCGTCGGAAAGACAAACTTTTAAAAAGACCATTTCCCAAGAAGCTCTGCGTTGATATATCAAAAGGTGTGGATACACAATACACAAAGAAATCCTCATTTCATCGAACGAACGTTGCCGTCGTTCGCGGACGAAATCTAACTTAGCTAAAATACAATTCAGTAGAAGGTACAGTGGTCAGATGAATTTATTTTTCAGGTTTCATGTGTAAATATTGGCAAAAATTTAATTAGGAAGATGGGTGAAGAAAATGATCCATTTTGTTACATGGGCATGGTTCTTAAAATAAACTCTGTGATGTTGTGGGGCTGGTTGTAAGCGAATGGAGCTGGTAATTTGCGTTCTTGTAGCGGCACGATAAAGACTCAAGACTACATACACATTCTTGAAATGAATCTGCGTCCATCAGCGCAGAGATTGTATGACAGAAAACGACATATTTTCCAACAAGTTAATGCAAGGCCGATAACACAGATAACATAAGACTTAGATCAATGGATGAGGTTGAGAGATACTGTAAGAGAAATCGGTTAACATTTGACCCTGATCAATTTGAATTTAAACCGAAAACTGAAAATCCTAACTTCCAATCTGAAACAATTGATAATTCAGATTCTGAATCAGAATTGCAGAGTGATGAAATTTATAATGTAATTAACGAAGTATATAACATGGAAATTCCTCAATCATTTGAATATACACATACACATCTATCCTTTTACATTTTGGTCTAGGTCTTTCCAACCTCCTCCATGATGCTATGTTTACCGATTCGTTTTCTATTACTTCTTTCGTATCTGAAACAATTTTAGAAGTTTCCCCTTCCCCGGAATCAACGTCATCCATCTCTGCCAAATTGTTATTCAGTTCGTATATAGCATTATCATAATGTTTAGTTCTGCCAAATAGAGTATTTACACCATTTTTTGTTTCGTCTACCTTGACATGAATACTTTCCATAACCCTTTTTTCTTTAGGTAGCCATATTCTGTATCCTCTCCGATTTTCAGGGTATCCTAAAAATATTCCTATTTTCGCTCTTGCCTGTAACTTATTTCTATGAACTTTTGCCGGGAACCAGCTCCTTTCTCGGCAAAAGTGTAATGTTGCTGCTGTGCCTATCAGAAATTCTTGAAGGTTATCCTCATTTCCTTTAGTTTGAGAGGAAAACTGCACTTCACACATGGACGTTTCACAAACGAGGGCTTGGTCGTTCCTTCCTTTCTTCTTCCGAAAACACTGGTATTCCAAATGACCTTGCTTACCGCAGAAATCACATAACGGCCCCTTTCTGCTTGCTCCCTTCTTCGTAGCCTTTTTTCGGTTAGTCTTCTTATAGGGGGTCCAACGCTGCTCCACTGCGTTCAACTTGCTGAGTTGCTTTGCTACTGCTAGCTTCGTCTGCTTTTTCTTTTTCATATGTTCTGCAATATCCGCCTCTAGTCAAATAAGCATTAGCTACAGCTGGGCTATCATTCTGTTTTTCTTTTAGTTTAATCCTACCAGACTCATTAATTAGTTGTTTTTCTACATTCAACAGACTAAATTCCGCATCATTTGTTCTATAAAGAGTCTGTACTAAATTATCATACTCTTTCGATTGGCGTCTGATTAGCTGGAACGAAAATAATAATTCCGGAATATTGAAACCAGCTTCTTTAATTTCATTTGATTTTCGCCAACTCTCTTACAAAACACCCCTATGGTTTCTTCCGTTGGGTCAAATCTAATGTCAAAAAATTTGTCGATTAATCCTGCAAGTCTAACTCGTGACGTAGGCTCAAAATTGTCCTTTAAAATAATCCAAGTGTCTTTACCTTCTGTTACATACATGACCGATTAAAGGTATTAGTTTTCGATCAATAGCTTGGTATATCGTGGTGTAAGCTCTTTGCTTTCTTGTTTCGTAATCACGCTTTTCCTTCTCTGTTGCTGTTGCTGCACAGGCTTTTCTTCACCAGTTACAAAATTCCAGCATCCACGATCCATTAGGAGGACTTTCATGTCGTGCTGCCAGCTTCCATAGTTAAAGCCGTCCAATTTCGGAAACGCAAAAGACTCCATAACATTCATTTTGTTCAGCTTCTTAATATAAATAACTTTCAGCAATTAAATTCTATTGGGCTCAGAGGCCCATAACCTGTGCTAGTAATTTAAAGTTTACTGTAAATAGCACTGCCCAAGAACGAATTCATGATTTAACATCTCAAAAACTTTTATTTACAGTTCAACAAAAGTACAGCTTAACTTGCTGTCAAACACAAATCAAAATTATACATAACACAGATATGACTTTCGGCTAACTAAGCGGGCTTGCATTTCACCCGAGACGAACACCGGCACTAGTCAGGCATGTGTGCCTCTCAGCTTTCTCCCTCTTTCAGTCCGAGCAACTCCTTTTACACTTTCTTCTTCAAATTTCGCATTTACATAAGCATCAGACTTGTTGTGGTTGTTGCCTGGCTGAAAAACCATGGAGGAAGGAAGGAGACTCCATGACCGATCGCCTTTTTTTTTTTTTTTTTTGCATATACACTTCTTTGTTTCACACTTTCCGCATTTCAAGGTGTTTCTTATGTGAACGAACTTTATTAACGTTCACTATGTATATATATATATATATATATGTTATACATGCACACGCACGGTGTCTAGTACTAACGGTGCCCAGTGGCTATTTCCTAAACTGTTAGTCAGAGACACATAGTTCCAGTTGCAAAAATGCTTTAAATTGCTTAATTATTTATATCAGAAACAATCGAAGTCAATAAATCAATTCCTATGAAAATTACGAAATTTAAAGTTTTATACGGTCCCCCGGTCGTATAAGCTATCAGTTAATTTAGAAAAATTTTCCTCATACAACTTCACGCACAATAAAAAAAAAAAAAATCATCCTTCTACGACCAAAATACACCAAGTTACAGCTGCTTAAAGTTAGAGCACTTTTCGAGATGCAAAATAGGGGTTGTATACAAAATGAATTTGAGAAAAATTAATGTACATGGTTTTGAGCCTTGTAATATTTATTAGCAATTTCATCAACTATTTTACGATTGTAGATTGCAATAAAGAAGATTAACGTTTAATTATGTGTATCCAATAAGTTAACATAAAAATATAGCTTATACTGAAAATAGAATTTTCAAAGAGTTTTTTTCAATGAAGTCAGAGGAATGCTCATCTAATTAGGCAGCAACCTACTAGGACCTGTGAGAGATGCAATTGTTTTGTTGGAATACTCCATGTGGATGAAATTACAGCATAAATAGATGGAGGTGAACCGTTACCTCCGATACACAAGGTCGGCGCACTGAAAACAGGAAGTGGCAAGATGGCGCATTCAGTAGTCCTAATGTTTCGGAAAGCTGTTCAATTGGAAATTGCAATGAATTCACTATTTTTGATTTTAGATTTTTAATGTAAATTAAGTACAAATTTGACCTTTCCTATACTTTTGATCACCGATGTACAGCTATTTAATGAAATCTGAAAACAAAAGTGCTTTTTTAGAATATGCTGGAAATACACGATGTGTGTTTTTCTTACGTTTACTTAATATATTCCTTATATATATGCTACTAACGTTTAAAAAATAAATTTAGAAAAATGTAAACAGTAGAAGTTACATAAATTTCCTGTGTTCTGATATTTATTTTGTTCTTGAGAAGTTAAGAGTGTATCTTTGCTGGAAACATTATTTAAGCTTGTTTTTTAACTAATATTAATCAAGGACGTTGCTTTATTCGCATGTTTACATCTAGTTTTGGACACCTAGCGTTTTATTTTGAATTTTTGGTTTGGTAGAACTTTTATTTTAATCATATTTTTATCTAAACATTATTAAATTTAATACTAATTTTTAGTGAATTTAATATTAATTTTTAGTGTCGTCTTACACCATGCTTGTTTCAAAAAACTTGTTGCCCGATCGCTAGATTTTCTTCCACTATCCGTATATTCTTGGTATACTCTTGACCCTGTCGACCTTAAAAATTGTAGTTCTCTGACGGTTTTGGAAACTGAATGTCTCATGCGTCGAGCAATTACTAATTGGCCGCGATCGAAGTCATCTAAATAAGAAGTTTTTTCCCATGCTGGCAGTTGAAACGTTTGAATAATTACCACAGTACTAGTTATACCCAGGGCTTAATTTCTAGCAAAAGAAGTACCGGAGCCCTAATATTCTCGAGCTTATGCTCATATACTACAGCTGTGTACTGTAAGTCTGAGCTACCCCTTCAGTACGGGGTAGGTAGAACATTCAATTAAAATAATAATTCAAATATTTTCCCGTGTAACAGTATTTGACATATTTTTATTATTTCATGGCACAGTTGTTATATCACTGAAAATGGTAGACGGCCGAAGAGTGAAGGTCCCGGGTTCCGGTCCCATCGCGCGGCTGTCGATCTAACGGTCTGGAGTTTTGGGAGGTTTTCTCCAGATGTAACGTGAATACGTGTTAGAACCCTTTAGAAAGTACTCAAGTAATCTTTATGGTGTTATTTTACTAAGTTTTTTATTTGTTTACCCTTGTTTTTTATTTGTTTTGTTTTGTTTTACCCTTAGTAAGTCCTCCTTCCAAGGCATCCCCATCCTTGACAGATCACCCTAGCGTAGCGTTGACATAATCACACAAATAAATATTTCACAAAACGGTTAATAATAAATGATCCGAAATTAGCATGAAGAAATATGAACAATATACAGTAGAAGACCCAAGATCTGCAAATTGGGAGCAGACCTTGTGCAGATTTTAGATTTTTGCACTTTTGCGGCATAACATGTAAAGTAATTTTATTTTCTCCTAAATAAAAGAAATAAAGTAAAAAAACTGTCAAAATAATGTAGAAGCGATTGAAATACTTCATAAAAACAAGTGAAAGAAATAATGTCATAATTTTTAACACATGAAGAAACAAAGAAATTTATATACCATAATTATGAAGACAAGGAAATTCAAGAAAATTCAAATTACTTAGAAAATGTTAAACATTTGTTGAACAATGCTTGTTAAAAATATGGCATTTGGTATGATGTAATTTGAGTTTCTTTTTAAATACACATACTGTGTGTTAAGTAAAAATATTCCACAGAGCTAATAAATCAGGAGCTTCCTCTTTTTCTTTGCTGGCTTTTGATTGAGTATCATTAGCACTGTGACGGCCATAAGCTAACCATGAACGAACAAATGATCCTGGTTTAAATTTGTTGATCGGAGGACCGACTAATCTAATGAACAACAAATTTGATAAGTTTCAATGCTAAGTGAAGCACGTTGGGAAGTATAAATTAAGTTCATGCTAGAAAATCCTCGTTCACATTCGGCACTTGAAATGGGTATACAATTGATGACTGAAATCAATTTTTTCAAGTCACTTTGCATTTCTTTTCCAGATGATGACTTTAAAATTAAGAAGTCTCTTAAAACAGCTTTTTCGTTAAAACTGAATCTTTCGCATAACCCCACGAGTTCATCTTCGCCATACGTTACTTCAGTCGATTCAGCAGCAGGCCAAAACTTTGGATTTAGAACTTTAATTTCACAGATAAATTGTTCACAATCTGATCCAACATTTCTCGACTGGACCGAATGGAGCCAACTTATTATTGCATCGGCTAAACACCTGTAAAATTGTCCTCGGCCTATTTTAGGCATAGCCTTTCCACTTTCATGTATAGCTACATTTTTAAACTTGGAAACGTTCACACCTTCAATGGCCTCAGATGCATGTTTTCCAGGCTTCTTCATCCTGGATTCAAAAACTTGCATTTGTAGTCTTATTAGCCTATGGGCATCAACTAGTGTAGTTTGTCGGTTTTGCAGTTCTAATGAAAGGTCCGGCAGTTCTTCCAGAGCATCATACATAACGCCAGATTTAAGATAAATGTATCAGTCGCTAGTTTATTCGCCAACCCAGAAAATGTGGCTCTTTCTTTGACACCTCTTTTTTTATCTGTGGAGCTCTGTGTGAAATGTTTATGTAGACTTTCATAGTCCGTCCATACTGCTTTCACAGATCGAAGACTTGATGCAGCCCAGCGAACATCGAAAATACGCCCAATCTTTAGTAATTCTTATCCTGTATTTACAGCACACTCAATAAGCTGTCGTTGGTTTTTTAGTGAACTGTGATATATATTTCTTAATTTGTCCATGAAAATTTTAAAGTTATTTATTCCTGCAACTAATTTTACTGCATCAGCAAAGCTGAGTTCTAGGCGATGATTCATACAATGCCAAATAATTATATTAGGAAACATATCCAACAGTTTCTTACATAATCCTTCTTTTCTGCCAAGCAAAACAGAAGTTCCATTACAAGTGACAGCAACTAATTGTTCTGCACCATGTGGGTTGTGCACCAAGATACGTCACAGATAGATCGGCTTCTGCTAAGCTGACTGAAATCGGTTTCAGGATGTTAGAATTGGTTTGAGGAGAAACGAATCCTGTGTGGTGTGCCTTTTAAAAACGATGTGTGTGTGAAAAGCGTAAAAATGACAAATTAATATGTAATGGTGGGCTCCGGAGCCCAATATTCATGAGCTCCGGTTGGTTTTGCCTAATATGTAAACATTCACTCAAAAAAAAAAAAAGAAGTACCGGAGCTGAGCTCCGGTGAGCTCCGGCCCAAATTAAGCCCTGGTTATACCGGGTGATACAAAATAGATGTTAAAGCGATTATCTTTTAAACCGTAAGTAATTAGAACAGACATTCAATTAGAAAAGTTCGCCAAATAAAGAGCAATTTTCCACTGTGACAATTTTTTTTTTACCAGGGGCTGTGTACATGCTAAAATACAAAATTTAATTTTTATACGGTCCCTCCTTTAATATCAGTTATATTAATAAAAATGTGGGTCTGTGTCAAAGAATGTAAATAAAAAGATCCCATGTTTCTGAGTGTAATAGCTACCGAGATGTCGCAAGTTAAAAATTTTAGCAATAATGAGGGGATGTCTCAAAAGTGTGAAAAATGAAATTACTTTTCAACTGATATTAATTTATAATCGCGGTCATTTGACAGCTACATTTGACTCTTGGAATTTCACTCCTATATTAGCTAGAATTTCCTATAATGCATGTTTGGCAGTTTCTACTGAAAGTTAACTCACACCATTACTGCTCGCCCAAATATAAAAGGTCGGCTTTGGCGTGCTGCCAAAAAAATGTATGCTGCAAAGATGGGTTCAGATGTGCAAGAAATTCTCTTTCTAGTATGTGCTGACAGTGTTGCTAATTTAGCCACTTTTTGTCTAGATTTTGGCCAACTGGAAATACGAAGTATTTTGTAAATCGGAAATGAAAGTCCAAATGTCTCAAAAAATACTACTACCGTATAGAATTTTAAGAGTCCTTGCACATCGAAACCCATCTTTCCTATGAAACAAATCGCAGCATCCATTTTTCTGGCAGCGCGCCGAAGCAACGCCCCCTAGAGAAGAAAGCCGCGGCGCTTACTTGTGACGTCACACAGAGTAGGTAAAGCAAAGCGTTTCCATTGGGTTTCTCCTCTCTCCTGCGCCGCGGGAGAGAGGAGAAACCCAATGGAAACGTTTTGTTTTACCTACTCTGTGTGACGTCACATGTAAGCGCCGCGACTTTCCTCTCTAGGGGGCGTTGGCCAAAGCCGACCTTTTACTTTTGGCGAGCAGTACTTTGTCGTCCTCAATAACACTTCGAAATTCCCTCTGTAGTAGCGTTTGACGTAATGAGTGTATGACCCCCTAAAAGATTAAATTATCGATAATTTCACAACGTAGTATCTATCAGTTCTGATGAAATTGTACCTATAAATTCCAAGCGTTTGAATGTGTTTAGTTGTCATTTTCCAACAAAGGGATCGTTATTGACTTTTATCAACTCATAGTTGGTCCCCTAAAGTAAAAAGTTTTTCGCCTGAAAAACGGACGCCAACACAGCTGGTAAAAGGTGTAAGTCGTCATTTTGAAAGTTAAATAACTCGCTAATTATTTTACTCAGAGATATGGGATATTTTAAATTAATTTTCTTAAAATATTTAAAATATCCCATTTTAAATATTTTAAGACAGAGCAGCATTTTTCTAAATATTAGTGATAGGAAATGAAGGACCGTATAAAACAAACAAAATTAAATTTAGTATTTTAATTTGCATACAGCCCCAAGTAAAAAATTGTCATATCTGAGAGCTATTCTTTGACGAACTTTTCTAGTTGAATGTATGTTTCAATCACTTACAGTTTAAAAGCTAATCGCTTTAGCATTTATTTTGAATCACCCGGTATATGCTGGTACCACAGCGCCCTGATGGGAGCGAAAGTGAGGCGCAGCGCTGCACAATTTGCGTAGCATCGTCTATCTTTAGTTTAGAGGCACATCAGTGTGTATACTACTCATTATTTTTATCTCTTTCCGCCATTATAATTCCATCAATATCATTTAACCTTAGAAAAATAAAAATTTTCGCGAATTTTTATTTTTCTATTACTTGCATTTTACACGGTGCAAATCTTGGTGTAACACTATCTTGCTTAATCATAATTCTCTGACATCAAAAGAATTAAAAATACAAATACACTCTGCAAAATCTTTAAAAGTCTCCTTTCTGTGGTACTGTTCCTTTCTTTTTTTCTTCGAGAAGCCATCGCCTACCTCATTCGTCTATTATAATATCGATGCTTGATTGCTGACCACATTTATGAATTAATTGCATTAATGGTTAAAGGAATCGGTGGAAAATATTTATTCGCTTCTAAATGCAGCAGTGTTATCTACAGCATACTAAATACTATTTGCATTGTGTATACTCCACCAACCCAGCTTAATTCTAAAAAGAAGTCTCAATGATCATAAAGAGAATTTTTAACATATAATCAAGACCAAATTTTATGGCTATGGTTAAGGCAAAAATACACTAGAGCTATCTACCTAACGGGGGTGACTTGAAGGAATTTTAAGAAGTCCTAACGCGCATTCACGTTACATCTGAAAAATTCTAGATTGACAGCCAGAACCCTGGAGCTGCACACTTCAGCAATCTTCTAGCGTTCAATGTCTTATCCACTCGGCCGTTGGTCGACTAGGAATTTTTATTGCTGATTTCATTTACAATTCAATTCAAGTTATCGGAAAATAGTCGTTTAGAGAAAAGAATGAAACACGTTTTGATACTTTTCCTATCTGTAAACGTTTTACATGTGTCTAGTAACAAGACATTGGGAGTTTTTATAATTGATTTTCCTTCCTTAATTTTTTATTTTAGACTTTCTTTGTTGCAATCACTTCTTTAATTTGATGAAATCGTGTTAACGTAATCAAGATTATAAATCTTTAAAAAAACGAAGTTTACCTCTCCCGTTTGTTCTTTTCCCCCTGTATTAATCTTCAAAAAACAACATTTGTGGTAATTCAGGAATTTATTTGATTAACTGTAGAAAATTTAATAAAACAAGCACTAGCCTTCGATTGAAGAGTAGGTAAAAGTTGAAGTGAGTGGGAATTGAATATTTTAAATCTTTTCAACAGTCTTTTAAAAGTATTTTAAATCTGAGTGTTATTTTCCCCTTCTCTGGTTTTCTATGCTTGACCGTTATGTCTTTTAAAAATAGACATGACACCTTTACCTGGGTGTATGTGAGAGTAAATTGTGAGTTTCAGATCGAAAGGTATTAAGAACTATCCTGGATTGAATAAATGAACTATGGCTCTTTTTTGTTTTTAATAAATGTTAGTCCACTTAATCTGAATATGTTCACAATTGTTCAATTTTTACTAAGTACAATTTTATTAATTGAAAAAAAGAATCTTTGAAACAATATAGTTCTATTTGTGCGCAAAATTAAATGATCTTTTGAGCAATATTATTAAGTACTTATAAGAAGTACAATAAATAAATAAATAAATAAATAAATAAATAAAGTGTATACTTGTTTTTATGAAAAGACCTAATTCTGTAATGAAGAAATATCTTAGATTTGTCTTTAATCTGTTATTTTTTCAATAAATAATACACAGAAACAAATGCTATCTCAAAATATTGCCTTATTAGTACGTCAGGTAAGAACCATGTTCTTTTGACTTCAAAATTCAAACGACATACTATAGTCTTGCATGCTCCAGATTAGAACCATTTCTCTGATTTAATCTTTTGAGATCGATCTAAACTTATGTACACCTGAAATGAAACCATCGGCTGAATGCAAGAGACAATATAAAGAAGCGAAATTTGGGAACTAAAGTGGCATAGCTGTCTTAAAATATCTCTTTAGAATAGCAAACATCTCAGAATTCAAATGATCTGAAGCAATTAAAATTTCAAATCACTGAGTATTTGCATGTTAAAAGACACTGTGGAATGAGACATTTACTGAAATTTTAAGATACACCGGATATTTTTATCACAGTTTGAAATCATTGTGTCAGGAAAGTGTTTTAAAATTTATTACTCGTAATGGATGGCCATTGGATTCACAGCATTAATTTTTTAAATAAAACAAACTGAATTATTATTTATTTGAAGAGTTTTCATTTATTTATATAATAGAAATGTTGAGATAATTATAAATTACAATGACAGACAAATGATTGTCCAATTTGTATTAGCATACCGCGTACCTCCTTATAAAAATTTCGAACTCTTTTTCTTGTTAGTTAACTCAATTTCAGCAATAACGGGTTGGATATCTGATTTCCTTTGGGGAATTGTTTGTGGTTTGCTATAATAGATCCGGGATTGTGATAAAATTGTATGTCCTTTACTTTTCTGAAAGAATAAAATTCTTCCTTGATATTTTGTTTCCAATGTCGGGTCTCTGTCCCTGGAGGCATTGGCCACAAGTAAGGCCGGAGTTGTTAGTCTCTTTATTATGGGGGCGCCTAGTAGGTGGACCAACGTCGCCCGTATGAACGAACGGACACAAGAACATCCACGCCTAGTCGGGATCAAACCCTAACCGCCGGGTATTAAACCCGAAACCATAGTACAGTGCTTTATCCACCATACAATTCTTTCTTGATATAACTTTACTTAAATTAATTTCACCAAATTGTGTAGGGAGAAAATATTTAGATATATATTTATACAAAGTTGTGTAACTCTGTTAACATAAATAATCTGTCTTTAAAATATAACCCTCTTTAATGTATAGGTTTAAAAACTCTATTTTGATGAACCCCATTGTATATATCCTTGTTTTCACGTTTTCTTTTGTTGCTTTAAAAGTTTGTTATCCAAACATTGGCAACATCACGCCCAGAAAGACAGAAACATGTAATTCAGTCTAATGAGTTGGAACATGCTTATTAATTTTAGCTGGTAATGTTGCTACACATAAATAATTAACAAAAAAGTTACTTTTGCTTCACTGTTAATAATTTATTTATGTCTTTGTCTTTTTTTAAGTTAACCCTTACATTTCAGAAATGAACCGAGAATCAGCTCATGTTAAAAGCATTTGTGTTAGTCTCTATGTAATAAAGTATACGGAAAAGAAATATTTTGTTTTTAAATTTAATATTAATGGCATAAATAAAACAGAAGATTATGAGAAAATATTTCCATTAATTTATCACGATGAGTCATTTATGAAAGAAACTTCGTATTAATTAGTCAAGCGTGTTGAAATATATTTATTAATTCAAGAAGAAAAAGCTTTGTACACATATTAAAAGTTATAATTGTTTCATGATTAATTATTTGTTTATCTTTCTTTTAAAATTAAAATTTGCCTTCAGAAATAGAATTAAAAATTGGCTTTATTATTCAGTAGAGAATCTGTTGTTTCAAATGTTGAAAAATCTTAAATAACTGATAAAACTCATGGAAGAAACATTTTGTTATTTTCAATTAATATCGTAAGTATAAAGAAAACAAGAAAAGTTGCAGAAGTGCCTTCATGAGTAATGTACATTATGTAATCTTAATTGAGTTAGTCGGTGGTATTTATAAACCGTAAATACGTTTCCAATCCATATTTCATCTGTCATCATTTCTGACAGATAGTGAAAGAGAGGAAGATAATGAAATCTTCACGCAACGTTTCCTAAACCGTTCAGCAAACTTGATGATCTATGAAAATGTCACAATAGCAAACACTAGAAGATTTGGTACGGCAGAAATATAATAGATTGGCATATGCTTTATGACCAATACGCGCGTTCTGCTAAATGTAAGGATTGCTGAATAGTCTATCCATCTATAGTAGCAATGATTTCTGAAAGATGATTTTATATGCAAGCATACAGAATGGAAGAAGCTTGTTCCATGTTCAGCGAAAAATAAAATGGATCCCATAAATAGCCTTTGAAATATTTTATGAATTAAAGGAATTAATTTTTAACTCAACCTTCATGAACCATATATTTGAATAATGCAAAACAATCTTTGAATTTTTAATTATTAAAATATATTGGATATATTGGATATGTGTAGCACACTGGCATAAATTGCTTTACTTTTATCTTGCACGTCGTGCTCTAGCTACAAGTTATGTTATGTTAGTTACGAGTAACTACAGTGCAACTTGGAGGTGAAAGTAACATGATTTTCTTCAGTGTATAATGTGGCAGCATTTTTGTGCTTTATTTGTTTTATTTGCTTCGTTTATTTTTTATTAGAAGTATTTCAATGCTTTCTAAATATTGTGTAATTATTTGCATTGAATACACTGTTATGCGCCAAAAATAGTGACTATACATTGGCGTTCATTATAAGTTAAATGCTTAAAAAATGTCAGTATCCCCTTAGCCAAAGTTTATTCCAGTATTTGGGACAAATATTATATATACTAATTATATATACTGGTCATCAAAATTAAAGGATAATGACAGAAATAAAACGTAACAGATACTTAATGAATTATTGATAGATTTGCACGAAAGCATTCGTTAGCATAAATTACAATGTTTGGCAGATGATTATTCTAAAAAAATTGAAATTAAAACAGATTTATGGAAATTAAAATATTATGAAAGTATCTTGCAAAAATATCTTAGTTTCATATTATGTTAAATAATTATGAATGTCACACCCAGTTTATCTGATTTACTCAAATCAAATTCGGTCAGTTTATCTGATATTGTCTCTGCCATGAAACCAAAAGACTCTTTCGATACACAAAAATAACTTTTATTTCTTAAAAGATTTTGATTCACTAACCTTTTATGTAAAATTTTCACTGGTACAATTTGTCTAAATCTTTCAAGCAGGGGAACTAGGCTTATGAAAAATAAAAAAATGAACTATTTAATCTAGTACTTATTTGATTTATTGTTAACATGTTAAAATGCATTTTTAACTTATAGATGATTTTCATAGTTATTTGCAGTAATTATAGTTTCTGAAAGGAGATTTTGATTATTTTTTTACAAACAAAATTCTGTATAGTATATAAACCCATATTCAAACTTCTACTTCCTGGTATTAACCGTTTAAGATAAATTCAAACTCTATTAAAAGAAGTTGCATACATAATGTTTCAGTTACTAGAGACAAATAATTTGGATAATTATTTTAATAACCCTTCATAAATTCTCATTAGATTTAACACAGCGTTAAAAAATATTTAACTCCAAGACCTTAAATTATTCATTACATTAATTAAGGTAAAATCTGGTAAGAGTCCGAAAGTTGAAATATGGCTTAAGATTGTTAATAGTGATAGTATTTATTTATTACTTTTTAAGTTTTAAAAAATAATATTTATAACAAAAACCGTAACGAAATTTACTGTCATGCAGTTATTGTATTTCAAAGACTAGAAAATAATAAAGAAAAACAATGCATAATGCAAATTCTGAATACGGTATCTCGAGTTAAAGCGTTGAAAGGGGAAGGGAAACGTGAAAAAAAAATAGAATGCACAACATCCACAGCTTTTTCTTGCAAATTTACTGTTTTATGGTCTTAGTAATCATCTCCCAAAATTGCCTGTGTGAAACGATGTGTCCGCTATCTTTACAACGACAGTCCCTTTTTTATGCAGGAAAATTTCTTTGCTCGAAAACATTCTGTACCCAGTGTTTTTTAATGAATATAAACGTCCTGTAACTATTCCGTTTTAATAAAACACGCTAAAACCACAATTCTTTCAATAGCTTTCAGATAAATATACATTTTATCATGATTGGAAAATTATTGGTTGAAATAAATAGGAATATATATATAACCTTTTGCAGGCCAATGTTTCCAGCTGGGAATATTAAATTAAAAATTTATTGAAAAATTAAATTTTGTCAATATTGACTTGAAAAAATTAGCGGATATAGTTAAAAGGTGACTTGATTTTTTAAAATAGAATTTACATTTCTATCATTAGTGGGAAACTGGATAAAAAATTCATAAAAATAGCTATTTTCATAAATATCTACGGAGCTATCTTGATACAGCCCCCTCCCCCTTCAGTCTTAATTCATATCTTTACTTAAATTTAGCAATAAATCTTTCATTTATTCTTAATATTTCACTTATTATTTAAACTGCTCATAAAAGTATAGTTAAAGTATAGCTCCTAAAGTTATAGTCAGAAATGACCAATGTTCCCAATTGGGAACGCAGTGAAAATTGGGAGGTACAATCTTTTTTTTTCCATTTTAATGACTAATAGCCTTTAACTACACATTATAAGGCAAAATATGAAAAAAAAAAAAAAAAAAAAACTAATTTAAAATATTCCTGGATCTAAATTCGGTTTGTAAAAGGTCTAAAAGAGATTATTTTTAATTACACACATTGCCTGACTAAATGTATTTCTTTGTCAAATATTTGAAAATATAATAAATCCCACTCTTATATTAAAATTGTTACTTTTAATCCGGTTTAAAAAGAAAAAAAAAGCCTTACATTCTCTTCCAATCACCTGTGAATGAGAGAACAAGTTTTAAACAATGAAGAAAGATACATACTGCTCGCCTTTCATTCTTTATTCATAAAAGGCTTGCTATTTTAATCTACATCTACTTACAAAACAAAACATTTAACTTTTCTGAAGATGATAAGCCAAAGTTAATGAAAACCTTAATTTTACGTTAACGTTACATCAACGATGTATTGAACTATTTTATGAATATCTCTTCTTTTTAATCCATTTTAAATAGCACTTGCTAATGAAAATTAAGTATTGTCAACAAAAATAATCATATTTCTTGCAGCTCTCCTGAAGCCACTTTAAAAGTTCAAAAAATTGTTTCAACAAATTCATATTCTTTACTTGCAAAGTTATATTAATTAATTCTTTACCACATATATCTTAGTTTAGAAAATATGTTTCAAGTTTTATAGAATAAATGATTTCATTCAACATTTACAATTCATAGATTTGAAATTCACTCCGATTACATGTTGTAATAAACTACAAACAATATAAAACTGCACATTTACTGTAGATGTACAATACTTTGAATTGAAATAGCATGCATGTACATAAAGCATCAGATTGAAAAAAAATGTATTACGATCATATAATGCATTCAACATTATTTGTTACATCATTAATGTATATCATTACTTATCTTGAATTTGATAATTTTCTTTATTACATAATATTAATTTATTGAATTATGTCAGACTTAACAGCAAAATTAATTTTATTGACAGTATACCTTTGACAACAAAAAACACTCAAAAAGATCTGTTGTTTGAAACAATAAATAACTAAAACTTTGTAAAGAAACATACATAAGTAGCATTTACAGTATACCTTTGTTTTTAGTAATACAGTGCAGAAATATTTGAACATTTTTCATAAAATGCTGTATAAAAATTCTTTGACTGTATAATTTAAAAATAACATTTAGCCATGCTTTTTAATTGCCGTATCAGTTTTAATATTGATGAACATAACTTGTCCGAAAAAGTCCTTGTGATTAATAAATAGATGAAGTAAAAGAAAGGTTTCACGTAATGTTGACGGAACTAAGTAAAGTTCTTAAATGAAAATATTACAATAAATTTGACAAAATGACTAATTCAAATCTTTAAGCATTTGGTCGAAATCGCAATTTTCCATTTCGGGCAAGAGAGGCAATATTTCTTTTACCCATCTGGTAATCGGACATTTTCTTGCACCTCTTACTCTTGAATGCCGCTAAAGGCATGTCGTCAAGGGCATTTTCACCCTGATTGCCTTCATATCTGGAATTAGACCAATTTGGACGAGGGTCCTCTCGCTTGCCGCCCCACCACATTCTCTGTGAGTGCCAAATAGGAAGCCTTCCAGATCTTGCCAGAGCAGCTACATAGCGTTTCTTCTGCATCCAGATGGGACGTTCCTCATTGCCGTTGTCAGCAACCTCTTCAGTTTCAATACAGTCGGGATCTTCAAACGCATTGATGGAATTGTCTTCGTCATTGTTGCTTGTTTCTTCACTGCCCATTCTTTTGCCGCCAACGCTGTAAGGCTGAAGACGAGCGAAACGAAAAGAGTTGAGTCGTCCAAGACGAGCCATGGAAGCAATATTCCGCTTTTCATCTCTGTTGGAGTCATCAAAAGGGTTGGATCTTGCAAAGTTAGGTTTTCCGTGTTTATTCAGGAACGCACCCAAATGCCTTTTGTCTTCAAGAAAGGTGTCCTTAGAATAATCTTCTTCTGTCTCGTCTTTTTCGGAACTTTGAGCAGATTCTTCATGAGGTTGGTCCTTCTTCTGGGCATTTGCAAATTTTGGAAGACGTCCGTTCTTTGCTAAGGCGGCCAAATATCGCTTATCTACTTCTTGTTCTTCAGCTTGAGATGAATGGATCATCTGTAAAGAAACAGAAAAATAATATTTAGTACATTCTAAAAGAAATTTTACTGAAGCATATTGAAAACAAATTATACTGGCAAGGAAAAAAGATTTTTGCACAAAGAGAAATGAGAGTTTGTTGTTTGTTTTGAACACAATTTTGTTTATCATTATTTATACAGATGTTTATTTACTATATTTATACGGAATCTGTATGCTTCCTCTGCATGTCAATATGTTTTCATACGCTAGCAAATACCATAAACTTCTATAAAATAAAGGATGAGTAATTTTTTCTTTCTCAGGTATGAAATACATTTCTAATTGTTAAATTCTTTGAATTTATTTTCCAAAAATAACATTTCTTAGAAGAATTTATAACTGATAAATTAAAAATAACATAACTAATTGTATTTTATGTAATTGTATTTTAATTGTACTAAATGAGAGATTGTGGTTTGTTTTGTACACAATTTTGCTTATCATTATTTATACAGATGTTTATTTACTATATTTATATGGAATCTGTATGCTTCCTCTGTATGTCAATATGTTTTCATACGCTAGCAAATACCATTAACTTCTATAAAATAAAGGATGAATAACTTTTCATTTCTCAGGATTATCAAATACGTTTCTAATTGTTAAATTGTTTGAATTTATTTTCCAAAAATAAAATTTCCTAGCAGAATTTATAACTGATAAATTAAAAATAACATAACTAATTGTATTTTATACAGTTATATACTGATTAATTATATAAATTTTGTCGAATTCAATGCATGTTATTGTTTTCGACAAAAGAGTTAAGAATCTAAGAGTTAAGAAGAACAGAAAATATAAATAAAATTCTTATTATTCACAAACATTTCTGCTGCAATTGTTCTCTGAAGAAGTACAATTTACAATACTAAATATTTAAGTATTAGAGATATATTTAAGTAAAGTTTATATGACGATTCAAAAACAACAATGACGTCCAATCTAAATAGTTAAATAAAGTGCGTATATGAAATAGACAGAGGAAAAGAAACACGCTTTAACATATTTTTAAAATTTGAGTTACAAGTTTCAAACTGTTAAAAAAGGAAATAGAATCAGCTATATGCCTTAGGAGTCTCATGACGCCCTCATCTAAAGAAAACTTAATTTTTCTATTGTGAGATCAAATTTCAAAGACCAGAATAGCTAAATTAAAGGCAGAATACCTAAATTATAGACAGGGATTTGCCTTTGTGAGTTTATTGCTATAGCAGGATTTCTAATAAAGAAAAGAATAGAATTTTTAAAAAAAGGTGTCTCAAAGCTGTGTGAGATGGTGAAAATTTATCCTGAAAGCAGGAGATAAAATTGTTTCTAATTTTGAAAGTGTTTCACCTGAGAAAGTTAAGCATTCTTTAAAAGAGCAAAAGTTTTTAAAATCTTTATCATAGAAGTCCGAAGACCGTTTCTAGATTTTTTATGCTTTTAGTGTAAAAATGAAAAATAAAATATCAGTAATGGGATACATTGCATTGTCATTTCATATCAAGATCAAAAAAGAAAAAATCGTTACACAAAATCAATGTGTCCACGTTTTCAAGAAAATTTCCAACCGTATACTGTAAATCAACATTGCAGAATATTAATTATATTTGAAGGTGATAGCGAAACAATTTTCCAATCTGGCAGTCTCACGTCATTAAACCTTTCTAGCATGCAATAATGTATTTAAATATTTACGTTCATCTTCTAACAGTGTTTTCTCTACATTATGTCTGGAACATTTTCCCTGAATAATAGAAAATCCATGTAACCTTTGCTAAGAGCATAGTTAAAATTAATAAGATAATCTCCTGGCGATTAAAATATCAGACTAGCCACATAACGATACATAACAAATTTATAACTGTCACGCAATTTGGGCATTTTAAAAGCACACAAATCGTTGAGAAACATTATGGATCTTTGAAGGTTCGAAGAAATTTTCGTTAAATGTTGCAGAACTTTAAAATAATCATCATCAATCAATGGTATTTTAAACAAGTTTCAACAAAGCTGAGCAGCATTTATAAATTCTGTTAATTTGTATGTTTGTCTCTTAATATGCCTTTTTTCAAACTACGGTAAATGTGTTGTTATAACTGGTAAAATTATCAGTGCTATTTACTTCAAGTATAGAATTTTCCAGATTAAAAATGGTGTGTGTAATGTTTCTAGTTCTTTTACAGAGGTAGAACAGTAATCATAAAACTTTACAGTCTAGGATATATAATGGCTTTCAACGTGTTTCAATGACGTTATTTTATTACAATTGTCCCATATGGTATGGAGACTTCTGACAACAGGTTTCGACTAGTTATTAGTAAGTGAAGTATCGATAGTATTTGTACAGAGACATAATAAGGAATTTCAATTCATTAGTGTAATATTCCTTAAGAATTGGTGATTATTAAATTTGAGAAACTATGATTGCTTTTGCTTTCCTTTTTTTCTTTTCGATCAATTCAATTCTTATCATAGCTAAAAGAAATAATTTATGACATTTTTCGTCCTTCAAAATGTAAAAATATTTATTAAATAACCCAAATATTGCATCCTGTGTAGCGTAGCTTACATTCCACTTTCAAACAACAGCATCTATTTTTCAAAAATTAAAACTGTAAAATTTCTTTTGTTTAATAAATATTATACACTGGTTTCCAAAAATTAAGGAAAAAGCACAAAATAGCGATAACTCGCTCAAAAGTTCGGCAATTCGCATAAAATTGGAATACGTTGTCAAGTAAATATTGCTGAGTAAATCTGCAATATGCAAATTAGTGGCGTTGGAGTCAAAATAAAATAATTTGCTATAAGCATAAAAATGCATATTTTAAATTACGCCTCCAATTTTTGCTGCGATTGTAAAGTAAGAAATCGGGGATGGCCAATCCATAAGAATGATCTCCTGGTATCATTTGCTCGAAAAATTGCGATAGAGACTTACTGGGAGCCTAGAGGTATTACAGAGTCAGACATAAGTGGCCAGATGATTATGAGTTCACAGGCTTTGGTAACGATTTCTAACGACATATTCGGCATCGAGGAGATTCAGCCAAGGCCGGCCAACTGTTACGACCCACACTGATGACCGATATTTGTCGTCATGCCAACATGTGGAAAAAAAACCCACTCAACTCAGATCCTCCCTTGCTGCAGCCACTGGAAGGTTAATGTCAACATCAACCGTGCTTAGAAGGTTTCACGAAAGTGGTACGTATACGAGGCGACCAGACGTTTGCGTGCCACTCACGTTGCGCCTCAGAAGGGAACGTTTGAGATAGGCACATCATCGGCCTTGATTTCTTTCTGTAGGGAGCCCTAAAGGCTACATTGCCTCAAGAGGCGCTGCTGCAGCAATCAAAATTCATTGTTTGTGTGTCTGGCAGTCAATGCGCCGTCGGTGTAAGACATGCTTTGCGTCTGACGGTTCAAACTTTGAGCATCTGTTATAATATTCTGATTATTCATCTAGTACGCCGTTACTTTTTATTTATTTATTTATTTATTTTTGTAATTTTATGTTTTGACCTTTTTTAAACCATATTTCGTATGTTTAATGTTTTCGAAAGCTGAATTTTTATTTGAAAATTATGTTCATTTTATCACTAGGAAGTTCCGATAAGACTCTTCAAATGAGCTGTGTTTGAACATCGTGCTTATGTTTAATGGGGTATATGTTAAAAAATGTCTTTGGAGAACTGGGATTTAAAGCCACTTTTGATGCGAATTTATTTCTCAACATATTGTTTGAAAAATTTGATAATCTTTCGGACTGAACATTTAGTCCGTTATTAAAAAAAATAATAAAAAAAATAGTTACATTTAAATATAGCTTTCTATTTCAATTTTTAAAAAAGTTACTTCCCATAACTTCTCTTCTTTGTTCACTAAATGAAGGAAGTTTCAATAGAAACCGAGTGCAGTTGTTCATTTTGCTAGGTGAGTTTATTGAGGGGCGAGAACTACAGTTGAGGAACGTGGACTGTTGAAGCATAAAGAGTTGAAGGGAGGGAGACAGCAGCAGAATCGAAGCGAGGATATGCATTGGACAATGAAAGGTGTGTCAACACATAAGGGAGTGCGTTTCTAAATTCACACGGATTAACATTTTTTTTTTTTTTGGAAACTTCGTCGCAGACAATGTTTCAAAAATTGCACATGCATATAGACAAATAATTTTACAAATTCATATATACTAATCATTAGTTGTTATGAAAGTAAGTCTTATATTCCCGTGACAAGAACGGAGCCAGCTTATTAGTTGACTAGACAAATGGCACTACACTAGCAGACATCTTCTGAAAATTCTTTGGAGGCTAGTTTTGCCTTAACACTTATATTTCCCCGTGCAACGCAGCTAGTTTCAAATAAATGAACAACACTTAAAATAATCTGCTTCTTTTTAAGCTTTAACTATAGTTTTTTCTTCATAAAAAATATTATACTTGAAATTTTATTGGAAAAAAAAATGTAACTTTTGGAAAAGGATGTAATGTAATTTATTCACGCGGGGTTTCTTTTGTTAAGTCGGATTTCAAGATCTGTAATTGAATTAAATGAGTAAGGCATATTTTTATTGTATTTTGGATCAATGGAATGAAATTTCGAAAAACACGTTGTTTGACACAAGAAAGGATTTCAGTTGCTACATCTTGTAAGTAATGCAGTAGTCGTGTAGTGGGAGTGATGAATGAATCAATAACAAAGTTTCTGAAGTGAGAAGGATTTTGAAGTACTGGACATAAAAAAGAAATAAGTTTAATTATCTTTAAGCCATTCTGGGTAGCCAAAAATTTTTAAAAGCAGATGTACAAATCGGCGATTTTTACAAAACAGGTTAAACACGTAAAATGTGGAGATTAATTTTTTTACTAGTAAATCAAAATTTCCCAACGATTACATTTTACTACGAAGATTTTTGTGGATTAAAGAACTAAATCTAATAAAACTCTATAGATCTTATAAATAAAATGTTTGCATTAAAATGCACAAGCCATTAAATGATCATACTTTAATACAAATGTTTTAAGTCAAAAACATAGCATGGTTTTAATTGTCGCTGGCAAAGGCGTAAGCGTCAAACTTTTTATTTCATTTCCTGATTTTAATTTTAAACAATAAATACAATTTACCAAAATGCATTCTCTATGGAACAATACGTGCAAAGTCATAGCAGATAAATAAATAAAATAAAAATTTGACTTTAAAAATATATCTCAAACTTCCTAAAGTGTTTAAATGTGCATACTCGGTTCTAGTTCTAGTAACTGCACAAAACGGATGTCAAAGTATACAGAAATAATGAAGGCTTGATGTAAAAATAAATGTATATTATTTTTTTTTCAAATGGCGGACCTTGGTGGCATTGGCCACCACTAAGACCTGAGTTGTTGGTCACTTTATTATGGAGGCACCTACTAGGTGGGACAACGTTGCCCCCTATGAAGGGACGGACTCAATGGCATCCACAATGAACGCCCAGTCGGAGATCGAACCTCGACCGCTGGAAGTTGAACCTCAAACGTAGTACGTTGCTTTATCCACTATACAAGCTGGTCGGCTGTTACTTATATTATTTAACCTAGTAAAATGAGCATTACATACAACTAAGGGTTTAAATTTTGTATGATTTACACCAGTTTTTACAAAATGCATGATATTATAAACTTTTATTGAAATTTACAGCTTGTATAGATATATATAAGACTCATTTTGCTACAGGTGGAACAGCATAAATGGTTTTATAATTGTGGGTGCTTTATTTGTAGCAAGTGCGGTTATAAATGGTGTCTTATGGTGTGTGGTGGTGACAATTTTGATACAAATGAAACAACTTATTTAGCTCCCTTTTGAATAATTTCTGCTTCTATTCTGTAATGAATACGAATTAGTAAAATAAAACTATTTTACAAGTACGTACTTGTATGCGTACACCGTTTTCTATAAAGAATATGCAATTGCTACAGCAAACGTACCAGTATGCATAAAAAACATTCGAAGATACATTTTAAAGTTTCATAGCATTATAATTGTGCGTATTTCTGCAAGTTATAATATAGACATGCAGAAAGACAAAATAAAAGTTTTTAATTATGCTGTAAGGTATTAAGAGCACTATTAAATATGAAAATACGATTATATCATTTACATCAGAAACATGAAGTAATGGAGTTTTCTCATACTAAGATCTTACTTTTAATGAAATTATATATGTTGTTGAAAGATTTAAAATTAATGAAAAAATCGTGTAATTATATTTGTTTTTCAAATGCATGATAAGATCTAGGATTCTTTAATAATTTTAAGTGAAAAATGTATTACTGATAGAAGCTTAACTAACTATTTCTGCATCAGAACTTAAAATAAACATCGTACGCTGATTAAAATGGACTTTTCTTGCAAATGATTATTTTATTTGCTGCTTTGCAAATGGGAAATTTTTTTTAACAATACATTAACACATTCCAAAGCTGAAAGTAACTTATAAATACTTCAGAAAACTCTGTTTAATGTACTCGCAAAAGAACAGAAACAATCTTCTTCAAAACTTAAACATCTTTTTGTGTTCTGTTAAAACATCAAGTATATTTATTTCCAACAAATTAATAGAATATGCGCGGGGAAAGAAATCAGTTTTTATGTTTGGGTATATGGAACAGCGGTTCACTGCACTTGTTTTTATAAACGAAAACTTATTACGACTGAAATCTCTATAATGCCATTATCTTTTTCTGTTTCCATGTAAAAGTTTAATAATTTAATTTGAAATCATTCAGGCAAGATAATATTTTCCGAAGCGGGGGGATTGAAAATTAATTTTTATCCAAAAATTCAATCGCACCTATTTACCGAGCTATGCATTCTCTAACAGAACAGATGTTTGAAATAGATGATCACGCATCAATAAATGTTATTTAAAAGTAAAGATCAATTAAAATTAACAATAGATGATGAGTTCTGGAAAATTTTGAAGAAGCTCCTAAGTCGATTATTTAAGAGAGTTATGAAAGTTACTTATCGTGCACATTTTCTTTGAATGAAATCGATAAGCATGATATTATACGGAAAGGGCTTTGTGCAATCAAGTGACTCCTTTTTAGAAAATTTGCTTTCAAAATCCTTTTCAGGGCTTATTTATTACCGTGGAAGCGAGTTTTGAAATATATAGCCTTTTTGAGTATTGGATGTATATTAAAAAACGTATCAAGGATAGTATTTTGTAAAGTGTCATTAATTCAGATTCATTTTTTAAAGTAAATACACACTTAGTTTTAAAAACAAAAAATTTGTACTTCCACTGGCGTTTATTCTTAACAATATTTAACGGAAATAATATATTCTGAAAGTTTCTCAAGCAGAAAAATAATTGTGCCATAATATTTAAAATATAGAGCCTTTCCCAATTTTTAAGAAAAAGTATTAATTAAATATTAATACCAACTAGAGCTTGCTTACGTTTAATACACGCGTTTCTCCATCGTTGGAATATTTAGATCATCATTAGAATATTAGTATCAAGCTTCGTTACCACTGAACAGTCTTCACATAATTAAAATGTCACTTTATCATATTCTATAGAAGCATGGCTCTTACAGTAATGAAATACATGATATACCACTTTTGATCGAGGTCTTAAGTTGTACAAAATTTAATGCGCAGAATAAACACAAATTGTACTGAAAGTTAAAACTGACAGAAAAATGATTAAAAGAATGATCTAACTGTTTTATTTTTTCTTAGTTCAAAATAATTGCATTTATAAAATCTTTAAATATTCATAATCAGTTCGAAAAAAAATTTGTTTTAAATAAAACTGAAATTTTTTGCAGACGTTTCAATTCCTGGACTTGTCACAAGGACAAGGAAGTGCTTTTTTCTATTCAGAACGAAAAAAAAATAGTTAACTCAAAACTTCCATTGAGTATTATTACGATAAGTAAGCATTATTTTTAAGGTCAAGTTTATGCACACCTTTTTAAATGTTGTTACGTACTTTTAGTCTATTATTATCTGTTAATATTTAAGTTTTGTTTAGATTGGATTTTTGTGATGAATTTATATCAATATAATGTTTCACAAATTATCAGAGTCACTTTCACTTACAAAATTGGTAATTTCATATTATAGATTAAAATCAACACTTCCATTTTAATAACCTAGTCTACAAAATGAACATAAATATATTTATTCTTCCGCCAAACCGTTATAAATCATGAGTTTTATATCATTTTCTTCACGCTTTAAACATACGCAAAATTCTTGATTGAAAAACACCACTGTGTTTATCATAGATCCGCCTTTGGATTTTTGGAACTTTATTAAAGCTGTGAAATAGTTGGTTTTTTGATAACATCAACATCTGGGTTTGAGTCATCACATACATAACTCTCTGTCTTTGCAGCTTTCACGATAAGTGGATAATTACTTTACAGTGTCGGCAACAACAACAGCAAATTAATTTGGCTGTAAAAATGTTGAAAGTTAGATAGGGTGCCAAAAACTTATTTGCATGTGTAGATAATGATTATGCGATTAGTTTAGAATGCTGGGAGGTTTTTAGGAGTATACAGGGTCGCTAGGGACCCAGGAAAACCTGAAGACCTGGAATAGTCAGAAAATTGTACTTTAACAGAAAAAAAAATCAGGGAATTTTGCAAATTTTGGTTTAAAATCTTGAAAACCTTGAAGTTCGACCTGGAAAATTATCTGAAGAAGGTGTGCAACAGTGGCGGATACGGTAATTTTTTTTTCTGAGGCGTGGAGGAGGGTGGGGGGCTAGTTTTGGGGGAAAAATGGGGAAAAAAGTTTATCTACTGAAACAAAATGTACAATAATACTAACTGTTACCATAAAGCAATTTTTTATTTTTATTTTTTAAACTAAGCCCTCTGGAAAAACATTCTATATCCGCCACTCTTGTGTACCTGTATCAAGTCATATTTAAAAAATTCCAAGTATATGACAAACAAAAGTTACTTGTAGATGTAGACTAATTTTCCAGATAATAGTCCATGATTTTCCTGGTTTTTAGAGAAAATTTTCCATTTTTCTCTTAACTTTTTCTGTGAAAATAAAATTTCTCGAGTATTCCAGGTTTATCAGGGTTTCCTTGAACGGAGGTGACTCTGTATGAGCCAAAAAAAAAAAAAAAAAAACAACCCAACATCCCGAACTAATTGCATGATCGTTATCCATACCCGCATTTCCATGAAAGCTTGCAGTAAGGTTTTCCTTTTTTGGCGTACAATTTAACTGTCGCATTATTATTGCCAAATTAATAGTCAACTTTTATTTTGCCGCACTGTATATCATATAAGGATCTGATTATAAATACGCCTAAAATGACAACTTTAGCATGAGTTTCATAGTGTTCTTAGCATAATAATAGAGCTATTCTCTTTCAGAGGGAAAAGATGTTACAATCGACATTGTCAATAACTATCTCAGGAAGTATGCATGCATGCGTTCATATACAGGGTGCCTCAATGTAACGTTACAGAAATTCTAAGAATAGTAGGGCGACAGCTCGGAATCATAAAGCAATGCAGGGTCTTGACGCGGTGGTGTACTTAGAAACATCAGGAATAAAGACGCCAAATAAGCGAATCTTAGTTTTAATAATAAATTTTCATGAGCATGCAGGCCTCACATCTATGGTTTATTAAACTCCAAATATTATACACGCTTAAAAAAGGAGAACTAAATTTGCTCCGAAGGGACTAAAGCAGCTCCAAAGGACTTAGAACCGAGATAAACTTGTCCCGGTTTCAAATCCTTCGGAGTTATTTTAGTTCCTTTGGAGCGAACCTTGTTCTTTTTTTTAAGCGTGTAAGATATTCCAAGTATATATAGAATTTTCCTGCAAGCTATAGCGATTCATCCAACCAGCTGCTCGGGGTGTGTGATCGGGAGAGTGTCTTATGTGATATATGTCATATGTGAGATATGTCATATGTGTCAATGTTTTCATATGCTCCCGTAAAAAGAAAGATACGATAAGATCGAGAAGGCCAACGCACTGGACTGCCATGTCCTATCCACTGTGGGCCAAATCTGGCATCTAACTGGTTACAAACGTTACAGCTACAGCGGGCTGGAACCCCATCGTGTTGGCAAAAAGTTATCTGTTGAATTAAAACAGAAATATATTTGTCCTGGAAGTTTTTGACAACATCCAGGTCCTGATTTCCGGGAGGACTTTCGGAGCAAGCTCCCTGGCCCCCAACAAAAAGGGTGCCCCCAAATTGTTCTTTAAGTTTAAAACTTTGTAAAATTTGAAAAAAGTTTTCGAAAGAGGGGGCCCCCAGCTCGGCAAATCTGCCCCTGACACCACCTGCTGTAGAAATATCAAGTGGTGATGACCGCTTAGACGAAAAGGCAATTAGATGTAGAGATTTCACAGACAGGAAAGTTAGAACTTAGAATTCTAACTTTCGGATTTTTCTGTAGCATTTTTTATTCATGCGTGGTATTTTACAAAGTTCTTAATTAATTGTAGTATTTAAACGCCAGCTTTTGAGTGATTCTATTATAAATTGAAAGGAAATTTCAGATGTTGTTAATTGAGGTATGCGCTCGAGATTGTGATAATTTAAAACAACAGAGCTCTCACGGTTACGGTTACAGTAAAAAACATTCAAAAATTTCAAACAGCAACAACCACATTTTCTGCGAAAACTGATCAGCGCATTAAAACCCATAAATGACATTGGAACAATGCACGTACGAAAAGTGGCAGCGTAAAACATTTGCTAAGAATAGCACTGTAAAGGGTCAATAACAGAGCGAAACTAGAGGGATTTTAATTAGAATTTCAAATTTTCAATGCGCCCTACTTTTAAACATATGTATGTGAGTTATTAGTAATACATTGTGAATGCTAATTAAACCATGAATAAAAAGGATATAACTCTGCTACCATATTTGCAGATTCGTATCGGCAATGTAAATTGTAATGCCGTTCGTTTTCTTCTAAAGTGAAATATAGCTCCTGAGTCACATCTTGGTTAAAGATTATTATATGTTTTATTAAATGGCTGATTAACTTTTATTCTTATTAGCATAAAGTTTAAGTTAAGAAAGAATGTTTTCCATGGATCTCAGCTTTCAGCACTACTAGCAAAACACGAAAAAAAAAAGAAAAGAAAATATTCTGAGTCCTCTCTACACAAATAAAATAGATATTAGTGCCCAAAAGCATGAGAGAAAACCACAAATAACAGCGTGGAATGTAAACAATTATGATTTGATATCTCTGTGTTAGAGCTATTAGCTTTCCTCTTCATTGACCGCAGAAGTTAATCTTTATAAGGGAGTATCTGCAGACGGCAGATATGTGCATTGCTATGGAGAACAATGATGTTTTATGTCGATAAAAAGGCACAATTCTCCAAAGGTCTAATACCCGAACTTACCTTCCGTTTCATAAGGTTATCATCTCCTATTTAATTATTTTAGTATTAATAAATAATAGTGCACGGAGAATAGATAACGTATTCTATTATATTGGATATTCAAAACACTCTATATTAAAAAGGCGTTTGAGATAAGCAGTAATATAACAAAGTTAAGATAGCCTACGACTATAAACATACGACTACGATAAGTACGATTATAAACATACACTTAAATTTTATTACTATTCTGTATTTTTAATTGTACATTTAAAGTGTTTAAGAACAAAATGTAACAGTTCATTAACAATTATGCACTCTTCTGCATTAAGCATACAGGATCGATTGCTTAAAAATTTTGATATCAGTTGGCAACAATTTGAAACATACACCCTGCGAGTAAATTTAACATCAAAATACTTTATTAGAATAAATTTAAACTCACAAAGACTTTAAAAGGGTTTATTCAGACTAAATACATCCAGGTTCATGATGAAAATAGGTTGGATTTTCCAAAAAATATATCTCTTTTCATTAATTACACAGTTCAACAAATACATTTTTTTTCTTTTTATGAAAATCTGAGATTTTGTATTTCTAAATCAAGTGCTTCGTAATTTACTTTCGGGCATGTGCCTGACGGGATGATTTAAAACGATTTGTCTTCAACATCGAAATCTAAAACTAAATAAATATAATAAACTGTAGTACTCTCCGTATTATGCTGAGGTGAGCACTTTCCCAAGTTCCGTTTTAGGTGCGCTGTCTTTTAACATAACCATAAATAAAATTTTGACACAACCATGATTAAACAAAATGCCATTTCAATCACGGCAAAAAAAACTGATTCTAACAATTTTAAAAGATTCTCTAGCAATTAACGTAGTCAATATGCAACATTTCCTGAAAAAAGTTTTTTCAGTATGTGTTGATAGTTTTGACAAACTACTTTTAGAAAAAATTTTTGTCCAGAAAATTTATTAAGGACAGTGTTTTGTCATTACTATTTCCACAATATCTGAAATGGTTTATTCATTGAAAAGTGGAAGTGAAAAAAAATAATATTTCTTTTTAATGGCATTGTTCACTAAATAAATAGAAAACAAACTTTGAAAAAATATTAATGAGAAACATAAGAGCTTATAATTGTTCATAATGAGGTGTATATGAAAATGAAGACAATCGTAATAAATATTCTGTGTACAATAACATGAACAGATTTTCTTCTCCTCTTGAGGTTGATGCCTTAGATACTGAGGAGTAAACATTTTGTTCAAACATTTAAATATTTTTAAGAGCTCTCTTTTGTGAAATGCAAAATTAACATCTATATGTCTCATATATAAAGTGACTGAATTTCAGAAATAGTTTAATTTTACTTTTTCAGTTTGATTATTTGAATCAAAGTGGCAATATCCGGTTACTTTGGAGCAGTATTTGGATGAATCGAATCATAATTTTACAAAAAGATATTGAATCGAGAATTTTGTGGGAGAAATTATCTTTTTAATTGCTGTGATATTAAATACAAATCTAGAGAATTTGTAATCGAATAAGTTTGGGGAGTAAATCTCGACTTCATATTATATTTGTTTTATTGTTATTAAAACGGAATTTCAGATGATACTTCTAAACTCAAGATTAAATGTAGCCTCCACTATTTAAACTAGAGCTAGTTATCTTCCACAGGATTTCACAGTTATATGTTCTTTGTGTACTGACACTAAGAAACGTTCCAAAAAATTCTGAAAATCGGAGTTCTGTCTTTAATAATTGTGAATGAAAAGACTTTTCCAACTGCATTTTTCGAATTTAGCATTTTAAAAAAAATTTTGCAATTATAAGTTTTCTATTTTTCTCTTACTCTTAAAATAACCTGTTTTTTCTGCACTTCAAAGAAGTTGAGAATCTCTAAGCATTACAATAATGGTCTTTTAAATATGCACGATCGTCGAAAAATTGTAAAGTATCCGATCCGTTGATCTTAACTGTTTGCTATAATTTATCAAAAATAACTTATAACTAATAACATGTTATAACCTCTAATTCATAACTAAGCAAAAATTTAGAAGATGTTCTCTTTCAATTTTACTGACTACGTCTGAAGACTTTCACTAGTATATCGTCGTCGTCCAATTTTTCGACCCCCCCAATCTGCTATGTGCACTTTTTGTAGATTTCTGCATTTTGACTATTATGACTACTTTACTAACCAAATTTTTGTATAGAAAAACTTCTATGTGACTCTAAGCACTATACTATGAACTGTTGTCGATAAAAAAAAATGCCATGTGCATCAGCCAGAATATTGTCAAATAATAACCGATAATAAAAACTGATAATAATAAATAAACTTTTTGCACATAGCAGATATAGGTTTGACAACGACGATATTCTGTTCATATTTTCCTGACAAGAATATTTAAAAATATAGGCAGATTTAACTTACTGCAACATAAACTGTCGAAGCCAAAACCCTGAAATTTTATAATGAAATAAAATTTATCTCAGAACAAAAGACTGAGTAGCCGCTTTTATTTATTAATGCATATAATAAAATTTTGGTATTTTTTCAGCCATTTACTGCACAATTAATCGTGATTTTTACGTTCCGTTGCAAACTACCATATTTTAAAAAGGTATGATAAAGAGAAATCTGCACGGAATTTATTGCATTTCATTTCTTTGCTTCGAGGTTATGATCTAAAATACTGAGGCAATTTTTCGTATTTTAAATATCAAGCATCCTGTAAGTTATCTTAATAACCTTATAAAAAACTTTTTTCTTTTAAAGTAATTTTTACGAGATTTGTATGTCAGCCAAGGGAACTCATAATTATTTTATACGAAAATATTAAAATCCTAGTTTTACGATGAGACATTCAGTTTAACAACAGCCATATCTTACAGATATTTTTAATAAGAGGATTCATGTTTGTATTTATATATATAAGATTTGAATCGAAATAAATCCAAATGAAACAACTATAAATCATATTAACATAAGTAATAGAAAATATAGAAAAGATCTAAGTATCAGCCACTGAAGTATAAAAATGAACTTACTGCTTAAAATTTCAATTTGATAAGATTTAGAATTATTACATTTTTAAGGTGTGACCGCAATTCAAAAATTGAAAATTATCCTACGTCGAGTGTAAAACTTGTGTGCAAACAACACAAGATATTATCATATATTTTAGGAAAAATGAGAAAGTGCAGGTAATATGATACAGACTAGTCCAACTTAAGGCCCATGCAGTATGAGATGACCATATACTGGCTGGAGTATGTCTCCAAATTATTCAATTCTAATGATATAGAGTGAAGAATTTACGCTTTGGTATGTACCTCAACTGAACATGGTATAAATTACAATAATTTATTAAGTTCAGCTAAATATCCGAACTTAATTGAATAAATAATTTATACATATTTTTCACCCGAATTCATAATTTAAAATAAATGGCATACCTTATTCATTTTTAGCAATCGATTTTTCAACTAATATTAATCAATAATTTGGAAATGCATGTAGCCAATTTAAAGCAACCTCTAAAAGGGTCTCTTTTGGGCTGGAAAGAGGGGGTTCTACGTTGTCAATTTATATAAAAGAAAACCTTTCAAAGTTACTCACAGTTCCATGATAAATCATGAAGCCTTTCGTTACATTTGCCACAGTTAAAAAGTAGGTATTCACATCAATGAATCAAAATTTGCATAAAAAACTGAAATTTTAGGCTATTCGATTGTAAAAGCTACTGTCTATTAACATCCAAAGGAAGCCAAAATATTCCTGCCAGCCAATTAGGCCGCCCCTGAAAATTTATTTTTTCTTGTCTTCAAACTTCTAAATCTAATGAATAAATTTAATACAAACCCTTAAAAACTTTCTCATAATTGTAAATCCTGAAACTCAAAATTGTAAATAAAGTTTTTTACAAGAACAATTTTTAAATTCCTAGTATTACAACACCACAAATATCTCTCAAAAATTGTGTTATAATGTTAAATTTGTGTTGAAACAAATTTTTATTATTGATGTACTTTATTTTCTTCGGTGTGTGTGTGTGATAATGTTGACATAATTTGGCGTGTGCGACCTGCCCCCGCTTACGGAATACTCCCCTTTTTTGAACAACTAGAACTAACAATAAGAAATTTTACAGAAGAGAACTGTTAGGGAAATTATTATTGCCATTCATTAGGTTACATAAAATGTCAGTAAAGTTTTAGTCAAGTTTTGCTATTAACCATTATAATTCCAATGTTATACAATGGCATAAAGGTGCAAATATTCATTTTGCCCCGAAGAACCTGATCATCTACCCCACCTTAATTGTTGTGAACTTCATTCTCAGAAAAATGTTGGGTAAAAGAAACGTTCTAAGTTGCAAAGACAATTTTTGTAACAACTGGAACAAAATATGACAAAATTAAAAATGGAATATGAACGTGCTCTAGATATAATACTTAAATTCGCTGCGCAAAATTTTATGCGAATAGTCAAAAGAACAGTTTTTTATTTTTCCTTGTTAAGTTCCTTGTTAAAGGTACAAATATCCTGGTTCCACGAATGTTAAATTTCTTGTAAAAATATTTTTTTTGTATTTTTGTTGAACATTTCATTAAAAAAATTTTGATCCTTTTTACTTGTGCATTTTATTTTATTTTCTTGCAATAAGAAGAGAAAGCATGTTAACCGATAATTAGAATGCGCAACTTGCACAGTGTTCTTTTAAATTTTTCTTCCTCAGTTTTAAATAAATAAATATATATATATATATTCGAGAATCAGATTCTTTATTTTTACTTCCGCGGTTCAGTGATTTCTTCACTTGAACAGAAACACACAGCATTTTGCTGTACGAGTTCCGATTTCGTTTTAATTTTCACTTTATTTTTCATCAAGATTTACTTTGCAGCCAAGCTTTAAGTTGGATTTGCTTTTATTCTTTTATCAAATTTTAAATTTATTTGAAAAGTTTGCAAAAATAACAGATTAAAAAACAAGCCTTGTAGAATAATGTAAGCATTCATCAGAATAGCTTTTCTTCTACATTTTTTAACTCATCTCATTTAAAAATGTCATTTGCAATTTGAGTATTTGAATATTTTTTAACGAAAGATAGCTACTAATAGCTAAAAAAGGGATAAAAAAAGTAATTTTAACGAATTTCTTTTGAACAATGCTCCTATTCATTCCCTCCGAAAAGGGGCAGCAGAAGGGGCAATTGTTCTCCTGTCCTGGCTTTAGATTGAAATTTGATGGGATGAATGGAAATTTTATCATGTTTAAGGTTTTGTACAGGTTGCCTACGGTAAATTTAAAGTGCACTAATTCTACACTGTTTAAAAAATTATGGGACGAAAATTTTGAAGATTTTTTTTTTTTTTTTGGGGGGGGGGGGGAGGTGGAAGGCCCATGTTAAACTTGTCCTGGGACCAGAAAAACTTGTCATCGAGCCTGCTCTTATTGATCTGATCTTAGACACTTTTGAATACTTCCAGTTTATTTATAAGCATGGTACTTTAAAAAAGACTTTTTAACTGTTTTAAGTGCTTAGGACATTTGATATGTGCTCTGTTAGTAAGTTTTTAAATGTGTGCATATATGCATGGTTACTTATAAGGATTATATATAAATTGTAAGTTTTTCAAAATTATGTGTGTGAAATGTTAAATAAAAACTAATATATATTTACTGAATAAGAATTATGTATGTAATATATGCAATGCAGCAAAAAATACAAGGATATCAACATATATGACGACATAAAAAATGTGCTACTGTCATTTTAACTACTGATTTGTCATTTTAACAAGTTGCATCGAGTAAGCGTGTTGAAATAAGATTTTCAAATGTTTTGAAGCACAGATTTCTCACAATCACCAAAACTGAAATTCTGGAAAATACAATAACAGTTTATATGTCTGTTGTACTTTCGTTAAAAACAGCTAGAAATCACTCCTTTCTGTACTTTCACAGCTAGAGATAGGCGATAAAATTTGCTGTAAATAATTAAAAAGCAGTCTTAAAGGATACACTCTAATATTTCCAGCCATTTTGAATCATCTTTATTCAGAGGTATGCTGAAATCAAGTGTCTTGGTATTTCATTTTAACATTCCGAGTAAAAATTAAAAAAAAGGGGCAATTTATGTTACGTAATTTAAAACTTGGTATGATTTATAAAACTTTCGAAAAGTTTTCTTGCAATCTTACGCAAATACAGAGTCAGCATATTGATGTTACTTAATTTTTTTCTTAAATTATTGATTTTTCTGACGTTGCGAGTCTCCGTCCGACATAATCAAAATGAAGGCTCCTGTTTCTTGTAAAATGATGAGTGCAATCTGAAAAATTCCTTAGCATAGATAGTTAAAATTTTTTACTGATCGTGCTTAGTAAAAGTAACATTAAAAAGTGCAAGACTTTTATCGCGTGAGTTTTTTTAAGTCATAAAATTGGCAATGCATCGCAAGTAAAAAATAAAGTATACTTGTTTAATATTTATTTATTTACACTAATTGTACGCTCGATTTAAATAAAAAACGTTCCTGTAAAATGTATTTAATGCATGCTAAATATAAAATTCGTACTACGAATTTTCTAAATCCAAATCAAACATAAAATATTTATGCTGCAGAAATCTAAAAACTTAAATATCGTATTTTTTATATTTTAAGATTTTTTGCACTGAAACAAGCTCTTTTTTCTATTTTAAATGTTATTAGATGCAAATTAAATGTATCAGATTATTTTATCAATCGCAACCAACCTTAGTCTTCTTACAGCATCCCGGTGGAGAGTTTATGTGTATTCGTACGACCTAGCGTCTAGACGGAAATGTTTATGGCTGTAAAATTCCTATAAAAAATTCACCCGAAGATGTACTGGTGTACATAGAAAGGATTATATTGAAGACCAATAATTCTCAATCGATTCTTCCGCGATCTTCCTAAAGCAATAAAGTAAACACGTATGAAGGCTTTACTCACACGTTTTCAGACGAAAGCTACGTTTTCCCTACCTGACCTACAGCAGAAAACTTTTGACTAATTTTCATTCAGACATTTGTTTCAAATATGTAATTTAATCAGACGATGTGGGAAAAAATAATAATAAATTTTCAAGAAAGTAATGAACTTTTACAGTTTAACAACATGATAAAATTTATCATTGAGGAATAAGTAGGCCTGAATCCGGCTGGTTAAGACATAGCTACATGAGGGCTGTCTGCCAAAGAGGATGCCTTGGTCGAGGACTTTTTAAGAGATTCTAATCGTATTCACGTTACATCTGGAGAAAATCGCTCAAAACTCTACACTGTTAGATCGACAGCTGCGCTGTTGGCCAGAACCCTTGACCCCCACACTTCAGCCATCTAACAATGCCAATGTCTTGGTCGTTGGTCGGCCAAGAGAGAAATAAAATATGTAATAAACATATGTAATGGATTTGAATCTCAGACCCAGATTCTCTATTCCAAGCTAAACAAAGACCACCATGTTTGCGTGGTGAATATGGCTTTCTAAAAAGGTAATGATCCACAAATTACTATTTTTCGACAATATTTTTATAACATTGCTAAGTATTATTTTTATATTAAAAAATTTATCTGTCATACTACTATTTTTCGACAATACTTTAAAAACATAATATTTCTCACAAAAAACACTCACCTTAAATTCAAAATCGGGAATAAGATGGTCTGTTGAAAGAATAAATCTACTGCATTTTTTTTTTCTTTTGTATGAAACATATTTAAGAGATCTTACTAACATTTTAACAGTTTTTTTTTTCAATTGATGCGGTGGGAGAATATGCAAATCAGCAACTATAATGCTGTGTAATGCCACCTGATAGTGATTTTTTGAACTACCTTTTATCCACTCAAATCTGTCTCATTATGGCTTGCGGCAAATTTGGTAGCATTCTGAGCAGTAGTTTTTGCTGTACATCGCTCTGAGCAGAAAAACTCTAATGTACTTTCCATTGTTATTCAATTAACTATTTCTGTAATAAGATTCTTCAACAAAATATTCTGTATTTCTGACAAATTTTAGTGGTTTTTTTTTTACTTCAGTGATCTATACTTCGTAATTAATGGTTAGCTTTTATAAAAGTACTAATCGATTTACTTTTATCACGTATTCTATGTGATAGTCTTTTAATAAAGTAGGGTAACCCTGTCTATAACACTGTCTATTGTCTGACCACAGTTTTAAAGTTATTATCTTCGACTGAAATATCTCGAAAACGGAAAAAACGGCCTTAGAAAATTGTATGTAAAGCGACCAACAAAATAAGAACATCTAAAGAAGAAAACGTTATTATTTTGGATAAGCAGATTTTATCAAAAGGTTTGACAGCACACTAAAAAATATTTTTTGAATAAACTTCCACGCAAGATGAGGTTTAAAATTCCGTATATGCATTAAAAACAGCAGTTTTGGAAAAATGCTTTTTTTTTTCACTCAAAGGAAAGAAGTGTTCTGTAAAACTCAAAGTAAGAAAAATGCATTGTATCCAATCCTTTAAAATATTCTCCGTCTCTTAAAACTACTTCGTGGAACTGCTATAAGTCTTACAACTATCCTAATGAGCATTGTTACTATGATTTAGTAAGGTTTTGCATAGAATATTGTAAATGTTTTTATTTTGGTTTGAAACATTTTAGAACATAGTGCAGTGCCTTTGTTGTGCGTAATACCAGAGAATGTAATCCTTCTGATTTATGAAAAATGTATATGAAATAAATTCAACATTCATTATCGTGTTGTGATTCATATAAGGTGTACGTACGTTTCGATGCACATAAATATTCTTCCTTCTTCCGGAGCAGAATATTCTATGCAAATATATTATTTAGCCAATTTTAATAATAGTTTAAGTGGGATATGGTTTTGGATGCTGGAAATGATAAAGAATTAAAGAAAACAGTAAAACGATTTATGAATCAGTTAGTAACATTTTTAAACATGAAATATGGCAAATATCTACTTGATACTTTAATTAGAGCGTTTTCAAACTTTTTATATTTATTTTAAGTTTAAAGCTGTTTTCTTAAAGAAAAACGGCACTATTCTTGATTACCATTAAAATATTACTTAAGCCATTAAAATTATTTCAGAATGTTTCTTCACAAACTGTATACTTTTACTATATACTTTTACAAGCTACGGTGCAATTTCAAAATATTTTACTACATGCGATGCATTTCAACAAATTTTGCAATTGTGCTTCCCGGAAGTATGAAAAGTTTCATAGGTTTTCCTTCTTTAAGAAAATGTGTAAAAATTTGAAAAGTGGTTTTCTGGTTGCTCAGACTTCTTGATGTGCACTTTTCAAAATCTTGATTATAAATTAGAACTTTTTAAGTAAACGAACAGCCACATAAAATGAATCTAAAACAGATGATCATAATGATGCCATACACTACTCCTATTTCTTTTCCTTTTTTTTGGGGGGGGAGGGGGAGGGCTATTTGCTATAACTTTCGCTTTCTGAAAAAATTCATCAAACAGTTCTCATTAACAATATTTGCATGAGAACTCAAGTATTGTTAATGAGAGTTGTTGTTACATCTCATTGTTTTAAAACTATGATGAACTTGGGCTGTGCACAAAGTTCATTGGTAATGTGTGGCCCTTTGTACAGCTCGAAACAATACAGTTTAATATATTTATTTGAATTTTTGTACATCAGACTAACTTTCTGCTATTAATAGATCGTGAAATGAGCCATCTGTGAAACTAACTTCTCAATAATACAGTTTTTAAAGGCCTAAATAAATTACTGAAGCACTAAATTTATTCTAATATCACGTAATGAAGACTATTGTACCACTCTAAACACATGTAGAAACATTAAATGCATTCCGACACTCCTTATTTATGTTATTGCTCTGATTTGTAATTTTATCTTAATTTATTCGTGTCGTAGCAATGCTCAGAAATGATCCTTCTTCCAAACTCTTTGAAAACTATATTTTTTAAAAGTAAATCTAAGTTTTTCCTGTTAATCATTCTTATCATAATAACTGTTCTATATGTTTAAATAATATAAGCAAGAAGTATTAAAAAGTTAACTCTCCTTTATTTAGAAAATTATTCAGTAAAACTATTCAGAAAATATTTAGAATTAAACTTGGAACAGATTACATATTTCGGTTTTCTATGCCTTTCCTATATTGAAAACAATATTAAACTTGCAGAAAATTAATTTTCTCTGAATTACTTACACTAAGAGGGTAACTTACTTTTAGCAAAGAATTCTTTGCTGGAAATTTCGTTGTTTACCCTTAAATTCTCCCATTAATGAATTATTTTGAGCAACGTTACCGTATAAATTCTGTAAACAGCGTGTGAGGGAAAGGAATGTCAAATGTTGAAATAAATTCTTACGGAACTGTCACAGATTTCTTAGCCTTAAAATGAATATACGGCTGTGATGTGGAATTCCAGTTTAACGTAAAACACATATTTGCATTCGGAAAATAAACGTGTACTTAACACTTTTACGTACGTTTATTGCTCATAATAAAAACACAAAAAATTACGAAATGCTATAAAAAAATGTGACATTTAAAGATATTTTTTATTTGATTATTTTATAATATAAATAAGAAATATTTGCATACAATATCAGACTTTCGAATGCGTTAAGTCGTCTGGATATTTTTGTTAATTATTTTTCTACTATTTAGCTTGAAGAGAAGCTAAATCCTATTAAAATCCTAAGACCTCTATCAAGGTATCCTCGTACATATTTAAGTCTCAAATGTAGATACTAAGACTCAGAGACACAATAACCAAACTACACTGAGGTGACAAAAGTTGCAGGATACAAACTAATATCGTGTCGGACCTCCTTTATCCCAGCTAAGTGCAGCAGCTCAACGTGGCGTGAACTAAACTAGTCGTTAGACGTTCCATGTAGAAATATTGAGCCTTGTTAGCTCTATAGACGTCCATAATTTTGAAAGTGTTGATGGTGCAGGATTTTGTGCGCGAACTGACCTCTTGATTACGTCCTATAAATTTTCGATGGGATTCAGGTCGGGCGATCTAAATGACCAAATCATTCGCTGGAATTGACCAGAATGTTCTTCAAACCAATCGCGAACTGTTGTAGACGGATGGCATGCATAAAAAATTCTTCGTTTGGATACATGAAGCCTGTAAATGAATGCAAGTGGTCTCAAAGTACCTAAACCCAACTATTTCCAGTCAATGATCGGTGCAGTTGAACCAGAGGGCCCAGTCCCTGCTATGTAAAAACAGTCCACATCATTATGGAGCCGCCAGCAGCTTATACAGTACCTTATTGTTAACTTGGGTCCATGGCTTTGTAAGGCCTGCGCCACACTTTAACCGTACCACTAGCTCTTATCAAGTGGAACTGTGACTCTGGCTCCAATCGTGTAGTGTCCAACCGATACGGCCACGATCCCTGCAAGCGGTCAGAATCGCTGCAAGCGATGTCGTGCTGTTGCTAAAGGCACTCGAGTCGATCTTCTGTTGCCATGACCATCTTTCTTTTACCAAAGCCAAGTCAAACCAATGCTGCATTGTTCTAACTCGACACGTCCGTCATATGCCCGCATTGATTCTTGCGGTTATTCCCTCCGGTGTTGCTTGTCTGTTAACACTGACAATTCACCCCACATGTCGATGGTCTCGGTCTTTAAGAGAAGGCGGTTGGCAACTGCGTTATCCATGGCGGGAGGTTATGCCTAAAAATTAAGTGTTCTCGGCTCGCTCTTGACACTGTGGATCTAGGAATGTGTGTTGGATTCCCTAACGATTTCGAAAATGGAATGTCCCATGCGCTTCTAGCACCAGCACCATTCCGTGTTCAAAGTCTGTTAATTCCCGTCGTGTGGCCATAATCATGTCAGAAACTTTTTCACATGAATCCCTTGTATACAAATGAAAGGCCTGGCAATGCATTTTTCATGTGATAACTACAGCTATCTATATATTTGTATATTGCTATCCCATAATTTTTATCACTACAGTGCACATCAAGGGAACCCTTAGTATGTCTATAACGATTCCCTAATGGATATAAAAATTATATAAGGTACCTTTAATATTATTTTATTGTAAATAAGTTTGTCATTTAAAACACTGAAATCTCTTTTATTAATCACACTCAAAAAATCTGAGGCTTTAAGGTTAAACTTAATAAGAAACTTCCTGAATAACCCACTACGATTTATATAAAAAATAGTGCATTATAAACGTTTTAGATGGTACAAAGGGTCTAACATTCTTTAACTGTAAGAAGTAAGTGGGAACATTTTAGAAGGCTGTGCAGAAAGATGGACCCTTTGTGCCACATTAAACTTTCATACCATTCTACTTTTATATTTGTGTGTTGTTTGTAAAGTTATTAATGTTAACTGAAATCATCTGCCTAAAAAATACAATCAGGTATATTAAAAAACTTTAACACTCATTTTGGCAATGGTTATAATGATCACCTGTGATACTGCACGTGAGAAGAATCACGTACTCACAGATTGATATGAATCGTTTGCTGGATGAAAACAGGTGCAGTTTGCTGCAATGCAAATGTCGTAGAAGAAAGGTGCATCCTATAAGAATGAAGTGGTATGAGCCACCTCTTTAAAGATTAGAAAATGATTTTATTCGTTATAGCAAATGTTAATGAAGAAATTTAAAGCATTTGTATAAATAACGAGATGAGATTTCAAAACAAAGAGTATAAAGTGTTATTTTTAGACCGTTCGTTGTCTCTTTTCAGAATACATTTGTGCATTACAACATTGATGAAGTGAGCTAAATTCTCCGCAAGGTTTACAAGTCGCTTTATGTATTTCATATTCCTATATTTTCTGGGTTTTCCACAGCATAATACTGGATTATTCAATAAGTGTTTCAGCACTATTTACCTGAAGCCAGCCTGTCTAAATGTTTCAAACGGCTATCAAAAATCAATACCATAAGGGTGCAAACTATAAAATAAAGGGAAACATGATAAATAGTGGGTCAAAAATTATGGGATCTTCAGAACCGTTATCATTTTTTAAGATTTAAAAAGAAAAAAAAAAACTCGCTTTCCAAGAGTCATGCTAAATGATGGCATGTCTAAACTAACAGCTTCGTGTGATAGTTCTTTCCCAAATTATCCTCTGGGGAAGAATATTTTCCCTAGCACATTATATCATCGCCAGAAAAAAAAAATGTTTAATGGAGTAAAACGGTTTTCGCACATTTGACACACGCACACACATTTCCTAATGTTAACGACAGAGCGAGTTCCATTTTCTCAGTAATATTTGCCGCACTTCAGCTTTCCGAGTAAATTTGTTAGTAATGAAATCTTAAATCTTTAAATTTAAAAACAATATTATGGTAATGTCATCGCCCATTTCAGAACTGCTCTCTGCTTTAGCTTGCTCCACAAAGTATGCAAATTAAGTAGAACGGTGTATATATATGAAATAAATGGGTCATTTATCAGTTTAACATTTATCAAGTTTAAGGTAAAAAAGTCCATATAATAAGTTAAAAGGCTATTAATTTTGCATACTTATTTTGGAAATCAAATTTGGATTTCTTGGATTCAAAAAATATTCGTAAATTGTTCCTCATTTAGTTGCACATTCACAATAAATGAATTTACGTCTCTCTGGGAAATTTCAGAGACTCCTTTCAAACTTTTAGAAGTATTTGTATCTGAAATATTTTTGATAAACGCAATGTGAATTGCATCAAAACAAATGTTTAAAGAAAACATTTATTATTAAATATGATATAATAAAATAATTTTCAGTTAAATAAGTTAAACATTTTATATGTGGTACTCTTAGCATTTAAACAAATTACCTTCCCTAACGTGTCTTTGAAACACTTTTTTACATATATAAGTATTTTGGGGAAGGTTACGTAAAGCAATAAATACACAAATTGATAGTATGTGGGCTTGTATATTCCAGAATGAAAATACAATAAAGGTCACAGGAATACTTTGTGAACTATGAAAACTTAAATTCATCTGTTCCAAAGACTTATTAACCTTTCGAATTTTATGAATCTGTGTGCAAGTTACTTAGTTGTTCTGAATTGCATTGGACTAGTGTTTGCAGAAAGTGTAGCTCAAGGATTCTTATACTGTGGCCCGCTGATTTCTGGGCGGTTCGCTAAATTATGAAAAGAGGTAGCAAATAGCTCAAGCGGTCGATGAAAAGCCAAGAAGCGCGGAGCAATAAAACATATTTTTAAGACAGTAAATAGAACATGAAGCTTTTACTATGCTCTGTGATTTTTATGCTTTTTTCAATATTCATATTATTTCAATTTTTTTCAATATATATATTAAAATTACCTAATATTTAAGTAAATAATTAATATTTCGTCAGAAATTGACTTTTTTTTTGTTTTGTTCCTATATTTCTACTGACTAGGTGGCAACATTGTACGCTCAATATTTTTACCAATCTTTATTAAAACACAGTGGTTTCTAGAATATTGACCGAGAATTTAAATTTCGAGTACTATGTAAATCGAATAAGGATGGGATGGGGTGGCGTCCGCAAGAATATTTCTTGTTACAACTTATGAGCTATCGTAAATTGACGAACATTGGCATAAATATCTCGATCAAGTGTCAACGAAGTACTTTTTATCGGATTTTACAGGTCCATTGCTGGGCAATTTACTGAAGTTATTTGGGTCAGTGTCAACTATGCTCTTGTTGAGTGGGAATTAAATTTTGAAGAATTATCTTATTGGAATTGCAGTTTTTGCTCCATAAGAGACCGAGTTGGAATCAGATATTTATAAGTAATTCTTGTAATTTTATTAGCACTGTCGGCCATAAAGGAAATGGTAAACGTCATTCCATTAAAATAGAATTGCGGATCTGAAGAACGCATAGTAAATGATCCAGTATTACTGCTAATTCTCTACAAAACTAGTTCAGTAGTGTAGGTTTCTATACTTCACTATTTTACTTTATATGCTTTATATACTTTATTAATTATGTTGTTTTAAAGCATTTTTTCTTTATGGTTTTCAATGCCTATCTGATAACTTTCATATATCTAATGCCCAAATATTTAGTGCAAAACAAATACTATAAATTGTGAGATATTATACTATACATCTGTATTCATTTATGCAATATGTAAATAAACGTTTTCTTATCTCTTGAAAAATAAATGAAATTACTAGAAAAAATAACTTTCATATGTGCATACTCTTGATTTTGAATTATAACTTAAATAACGCCAATTCTTTTACCTCTATCCTGCTTTCGCTTTTCAACGATTGGACGTAAACATGCACTTCCACGTTTTTAAGTGGTGCAAATTTTAACGTAGTATTTTCGCACAACAATTTAACAGAATTTACAAAGCGTCTACTGTTGCTGTACAGATCTTCCAGAACGCAGCTTATCTTCTAATCTGTTCCGTTGACACTGCCTTTTGCTTATGGTCCCTTGCGTTATTGCTTCTATTGAACTCATACAAAACAATATGTGGAGTATGCTCCTTTGTCACCTTTATTTTGACTTTCGAGAAATAACGATTAAAAATCAAACTGCACTAAAAAAAATCACGCTGCGAATGAAAAATTTAGTACCCGCTATAAAAGCAAGTTGAAACTGCTAGTTTATCCGTATGATCATCGATATTTAGTTCATGCAGTTGTAAAAAAAAAAACAAAAAAAAACATACTTTATAAGATTACCAAACATCTGAAAATAAATGCATACATAAAATGATGGAAATGTCGTCTAATTGAATGCTACTTTATTAAATACATTATGAAAATAAGAGTATAAACCCAGTTGTTTAGGGCAGATAACGTTAGTGTTACATCCACCAGCGTTATTGCAGCTTCTACTCTATGACAAAACACAAATAAAATATTTTCAGTTAATTGCTTTATTAGCACCTGTTGTTTTCAAATATCTGTATGTTTCCAGCACAAATTGGAAAAAGTAAACAGTTACACCTATGGAGGGAAGTGGCAGCCAAAAAATCCAACGTCTAAAGCATTAAGCATTAAATATTTTAAGGAGTAAGAAGTTGGGGAACTGACGCTTTTATAAAGTGAATATTTATTATTCTTAAAATAATTTCTTTAAAAGGAGTAATTGCATATATTTGACATCTCTACAGGCTGGAGTGAATGTTCCCATGTAAACGAATTTTCCTCTAGCAGTTTGGACATGCCTGTCACTGATATCTATGTAGTATATATACTGTGTACTGTGTACTTTGTTAATGGACTGATAAAGTTTAAGGAGAGTTAATCAGCATCAAATAAGGAGGATCAAGATTCCCAAAAATGTTTTCATGCATCGTTTAATAATCACTTAAAAAAAGGTCTTGAAGCGTTAGTTAACTTTATTAATATTTTTCGCAAAAGAGCGGATTCTCAGAAGATCTCACATTTCAAAAGGAAATACGATTTATAATTATGGATTTTAGCTCAGCATTTGTCACAAAGAAAATTACATTTTTACAAAACATGGTAGGAAATTCCACCAACAATTTCATACAACACCATTTTAAAAAGTAGTTATTAATAGTTGTACACGTTTCATACGTTATCTCCCAAGCATACCTTTTCTTAAAGTTCATCTGCCTATTAAAAGGACACCCTGTATACATAATAATCATTTCTCATAATTTTTAACTCTATATATTTCGCCATGCTCTAAAAGGATTTGTTCTATTTTTTCTTTTTCTTTTGTGATTGTGTGTGATTAAGGCAAACCTGAGCGAGGGGTATCTGCCTAAGATGAGGAATGCCTTGGTAGGAGGACTTTCTAAGGGGTTCTAACGCGTATTCACGTTACATCTGGAGAAAACCTACAAAAACTCCAGACCGTTAGATCGACGTCCGCGCGATGAGACCCGAACCCGGGACCTTCACACTTCGGACGTCTACCATTTTCAGTGATATAACCACTGTGCATGGTGTGGTGGATTGTTACAGCAGTGGTTAAAATTTGAGGAAAACTAAAGCCTAAGATGATCGTACAGTGGTATTATGCCGCGCATAACCTGCCTGGCAAATACTCCTAGTATTATGCTGAAAAAATTGAAAAATGATTGACATACACCAAAACACTAAAAAAACTAAAGACTCTATGAATTGCAACTAAATACCATTTATTCTTAGTCATTCCACTAATATTAATTAACAGACGATATTGACATAATTTTAAACTTAAACATGTCTGGGGGAGATGTGGTTTTGGAGGATAAGGGGTATCCACAAAAGTTTTGAGACGCAAATAATAAATAGATTACGGTTAATATTCACCATTCTGATGAGGTAGCCGTCTTTACACAAGACACGATCGACGCGTGTCCTCTTGGAACCGCTGTCTTTCTCTTAAGCCATCATCTGGCCTCTGATTCCATGTTTCTTTTGAACACAACTTGATCATATTGATTCGAAGCACACACTGATTTTTTAAGTCCGTTCACACCTTTTTCAAACTCTGCTCTGCTTCTTTTCTCTAGCACACTCGTTCTGTCGTCTTTTTTTCTTCTCCCACGGGGTTGATTCCTCTTTTCTTACCCCCTCTTACATCATTGGCTGGAGTTTCTGATTTGTTCGTCTCGGGGAATTAATGCATCCTCTCGTCGAATCCCAGACATGTAGGTGGATCATTCGGGAATATACCCCGCCAAATTTGCATATCATTTTCGGCCATAAATATTTTCGGCCATAAATATTTTAACGTTGACAGTTCATTGTGCTATAGTGTCCAGACTGTCCATAACTATCATTTGAGTTACTAGGAGTACATAAAATTGCCCTTTTTCTACGGCACCATTATGTGGTGGATTGTTACAGCAGTGGTTAAAATTTGAGGAAAACTAAAGCCTAAGATGATCGTACAGTGGTATTATGCCGCGCATAACCTGCCTGGCAAGTACTCCTAGTATTATGCTGAAAAAATTGAAAAATGATTGACATACACCAAAACACTAAAAAAACTAAAGACTCTATGAATTGCAACTAAATACCATTTATTCTTAGTCATTCCACTAATATTAATTAACAGACGATATTGACATAATTTTAAACTTAAACATGTCTGGGGGAGATGTGGTTTTGGAGGATAAGGGGTATCCACAAAAGTTTTGAGACGCAAATAATAAATAGATTACGGTTAATATTCACCATTCTGATGAGGTAGCCGTCTTTACACAAGACACGATCGACGCGTGTCCTCTTGGAACCGCTGTCTTTCTCTTAAGCCATCATCTGGCCTCTGATTCCATGTTTCTTTTGAACACAACTTGATCATATTGATTCGAAGCACACACTGATTTTTTAAGTCCGTTCACACCTTTTTCAAACTCTGCTCTGCTTCTTTTCTCTAGCACACTCGTTCTGTCGTCTTTTTTTCTTCTCCCACGGGGTTGATTCCTCTTTTCTTACCCCCTCTTACATCATTGGCTGGAGTTTCTGATTTGTTCGTCTCGGGGAATTAATGCATCCTCTCGTCGAATCCCAGACATGTAGGTGGATCATTCGGGAATATACCCCGCCAAATTTGCATATCATTTTCGGCCATAAATATTTTCGGCCATAAATATTTTAACGTTGACAGTTCATTGTGCTATAGTGTCCAGACTGTCCATTGCCTGGCGCCTCTTCTAATTTACGGTCTACTTGTGTGGTCTTCCCATGGGAACCGTCTCAAAATTATATTTTACTGCTGTTTCACTTCACCACACATGGTGAGACTTTCTTTTTCTTTTTCTTCTTCTTTTTATTACTATTATTATTATTATTATTATTATTATTATTATTTTGGCTTAGTACTCCAGCCTAAAAAACAAAGAAACAAAAACAAAAAAAAAAAAAAAAAAAAAAAAAAACAGAGAAAATCCAGATTCAAAAAGGCGTGTATTTGAGAAGCTAGGAAAAAGTATTAAAATGGTACAGGCAATAAATGAACTGTGTAAAGCAATTAGAGTTTAAGAAATGTTCCATGAAACATCTTGAATTCTGTTCGGTGTTACAAGAAACCTGAATTGATCGAGAAACGTAAATGTGTTTTTATCCAAACTTTAAATCAACGCATTCCCATTTAAAATAAAAATTTGGCTATTCTGAAATGAGACTCCTTCACTTTTCACAAATCCATCTTAACGACGATAAGAAAAATGACATCTATAAATTTTCGCATTTTCTCAGAAATGAAAAGTATTTTAATATATATATATATATTATGTGCCTTTCAATTTTTTTTATATTATTTTAAATTTTTTTCTCAGCTACTTCAAGTGTCAATTTTTCTCTAAGAAACTTATTTAGTTCGTTTAATGGAAGAACGTATTTTCCCATTTCCGCTGTTATTCGAGAAAAAGGAAGAAGGAAAAAAAGCTCTCCCAGCATGTGACACTGAAAAACATTTCAACGCCCAATTACTAATAGCAAAAATTTTTTCATAACTGAAAAGTTTTAATGCTAGCCACTGATGTCTGACCGTAAAGTGACACCTTCTCTTTCGCACAAATGCACGAAAATGGAGAGCTTCTTTTTCGCTTCTTTTGCAAAATTTATTGTGTCTGCTTGCTAGAGATTAAGCGATGAAAATTTATATTCAAGCGATTTTGCTACAGTAGATACAAGTAAGTTTATGATATGGGAAAAAAATATATAATTCAAGTGCATCTTTTCAATACTCTCTCTGTGAAATAGTTATTCTATAAATCAAATATTTGATAAAGCATTTTATGATTTTTTGGGAAGATCGATTTCCTAGAAGTTTATTCTTGTGTGAAGAACCAATTTTTGAATTTAATTTCATATATGAATGGCCATAAAAATATTTTGTTTTTTAGATTATGAATGTTTTTATGAAGAGTAGCGAGGAAGGCATTGAGGCATTAATCTTGAATGTTATTTTCGCATATTTTTCACAATATTACAAACTTCCATTTTATTTTGAACAATGATTTATAAATCCTCCATTCATGAAGCATTGCTTATTTAACGTTTGTGTTGGAATAATATTAAGGAGACCAGAAAGGGTTTTTTTGTGTATGTTAATATTTCCCCTAGCCCAAACTACTTAAGATAAGAATACAAAATTTTCCATGAATGTGAGTTTTTTAACATAGGTGCTTGTTTAGTCAGCGCTTCCCAAAACTCGCATACTAAGAGGGGTTGGGAGCCAAAATGTTCTTTACACATCTCTTTCACACAAAAAAAGTGATATCCATAAAAGTCTTGCTATTAAATACCACTCTTACAAATGCCTAAACATTGATTCCAGGACATTTTGAAATTCGTTCTCCAAGGAGGATAGACCCTTTTTTAATATGTTTTTGATTTGTTTTAATTTAATGTAAAAATAGGATATTACTTTCGTGTACATCTCATACATCCTTTCAATTTTTATGTAAAATACTTATATTTATGCAATCTCATTTAAGTAAAAAAAAGTACAAGCCGGCAATATTTAAAATCCGAAAACTGTTCAAAAAAGCATCCACAATTTAACATGGTTCAGAATATTAAAACGATACCTTTACGTGCATGCATGCAAGCGTATTTATGTGTTTTATTAATTTTATTAGCAAAGTGTACGGGTGTCCGGAATTTCGTGTATAAACGTGGAGGGAAGGTAGAGTTTTCTCTACCTTCCCTCCACGTTTAAACACGAAATTCCGAACACGTTAAGAACCATAGTTACCTAAGAAAGCATGGGTGGAAATGTCACCCTCCCGGTATAACGTCACACAATAAGGCCATGAGGCAGAATGTAGTTCACGATGCTTTATGACAAAACAAAAGAGCATCATAGGAAATGTTTGAAATTGCGCTTATTGGCATAGATGCACGCACGACACCATGCAACATGGATTGGTGAACATTTTCAAAGATTCCTGAAATTTCGTTGATCTTAGCAGCAGCGATGGAGATTCGCGCTACCAAGTCCATTTCAGAACTTATGAGGGTTGCTATTTATATTTCTGGCCTAATAATGAAACAACAAATATTTATGATCGAAATTGGTTTCATTGTTTTCCAAAATATTCTCCATGAAGATTAATGCACTTTTGTATGTGTTTGAACCAATTTTCGAAGCACTTTTTCCACTCCGATTGAGGTAACTGCAAAACATGCGTTTTGTATGCATCAAGCGTTTCTTCGGGTGCCGAAAATCGTTGTCCACGTAATTTATTTTTGATGTACGGGAATAAAAAAAAGTCATTGGGTGCCAAACCATGGCTGCACGGCGGATGACCCATAAATTCGATGTTTTGGCATTTCAGAAAATCTTTTCTTTATGCTGATGTGTTAGAGCTCGCATTGTCATGATGAAGAATTATGCGTCTTTTCTGCTTTTTTCGAATTTCTCCGACGACTTCTGGCAAACAAATAGTCGTGTACCATTCAAAATTGACCATCCTGCGTTGCTCTAACGCCACTGTCGCCACGTGGCTTGTAATGCCGAAGAAACAGGCAACTATTTGTTTCTATGTGCTTCTTACTTGAACAATTTTTGTTGGATTTTGCTCGTCTTGGAAGACCCATACAGTCGATTGCTGTTTTGTTTTTGGCTCATATGCATAGATCTATGATTCGTCACCTGTGTAGATGTTATACACAGCCTTTGATGCACCTTGATTGTATTTTGTCAGCATTTCCTTGCACCAATCGACACGAGCCTTCTTTTGAGCGTTTTTCAGATTATGCGGGATCCAACGCGAACAAATCTTTTTTACGGCCAAGTGTTCATGTAATATCTTATTGATGCTTGTCATACTAATGTCCAAAGACGCCTCAATCTTACGGTATGTCATATGACGATCTTGCTTAATCAGTTCTCGCACAGCATTGATATTTTCTGGCACAACAACCGATTTTGGACGACCTGCACGGAATTCGTCCTGGATCGAACACCAACCATGATTAAATTCGTTATACCAGCTTTTTACAGTGCTGTAAGGATGGTGCTTCTTTGCTGTATAAAGATTTAAATTCATCGAAGCACTCTTGTCTTGACAATCCACGTCGAAAGTTATGAAAAATAATTGCACAAAAATGTTCACAAGTCAACTCCATTTTTTTAACGAGATGAATTTTTAAATTTCCCGTAAACAACACAAATCAAGCTGAAATGGCAAATCGTTCTGAAGAATTTATGTTTACAAATATCAAATTTTCGATTTAAATCATCTGCGATCGCATGGCAACGCATTCTGTTGCAAAGGCCAGAAAGATAAATAGCAACCTACGTACAGATGTTTCGAACAGAATGCTTTTAATAGTACCCTTGATGAAATAATCAAGAAGAGATAAATTAGGTGATCTGAGAGGCCAAGCGACGGAATTGCCAGGCCCAATCTAATTTTTTCCAAATGTCCAGTCCAAATGGTCACGTACACACCCTGCGTAATGAGATGCCTCCTCATCATGTTGGAACCACATTCCTAGACGAACATGTGCGGGGACATTGTTAAGCATATCTGGACGTACCTCTTGAAAAAAGACGAGATAAGTGGGAGCGTCCAGTCGAGAAGATAAGAGGTATGCCCCGACAAACTATCCCCCACGATACCTACCCATACGGTATCAGCGAAGCGCTGTTGTGATCGGGTTCTGTGTGGGTTTCATAAGGCCCACATGTGCACGTTGTGCGTATTGAACACTTCTTCACGTGAAACTGTTGATTCATCACTCAACCTAACAGAACTTGGAAACTGCCTGTCGACCACACTTTGGCGTAGAAACCACGGTGCAAATGCGAGACGTTGTGTGTAATCATTCGGCTGTAATGACTGAATTCTTAGAAGATTCAGTAAGGCTTTGCCTTGCAGTACGCGACGGGCCGTTTCTCGTGATGTTCCGGTGGCAGTGACTACAAGATACAGGAAATTTGGTCTACAGCCTGCAACAGACTCTCTTCGAATATAGATGTTAGTCCTGCTCGCGCCCCCTCTCTTCAGTATCCTGCATTATGATGTGAAGGATCCAGATTCCTCAAGATTCTCATATCGCCGAGCGAACGTTTGATGATTTGGTTGGCGCCTCGTTGGATATCTTTCGGATACAACTGAACAACAGCGACTCCATTAATTTTCTTTTAGCAATCTGTTGTTCAAATACATTCAAATTTTTTTATGCAAAATAAAACTCTTTGAAAGTTGAGGTAGTTAATCTCCAGAAAAAAGCGTACAAATTGGTAGCTGAAGAAGCCACACGTGTCAACCTTGAGAGCGCGCGTACAGCTCCACCTGTCCATTTCCGTCCATACTTTCCTATATAATTACGGTTCCTAAAGATGTTGTCATATTATATTTTGATGACACGAAGTTCTGGGACACCTGGTATATATATATACATATTCTGACAAGCCAAAACATTATGATTACCCCCAAATTTTTCAATGAACTCGTCTGGATGACATGGAGAGCACGTAATTAAGTGGGAACGGTATTTAACTGTTGCTGTAGAAGGTTAGGAATCATTCTTGCACTTACGTTTGTGATGGGAAAAAGCTGTAGATCTAAGCGAATTAGATAAAGGGCACATTATAATGGCACGAATATTCGGAACGAGTATCTCCAAAACTGCACGACTGGTCGGTTGTCCACGATCTGCCGTTGTTAGTATTTATAAAAAGTGGGTTAATGACGTGGAAACCAATGTATATATAATAAAGATAAAAGATTCGAAGGAGGGGGTATCCTCGGCGGAGTGACGCGGAGGATGGGGTATCCAGACCCTTACGATATGGGACAACCCACCTATGTATGGCCTTTAAAAATGCTTTCCTTATCAATAATGTTACAAGTTTGTCTTTATTTGTTTAATAAATCCACAAATAAACAACTATAGAAATAAAACTACGTGCCAAAATGAAAGAACAGAGTCAGGGCAGATTCAAAGACGTATTAATGGCAAGAGTTCGGAGGGATCAAACGCCCCTCCCGAGAAAAATGAAATTAATGTAAACAATTCAATTTTACTTCCATAAAATGGAAGTGTATGTGAATCTTCCATCTAACCGCCTCCACCCACAAAGTTGCATTAATGCGTCAGTAGGCCAGATTATTCATTAGGCTGAGTAGACTGTATAGCCTATCGGCCACGATCATTTCAGGAGCTTTGCAGTAACAAATCGAATGAATTTTTTAATGAAGTTGTAATGAAACTTTTCAAAAAGTCTCAATATGCAGGAACTATTTGTAGCTATTTCTGAAGATTTTCTCTGGAAAGTGAGTTGAGCTTCTGCATTTTCACGAGAACTGAGGTCCATAGTAATGTACTAAAAAACGCGACTCATAAAAAGACATTCCCTCTCGAAACAATAATTTTTATTTAAATATTGGATATAAACTTATTTTGTTTTGTAAATATGAGGATGGTACTGAATCGGATGTTGGGCCGTCCCCGAATTCTTTTGTCTTACAGTAAAGGGGGTGGTTTTGGCGAAATTCGAAGGTGTATGAAATAGGGAGTAAGCGGATTAAGCCATCTTTAGAAAGCTTTCAGTGTTTGGACCGCTTCATTTTTATTTATTTATTTATTTACATTTTACAGTGTTTGAACACAGTCGAATTATTATTTCAACCAATAATTAGATGTAGAATGTACGCCATTTTTTATATTTTGAGAATCAGCAGTTCTGATAAATTATAATAGTAATCACGGAAATTAACAGCGTTAAATATAAAAGAATTGCGAACCACAGGTCAAGGTCGCGAATGTCAGTAAGCTCGTTCTGATAAAATAATTAGAATGGGAGGATTTTTGCACAAAGGCAAGACGTTCGGGATATCCAGTAAGCCATAACCCCAGGCAAACTGAAAACAAAGGGTGTTTTCTGATACTCTTTCTCCACAAAGAAACTCACAAAATACTTGATCACATTTAAGATTATTATATCCTGCAAAAACATTTGAAAGTAATACAATAATGCATGTTTTATCCGAAGTTTTTATTATTTATTATATCGGTTATTCTATTTAGAAAAGATACAATCCTCTTATTGAGATTTTTTTTAAACAAAATATTTTATACCTTTTTTACGACGGTAGGTTGAAAAGTAATGCACGCATGCTTGTAGAACTCGAACGAAATGGCCTTTAGAAGTGCTCCAAGCTGTATGTGGAAGTAACAGTTCCCTTCTGTGCGCATGTGCAGTTTGAATGCGTTCCGTTCATGCAGTGTATTTGGAAAAACGGAAGTATAATTGCACTAGATCTGCCTATCCGCAGTTTGATTTTTCATGAATTAATCCATTAAATACATGAAGTTAAAAATATGCAAACTAGTATTAGCAAAGACCTTCCAAAGAATGGAATAATTTTACAATTGTGTATTTTTAGAGGGGGAAAAATGTATTAAAACTCACAGTTTAAAGTACATTTTGTTTCCGAAGGTTCTAAAAATTTTGTAGAAATAATTATTGTTGTATGTATGTAAACTTGTCAAGTTATATGTTTGCATATGGGAAAGGGTGGGGTGGGGTGGGGATTAGAAACTCGAAATATGTACCCATGAACATTTAAAAAAAAAAAAAACTGAGTTGTAGGTTTAAATACCTTTAAACATCGTCAGTCTTGCTATCTATTTAGCCCCGCCGCCTTGAATCCCCCTCCAAAAAAAGAGAACTTTATATTTTGAGGGGCATTTTTTTCCGCATACGAATTTACTTGGAGAAATTGATTTGTCTAGTGTTAGCTCAAATTTGCTCATATTAAATCAAGAAAAGTTCGTAAAAGTTTGGTTTTATTTTATTTTCGCACAAAACCTAGACATTTGCGCACCCAAGTGGGGGGAGGGTTGGGATAAACCCCTCCCAGATCTAACGCGTGGGAAGTTTCAGTTTTATTTACATCTAAATAGCATTAGCAATCCCATTAACTAATTGACTCACACTAAAAATAAATTACAATTTATTTTCTCAGTTAATTTATCTATACTACTATAATGTGAGGGTGAAATCCTCCACCTCAAAGAAAAAAAAAGATCTTTCTGGGTACGTTTATGAACATGGCGCCCCTTGATAACATTTGCTACAGACTCCGCGCTGCCTTAATCCGGCATTGGTAACTTATGTGCACGAAAATTAGAGGCGGGGACGGTTGAACCCGTCCCACATAATCCTTTGCTGCAGTTTTGGTTCTTGGTAGATGGTTACGTCAAACACTTATATTTTTATGAATCACAAGACATAAATTTTATTTTATTTTTCCAAATTTCTTGTAAAGTTTTTATTTTTGTATTGTAACTAATCAAAGTTGGGGGATTTTTGTATATACCTTGTATAATTGCACATTTACGAAGCATTTCAGTATGTTTGTTACTAAGCTTTAAAAATATCAACGTTTGATTATAATAAACTCCACTGTAATCATATTTTAAAAAATAGCCCTGTCATTTATTTTAGTTTTATTTATTATTAAAATATTATCATACACGTAAAACGCTTTTTGTTCCTTGTTTCATACATATTATTTACATTAATCATATATTTTCTCTTTCAGGAGAAAAATTTATAACCAATATAGAACTATCAAAGTCTAATAATAAATGGTAACTTAATCTGAAGCTGAAGGTTCCCGGAACTAATTAGTTTAAGTACTTTTGTTCATGTTTTCCCAAAATTAGTCATTTAAAACCATCCATCAATGCGTGTATTAGACAGGGTTTTAAGGAACTATTTTGGTAATTCAGCTATGGTTGGACACAAACTTTGAAAGAAAACTTTTCTTGTTACAAGAATGACATAGCTGTTTACTGCGTAATATATTATGAAATTTAAAGGACTTTAAAACCTTTTAAAGTGCTTTAGCCTAGGTTAACAAAGCTGAAAATGCATTTCATATCTCACTAAAATATTAATCACTGGATAAAATCTTTCAAAAACAGCTTTTTTAAAATTTTGATTGATGTTTTCGACTAATTACAATTTGACAGAACTTTATTTTATAATTTTAGACACTCTTTTTGCAAAAGCTAATTAGTTTTTGAATATAGCTCGTTGTATGTGTTTTCTTTAGATGTCCGCAAAAGTAATTTTTTTCTTAAAGCATATCATTTCAAACACAAAGTGGCTATGATTAAGCAGCGCTCAAAATGTACTCTAGAGCAATCTAATTCAAAAATTGAGCCAAATTTTGTAGCTGTTTAAAGAAGACGAGGAATAAATAATGCTGCGAAAAAAAAGTTTCAAAATATATGGTTCTGGAATATGTAGCTTTGCGCGATTGGAAAGATACGGAAACAATACTGAAATAAAATAACTTTTATTTAGCATGCTCAAATCAGGTTCAATGTGACCGCCTTTTTTGGATCACAAACTGCATTCTGCGCATAGCATTTATAACAGCAGAAAATAAGAGGTCAGAAGGAATCTCCCGTAGAATCCGTAATATGTTATCCTTCAGCATTGTCAGGTCCTGAACAACTTCTTGATAGACCTTGCACTTTATGTAACCCCATATCCCGAAATCACAGAGGATGAGGGACCGAGATGGCGATATAGGAAGCAGCTAACGACTCTTTCTGCAGTGAATTCCCGTCGTAGCTGCTGCTGTGCCCGCAAATCAGTGTGTGCAGGTGTTCCATCTTGCATGAAAATGATTTTCCCTAGGCACCGACTTTGATGAAGCGCCAGAATGACAAAGTTGCTTAACATTTGGGGATAATCCTCTTGTGTAGCAAAACAGGTTACCGGTTCTGTTGGAGTAATGCTCTCATGGAAGAATTTATCTCTATGATAATTTCTGCTGTGAAACCACATCAAACAGTTACTTTTCGTGAATGTAAGGGAATTTTTTGACTGCATTTCGTGATTTGTAATTCTAAATTCAGAAGTTGTAGGAATTTACAGTTCCTTTCCGGTAAAAATGAGCCTCGTCTCTGTGAATATTTTCCCAGGCCAAATGTTATCCAACTACATTCTAACAAGAAGTGTCAGAGCAAAAGTCAGCGGCTCATAATGGTCGGCGTGACGTAACTCTTACACACGCCCAATCTTGTACGAATAGAAATGAATATTTTTACTAATATTTTCTATACTGTTTTGAAAGGTATATCCAGATTAAAAGCTACCCCCAAGACGCTGGATGTGGCAGCAATATCGTTTTGTGCTATGGTGACAATCCCGTTGCAACTCATTCGATTGTATGTGGTCGATTGTATGTGATATCATGTGGTAAGAGTTTTCGTCCTCTGCCTGACTGAATCTTCAGCACGAAGAGCGACTGATGCGTTCCAGTGGTTGATTTAAAAGAATTTGACTAGTAACGCACGCTCGACTAAAGAAGGATACATTATTGCATATACCCTAATAGCACAGATGGTCACAAAAGAGTCGCGTTGGCGTCACAACGAGTCACAGTAGTCACAAAACTGTCACAAACTTGTCACATTGTGACTTACGAGTGATGTGACTCCACTGTGTGGTCACCGTTACGCTTTATTTGTGACCAATCACCAGTTAACGTGACTGTGAAGTCATCTTGTTACTGCTGTGTGACCGATCATTAAGTCACTACACTGTGAAATCACTTCGTGACTGCTTTGTGACTGCGTGTTGTTGTGACTTCAAACTGACGTCACAGTGGCCGTTTGTTGCAACTTTGTAAACAATTTTGTTTGCTAAACATTTAATGAGTAAATCAAAAAGTGATAATGAGCAATTCAATAACATCTCGCGAGTGTGAAGTAATGGAATTTAATGGAATTTATTAATTTTCAAAATATTTTTTTTTAAGCAAAACAATATTATTTATAAAAATTTTATTATTCCGAAAAATGTTCGAATTAAGAGTTGTAACCTTAATCTGTGTTGTCAAAGTCGTAGCCAGTTCGTGGCATCATAGTCCATGTGTGGGGTCTCTTTTTCTTTGTGCTTCATTATGTTGGAAAGTGCAGCATTATCTATGCGTCAGCCCTATTTGTTTTCTTTGTTCCATTATGTTGGAAAGTGTATAATAATCTATGTGTTGGCCTTATTTCTTCCATTATGTTGGAAAGTGCATCGTAATCCATGAGTGTGCCGTATTTGTCTTCCTTTTTTCATTATGTTTTGAAAAGTGACACGTCAACATCTCAAGTAGACAAAAAACCAAGTCGGAAAAAATAGCACTCTAGAGCTAAAATTAAAAAAAAATAATAATAAATAAATAAAAAATTTCAATGCGTTTGTACTATTACCGATATAGAGCAGCACCGCTGAGATTAGAGGAAAAATCTTGTTGAAAAACCATTGCGTCTTTGTAATTACTGGAATTAACAGATTAAACATGGGTTAAAGTAGAGTGTTAAATCCCATTGGCCTCTCCTCTTGCCACTGTCTGAACATATTGTGGATTGAAGACAACTTTGCATTCTTGTGCTTTCCAACGTAGTTATTGGTTTATAGTAGATGTTTGAATGAGTGGTTGAATTAAATATCGTAATTATTTATAGTCCGTACTCACAAATACTACATTAAAAATAAGAAATCCTTGTCAGGGATTTCACATCCAGAAATATAATTTTTTTATAACGCTATTTCGAAATAGTCAGTTATTTGAAGTAATACTCTTTCATTTGAATATATTTTCTTGAAAACTTCATTTGCCGTTGACATATGTAAGCCTTTTCAAGAAAAATAAAGATACGTGATTGATTGCTAACTTCAACGGCTCACATTTCGAAAAAGTCAAGATGTAGAGAGCTTAAGATCCTATTGAAAGTTAATTACTAATTATTCTTTACCTAAATTAGATGACACTGAAACCGCTAATGAATTGTGGTAATCTTTCATAAAATTTACTAGCTGTAACAGTAATTATCTTATTTATCTTCATTATCTGTTGAAGATGTAGGCACATTTATTAAAAATATTATTAATTTTTATTTTTTTTTTCGCAGAAAGGGATTGTTTTTTTAATCATTTTTTTTTACCAGCGTGGATGTTTTTAATTTCTTTAAGCTCTTTTTTTATATTGACACATACAAAAACTGCTGACGGTAAACATTTACGCGTATTTTTGTCTTTGAAATAAAATGCATCTCACTAGTATCTATTTTGCATGCCGCTATTGTGTTACAACATTTTTGAAAAAGAAAAAGTGAATACTTAAAATACCTCAATTTAATCTCAACTTGAAAGTTTAAAGCATTTGTTAATTTTCCTTTGAATTCATATATTCTTTTAATATGTACATAATGAGACATTGATAAATAAAATATATATTACGCACTATATTTTCATTATTTCAGGGTTTCTTTGGGTCTCTAAAGCAGAGAGAGAAACTTTAATTTAAAAAATACTTCACGACATTTTTAGAAGCCATTATAGTATATAAAATACTATTATTTCTTACATTATGCACACTAAAATTTTAAACTTGTGGTTCTTTAAGAAAATTATTCAATTTCTTTAAGAAATTTTCTGTTGTAATATTAATGTTTACAGTTTAAATGACATTCGAAATCCAGTTTTTTATCACAAAGGATTTTTTCGATAAAATATAAATTGCTTTTTATTATTTAAATAAAAATAAGATTTTAAACTTTTTCGATTACTTGTTCTATTTTGAGATGACTGGACATCTATATAGCTTAAAACACATTCGAAGCTAGAAACATATTCTTTAAGACCCTTTTTGATACAGACTGAGCATGCGTGTACTCTCGTCGACTAATGAGTAGAGATAATAAATCCTTTCTTTACACATAGGAATGGCATTTGAGCGGCATACGAATGGTGACAAATTTGGGATTATAGCAATGCAAGAAGTACAGAAGGGCCCTAGAATTACACTTGTTTATTTGGTAGGCGGAGAGCACTCAAAAAATATGTAGGATACTTCCAAGTACGAATTCTTGGACACAATATGGCATGGATGCCTCTGGATTGTATGTACGGGTCCATGCAAAAAATCTCTTATCTGGTTAAAAAGTTCGAAGATCCGATCGAAATTTGCTAAGAAGCATGAAATGTGAACAACTAAAGATTGTAAAAAAAAAATTTGAAAGGGTGATTCCAAATTCAGTTTGTTTGGAAATAATGGCCGATGTTACATTCGCACCGTGCAAAAGGCACCAGGATGTATCCTAGGTACCTAAGTCCAACAGTTAAGCTAAGATACGGATCAATAATGATCTCGGGAGCGTTGTTCTCATCGTACAAATTGATGGGATTATGATCCAAATGTTTATAAAAACAATTTAGTAGATCACATGTTGCCTTATGCTCGCAAAAAGATGCCTCGTGAATGGATGTTTCAGCAGAATTATGTTTCAAAGTATACCTAAAAATGGTGAAAATTTTATTTACAGCTAAAAATATTAAAATTTTGAACTTGCCGAGTCAGTCGCCTGATCTCAATATAATTCAACACCCTAGGGAGAACTTCGGAAGAAAAGTCGGAACACGGAAACATTCTTCAAAGGCGGAACTCCTTTAAGATCTTTAATGGAAATGGGCAGAACTCCCTAGGTACACCTTTGAAAGCCCTGTACATTCCATGCCCTGACAATGAGCTGCCGTACTCAAAGCAAAAGTATGTGCAACTGCATACTAAATATTTCTGTATTTCATAACATTAAGACGGTTAATTTCAACTAATCAACTAACTCTCGACGGTTAGTTAGAAAAACTGAATCGTCTGAAAACTTCTGCTTTTAACTTTTCAAATTCACGCTTGGTATTTTTTTAAATTAAAAATTTTCACACATGTCATATGTTGCAAACCATGCGAAAGAAAAAAAAAAGCTAGAAATTACTAATTTACATCATTGAGAAATTTTGCTTAGAGAAAGAGTTAGGACAGAAACACATACCGTCTCAAAGCGTCCACGCCCAACTGTAACTCACAGGGGAAAACATGTTTTATATTCTTTAATTTGAATTTATTTGTAATTAATTAGACTTCGAGAGTATTATATTTTTCCTACAAAGAAAGTTATTGAGGAACAATCAAGTTTTGCATGAAAACAATGCAAAGTAAATAAGAAAGCGACGAAATACAACTGTGTTATGTAATACTACAGATACAAAGATAACATCTGTGGTTACTCTATTACCTTTCTTAAACTATGCTAGGATTATTTCTCAGCTCACTTAAATGAGATGCTTAAGTCTTAATTCTATGCTGAACGACTGGATTCACATTTCTTGAACCTTTGAGCCTTCTATTATTTCATGCACTTGATACGCCTTTTATTTAGCGCCACAATAAAACATAATACCACTTTCTGCTACAAATTACCTTCTATAAACCCTAAAAAATGATTATATTCCGTCTATATACAAATTTATCAAAATACTAATCACTATCACTAAAAATATTTAAGAAATCCTAGAAAATTTGAGTATTCGAAAGAAAACTTTTATTACAGCGTATAAGAAGAATGAAATTTATTACATTTTATATTTAAATAATGATGCATAAAATATAAAACTAAATGCAATGAATATGAGATACAACCAATATTTTATGTGTGTGGCTAACTACGTAATATAATCTGCGCTCTAAGAAAGCATAAATCACTGCTTTTTCGAAAATAACCCTTTTTATATATAAAATATCTTTAATAAGGTGACAAACTTTCATTGTGGAAGTTCTACAAAAAGGATTTGTAGCATTCAAAAAAGCCGACTTTTCAGAAATAAATCAAATTACGTGAGAAAACCTGTAAGTACATAGATGTCTTTTTAAAATAGCGCAAATTTTGTTCCCCGTTTTCATGAGAGAAGATTTAGAAGAAAATTTATGGAGTCGCTTTCTTAGGGAGGTAATGGAGTGTAAAAAACTACAAATTGAAGGAAGAGAGCATCGTGTTCCACTGAAATAAAAGTAAAAACTTTTGAAGATTAAACTTTGTCTATGCTAGAAAATTTTCGATTAAAAAGCCTACCAAATGTTTTAAGAATATTATTCTGAAAATAATTCCGATTTTATCGCTGAGATTAGTTTATTTCGAAACCTAATTTATGTTATTGTAGTAGATTAAATCATTTATTCTAATATTTGTTTAGCATTTGTAAAAATTATATAAAGATTCAATGAAGATTAGTTTTGGGGAGAGAAAAAAAATGAATTTGAGAGATACCTAGCACAGCAATTACTGTGTCTGCCCTCTTCGAACCCCAAAATAAAATTTAGTTCTAAGCTGATTCAAAAGCAAACAAACTCAAGCTTCGAGGAAGTGTTAGTATTCTGTTCCGAACACTTTTTTACATCGCAAATGCCATTGCAACGTAATGTTATTTTATATGAAAGTGATGTCTTCTCTAACAATTTCGTACATGTGAAAATATTTTTTAAATAAGATAAGTTAAAATTAACCATTACTAATAATTCTAAACTTTAGCTGTTTTAGTATGAAACTGAACACATTCATATGATACTTAACTCTTGTCATTTTTAATTAACATAAATTTATAAAGCATTTTTCTGAAAAAGCAGGAGCAATATCAAAATTTTGCAAGAGGATACATTCTTGAGGATTTTTTGTACACTTTGAAAGGAGATCTGAACGAGGTTCAAAAGAGGAAAACTCACGAAGTGCCATTGACTCCGATTTCTTTTCTTAAATTGATATTTCTTAAAACCTGTACTTTAAGAGTATACAGAGTATCATAAATGTAAAGGGTGATAGGGGGATCAAGATTGTTCAGAATCACACAGCAATTTGACGTCGGAAACGTCGTCTTCATGTACCTGTTGATATTCACGAGTTATATCGAAATTTTGCAAGACGATACCTTCTTGAGGATTTTTTGTACACTTTAGAAGGAGATCTGAACGAAGTTCGTAAGAGGAAAACTCGCGAAGTGCCAGTGATATAGAAATGTAGAGATCAAATAAATATAGGAAAGCCATAGCTATATATAAATAGAAGGCATTGATATACATACATTTGTCTAGTAGAAGTAATAGAGACAAGATACGTAGCTAAAGAAGAAATTTGCCAATTTCTTTATTTTTACACGAATAATTAAAAGAAATTAATATCATTGTTAAAGTAACAAAAATCCTTATGTAAAATAAAATACTCAAAGTTCACTTTCATCAATTAATACTTATTGATATTTTTATTTCAGAATAAAATATAAAGGACTATTAGCTACTTTAAAAAATGCCGATGTCTGTATAGCTTTAACTAGAATTTACAAGGTTATTCACACAAAGCATGCAGTCATAAATGATTATTAACTGATTCTTGAATATACATTTGACCAAATTTTAATGGCTGTAAAGATGTAAATTTGAGTTTAACTCATTTATTAATACATATTTTAATACATATTAGCTATGACCTCCGATGTCAATCCGTGCTAATACCTTCCGCAACAAATATTAATAAACGACAGTGTTTCTCTAATGCTGCATTCAAACGATATAAAATCGATACTGCTAACGATATAAAATCTTTCCGCTTATAAACACTTGATATGTTTATTATTTTATACATCACTCTTTAATGTAATCACAAGACCGATAATAAGATTCCTACTAAGTAGGTTGTATGTATATTTTTTATATTAATAATGTATTGCTTCACAATGTGCATTTTCTATACAATTTAATTTGATACATATATTGCATATTTTCATGTATTCTGAATTATAATGTATTATTACTATAAACTGATGTGTGGCAAAATATAGATTTAAATATTATAGCAAAAATTAAGTAAGTAAATAAAAAAGTAAGGTATCACTACAATTTAATCGTTTGAATCAGTTTAAGTTAAAGCAGGCGTACGAGAAGTTCATTAACTACTTCACTGAACCAGTTATCAAAAAATGACAGTTAAAGGCAAAAATCTATTACGATCAATCAAAAAGTCCCAGTACACCATAGTCCCAGTACGGAGTCCCTAAACTGGCCTATGAAGAGTACTCGTAAGTCCAAATAATTAAATCAATATGTCTTTTTCCAAGTTTCAACAATAGAGTTTGGGGAATTACGGCTGATTATCTGCTCGAGAGATCTAGGCCCTTTTCAACAATGGACTTGTTTGCGCTTTAAGGCACTTATTGAGATTAGAACTATACAGAAGGGTGGAGTGAAAAAGGCCAAAAAATTTTGTTTTAATTTTAATATTTCCTGACAAATGATGCAGTTTGACAAAAAAGAAACTGAGGGTTAAAAAATCCCAGCGTAATCACCCATCGTCTTCAACTTCCACTCAGGGGGTCAAAGAAAGGCATGTCAACGTAATAAGGGAAAGGAATTAATTCCTTTAATTTTAATGTTTGCAATAGCTTTATTTTCTGGCTCAGAAGTAGTTCTAATTCTTGAAAAAGAAACAGAAAAATATTGTCCTTTGAAAAACATATCAATAACCTGCAACGAGGCGTCGTAAGTTCTTGGGTGTATATTGAATACACAGCTATTAATATTTAAATGCGCTGAATTTTTAAAGACTTAGGAAGCACACGGATAAGGATAGTGAAATTATAAGAAGTTTAACGACTTACCAATTTACAATATACTCTTCGAGTCATATTGATTAATAAAACGTTTTACTTTAACCACTCTTCAATTTTAGATTCCACATACGGGACAAAATAATTAACTTTGATGTCAAATTTTGGAAGCTTCTTTTGTGATTTGACTACACTACGAGGGTACCCATCCCTTGCCTCTGCTCCATATGTTACCAATGATGCTTAACTTACCAGTCCATGGCCTGAGAATGGTGCGTAAGCTTCTCTGTTTCAAATTGTGAATCCGATCATACTTGCCGTATCTTCGTCACTGAGGCTCATGGCAGCTGGTGGTTTTTGATTGCTCCAATGAATCATCTTAAAATATTCCTCCGATTTTAAATTTATATTTCGAAGCTTAAATTGGAATATTTCTATTTTCCATCCAGTTTTTCTTATTTTCGGTGTTCTTCAGAGGCCAAGTTCTCGAATATGTGATCGTTATGCATTGCCAAAAGAATGTTTACAGAGTAAGCAATATGAGTTCCTCTGAATAACTTCGTGAACGATTGACTTAAAAGTCCCCCGGTGGGCTAGTCACTAAGCTCAGTTCCCGTAAGAATCCGGAAAGTGAAGCAGTACCCGGCTTGGCCAATGCTTGAAAGGGTGAACTCCTCTCGCGGCTAGGCTGCCGTGAGACCGTGTACGCTAATCAGAGTTGGTGCATATAAAATCCGTCATGGTTCCAATGTCCTCTGTTTTTAACGCTACCTCTACCAATTTCAGATGGTTGGTTCCTCATCTGGAACTGGTTCAAAGTTAGGGCACCGCGAGCTAAGCCGGACTTCCTCCCACTGGGGCTCATTAAAAGGGAAGCCGCTCCTTCCGCGCATCGCCTTCCTATCTGGGGAATCTGGCACCACTCCTTGGTTGCCAGAGGGCATTAGCAACAACAACAACAACGATTGACTTAAAAATCTTCCGGTGAGAATGAGCTTTTCTTTATCTTTCTCTTAAGGTGAAGTGCTCCAAGAGCAGCTCCCGAGATTTTCTTCATTTCAAACAAGGATTGCACGTAAACGTTCCTGACATGCTCCATTAGAAGCTTAAAGTGTTCTGTTGGATCGGCAGTCGACACATATAGGCGCGGAATTCGGTTGGTTATAGAGAGCCATCTTGAATGAGACATCAGGCCGGGACTTCTGTCTGCTGACATCTGTTTGGAAGGCAACCCCCTATAACCATTGAAAGGGCATTTTCGGTTGGTCTACAGTGAGATCCTTTTTATCAATTTCAGGCGGAGTAACTGGAACAGAAACAAAACTTGTCACAACATGTGTTTCGCACGTCTCCAGATATTTTTCTATTCTTCCGGAAACTCGTTTAACCGAGATGTCCTTACTTCAATCTTCTGGCAAAGGCGTTGAAGAGACAGTTCATTAGAGTGCACTAAGCCTACAAACCAGTTCAATTTATGCCAACAATGATTTCATGCCGTCTAACAGCATCATTTGGTGGTACTCAAGTGGCTAACACTGTCCTTTTCAGCTGTATTGGAATTCCAAAAGCACTACAAAAATTTTCACGTCTACTTTCGGCCATGTTTAAATTAAAAGTCCATATTGCTCGCTCATTATTATTATATTAATAGAAATCACGATATATAGAATTATTATTATATTAATAATAATTCTATATATCGTGATATCACGATAAATTCTATATATCGTCATGTCACGATATATAGAATTATTATTATATTAATAGAAATCACGTTTGATAAACATTATTTCTTCAAACTACTAATTAGGAACAAGTGGTTGAATCACGGCATCAAAGAAAGACAACGGTCGCAAAAACGAATCATACCAGACATTATAGTCATAGATTTCTTCGGTCATGATCAAGATTAGAATATGTGCTGTCTTTTAGTAGATTTTGGAGTACAAATTTGTTAGGAAATTTGTACGCAATTCAATATTTTAGCTTTGGCATGTGAAAATAATGTTTCGATAAATCAATTTATTGATGCAAATTTAATTAATTTACGAATTAATTATTCAGTTTATTAATTATTATTATATTAATAAAAAGACAATACAAATATTCACTTGAGGTGAGGAACCTCAAGATGGCAATATTTTGAACTGAAATTTGTAGATGATTTGCTTTAGCCGGTATCGCGCCATATAATGACTCAGGCAATTTGAATGTCGAAAAAAAAAATTATGGTAGACGGCCGAAGTGTGAAGGTCCCGGGTTCGTCTCCCATCGCGCGGCTGTCGATCTAACGGTCTGGAGTTTTGGTAGGTTTTCTCCAGATGCAACGTGAATACGCGTTAGAACCCCTTATAAAGTCTTCCTACCTAGGCACCCCCCATCCTTGGCAGATCACCCCAGAGTAGCGTTGCCATAATTAAACACAAACAAACATAGAAAAAAAAAGATATTTCGCTCCACCCTACTATACAGTGCCACCTCTTAGCAACACTTTAAACTATTTTTGAAATTTTTATATCTCATTCTTGCAGCTTTCAAAATAATAATTTTTGTTCAATTTTCTCTCGTTCTTTCTTTTCTAGTTATTTAATTTTAAAATTCAGGAGTCCTTTCTCGGACACCTTGTACTTTCAATTACAATGCTGTAATGTAATATGAAGCTTCTTTATAAATTATAAGATGTTTTAAAAGAACAGGAAGCATCCATATAGTCCCATGCCTACGCATTATCGAAGACTTGAAAATAAGTAGTTTTTGCCTTTAATATACGATGACAAGGCAGGAAAGATTTTTTCTTAGCCTGCCACTGCTTATTGCCTATAACGCAGAACTTCTAATTCTATTTATTACTTTTATGTCATGTTGAGACAGCTCTTACAGTCGCAGGCATATTGATTGAGGACTCTGCGTTGTTCACTCTAGATTTTCTGTATAATGGGAGTTGAATGACATAACATGAAATTTCTTCATTCTTTAGAAAAATGACTTTCTACGAAAAAGAAATAAAAAGGGCATTTTTGGCTTTCAAATTCGATATCGAATGTAATATGAGATATTTAAATGGGCATGACTGGCCGTACATTGCATTCGCTAAGTGAGCATAATGGAGAAGGCAATGATTCAAAAAATGTCAGAACCTGCAATCAAAATGTCTTAGGTTGTCGACTAAAAAGCGTTTTCAAAATATATTTTATGAAGACTCTTTTAAAATAAAGTTTAAAGTATTTTTTCTTAACTTTAAGTTGAATTGGAGGGACGATTGATCTTGGCTTTATTCACAGTGAATACATTACGTCATAGAACTAAAAATGAGCAAGATATGAAATTTAAATAAGGTTTTGATGTACTTGATTGAGCAATTTTTTCTATAGAAATGTGCATTATTAACGGAAACTTTTTCAACTGCAATCAATCTCCCGTTTGTTGCCAATATGCACGTTTGAATACATTTCTTTAAATATGCAGAGATGCCACGTCTCCCGCTTTTTTCGGGAGATTTCCCACCACTAATTTTTACTTACAAACTTATGCTTAAAATAAGTCCAAATATTTAATGCAAAATAAAACTGTCTAAAAATTGCGGTTGGAAATCTCCCGAAAAAACCGGGAGACTTGGCATCTCTGAATATGTAAGTAGAGATGGATGAGACAGAGATTTGCAGCTTTTTTGAGAGAGGAGACAAACATTTTTAACATTACGATATAGGATTTTTTTCGAGACGAGACAGCGCTTTTAAGCTGTTTTAGAGACGCGAGACGCCCATTTTTCATCTCGCGTCCATTCCTAGATGTAAGCACATATGCACCGTATAGTGTTTGACATATACTCGTATAGACGTTAAGGGGACAAGGGAAGTTAATATTCAAAATTTCAATTTTTTACTTGTAATCATATGTAAAATTGTTTAGCACAAAAGTCTGCATCTATACTAAAACATAAAAAATAAATAATTTTTTAATGAAAAATTATAATTCTTTGAAAAAAACGTATTTAATTTTTTATTTAAAATATATCACGAGCATTCCAAATTAATAAAATCTGTAATTTTTTAAATATACTCTTGCAATATATGTATTACCATATCTGTGCATTCATTTTTAATTGTGACAAGGGTGAGCTTTATAGAAAATGCATGTGAGATGTAGCTTTTTTTTCATTTCCATCCTATTGTTACATTTAAATTCCTACACGCTTAAACCAAACGAGCGAAATTCGATCAGGCGGAGCGAAAAGTGAGCCAGTTTTCAAAAGTGGGCTTCTCCTTTAGGAGCGTTTCTCGATCACAAGAGCGGAGCGGAATATAACAATGAGCGTGGAGGGGAAATTCTCGGAAAAGATAGGAAGCGAGGAGAGGATTCTCAAGAAAAGGACTACGTAAATAGCCCTTTCGCGGAAAAACCGGTCGGTTTCCAAGGAAACAGATCGCTCCGCAGTGTATCGTTTTTTTCGCTCTTTGGGTTTAAGCGTGTATATCTCTATTAAATAACTTTTGTTTGAAAATTTGATGCACTATTATGTTCATACATGTGTAGCAAATATATACTGAAAAATTACAGCTTTTTATTTATTTGGAATGCGCTTGGGATATTTTGAAACAAATATTGAATGCGCATTTTTTCTCAAATATATTAATATATTTTTTTAATGATTTAATTTTTTATTTTTAGCATTAATGTAAGTGTAAACCTTTGTGTTAAACAACTTTGATTTAAAAGTAAAAATTAAGAATTGACAGTTTTCAATTTTAAAGTCCCTTGTCACCTTAAGGAATTCAATCTAATTAAGCCCGCTGCCTGAACTTCATATGTAACAGAGTCTATATAAAAGATATTCCATTTAAAAAAAAATAACAAGTACTGTTTCTTACGCTTCCTTCCAGTACTATGACAATACAATCTGCATGTTATTACAATCTGCATGGTGGAAAAACTTAATACAAAAGTCGAGAACACTTTCTGTCAAAGGACTAATTAAAGCCTTTCTGTCAAGTAAAATACCCAGTACTGGGATCTAAATTTGACTCTTAATATGCAAGCGATGCATATTAACCACCTTTGTAATCAAGAAGTATTTCAGCTGAAAAAAGTTACTAGTTACGGTTGGTATAGGTATTCATATAGACATATAGTTTACAAATGTTTAAATTAAAATTTCAAGAAAATCATCTGTTGTGTAATAACACACACACACATATATGCATATATATATATATATAAATGTCTTGTCAAATGACCACTTGACCACTTAATTATTTTTTTCTTTCAAAAATTTTTGGAGGCTTTTCCAAATTTTTAGCTACATCCTTTCAATTATTCTACTGAGTGAGTCTGCCCTACAATGCAAGCATTGGTAGTCAGCCTCTTCTCGGACTTGGGGGTGGGGGGGTTATTCTATATCGTAAAAAGCCAAGAATCTTTTCGAATTTCCTTTAGACTTTTCAATTTCATAAAATTAATGGGTCGTAAGCAAGCTAATTTTATTTCAAAGAACAAAGTGAGTGACCAAAGAGAGCGAAATTGGGCAATTAATAGACGACCCCTCTGTCCCCAGCTTCTTTAACGCCTAAAGAACCTGGGAGTTTTGAGCCCAGATAACTGGGTGACCTACGAGCGCATGGATCAAGACTTCATGGAGAGTGTAAAAACTCCAGCACACTTTGGCACGAGCTCTTCGCCTAATCTTGCTTGCTAGTAAAATCTGCATTAAACTGTATTAAATAAAATTATGTAATTGACTAGAGGGTCTTTAATTAATGTACCGACATATGCAATGCATTACAGAGTTACATAAAATAGGTACAGAATTTTATGAAATTGACTAAAATGTTAAGGAGAATATATCTAAATAAATAAAAAAATTAAATTTGTATTTGACTTCCGTACAAAAGTGTTCCTAGTGAGTAAAATGTGCTGCATACACTAACGCGGTGATATACAAAATTTGAACCCTTTATATTAAAAAGCGTCAAAGATATGAAAATAAATATGCGCTGACTTAAACCATTTCTCTGTGGCTTTTGAAGGGAGAAAAAATCACGTCGGAAGATAGCGTTTCAGAGCTCGTACATAAATTATGAAATAAAATGATGATTGCGTAAATGCCTAGTACTTTTCCTAATACTGGTATTGTATAGCCCCTCATCAACTTTGTTTAAACATGTCTCTTGAGACTTTTATGGTGAAAGGCTGAAATTTAGTACATCGCTAAATTAATATATGGAGCACATTTTACCGACTGGAAACTTTTTTGCATAGGGGTCGTATAAAAATTTAAATTTTGTATTTATTTAGATTTAATCACCTGAAAAAATTTTAATCGATACCATAAAATTCTGTACTTTTATTACGTAACTTTTTAATTTAATCAATGTGTCTATGAGCAATATTTAAGGAACAAAAGCCTGTGTCAGTGATTTTGGAAAACCTTGTATATATAATAAATTTTAGTTTTTATTTTCATTAGTTAGCTATGTAACTGACTTAAAATCTTTATTTTATTTCCCAAATCGTATTACTTTTGAATGGTATCGTATTGCACTAAATAAAGGATCTTTGCAAATACTCAGTGACGTTAATTTGTTCACGCAGATTTTGAAAGTTGCACATTGTTAGCTTATTGCAATGGGAACTTGATTTCAAGTCAGTTTTTGAATAAAATAATTATAAGCCTATACTTTGAATCTAAACCTGCTTTAAAACAAATCTGAATTTATTAGAGTTTCCATACAATTTTAAATGTACATAAGTTATTAATGTTATTATACAAATTTAGGCCAGTTTGTTCTGACAAGTTAGAATTTCCCATAAAATCTGACTAGTTGGTGAAAAAAAGATGAATTCTTATAAAGACTTTCATTACTCTCATGTTGGGGATATTTTTTATTTAAGCTTTGTTTTGGAAGGTGAAAAATAAACATTGTTAAAAAATTTTGTACAGAGTGCATAAGTAGTTACTAAAAAATTAAAAGATTAATAAAACCATAATGATCTTTACTTGCTTAGTAACTCAAATTTCAGTTAGTTATTTACTAAAAATAGTCCTTACTATAAATAACACTTCAGTACACAGTATTTAATTTTAAGTGGTAATTTGCATAACAGACAGCTCTGCATTTTCGATAATGCGCTATATCGCAGAACACTTCCCGTATTCCACTGTTAATAATGCATCATTTCCTGTGTTTCCTATCAAATGAACACTTACTTAATTTGCGGCGAATTTCGTTAATTACTTTGTAATATGTGTTTCTGTAACAACTGTTAAATGTTCCTTTAAAATGAGTTAAACTGTATACGTATACTTTCCAAGAGCCCGTTCTTTGTACAGGGAACGAGACAGTAGACAGACGAGAAAGTAGACATTTTTCTAACTCACGTAATTGGAACTATCCGCATTATCAAAAATGCAAATTTTTCCACGCATAACGTAACATTTGTACTACAAAAGCTAACTTAAAAAAATAATAAACTCCACTTTGTGTTGTAGCATTATGTTTTTATAGTTTCTATAGCTGTCTTGTTATAGTTTCTATAGCCCATCTGCCCCTTTTTTAACATACCTTCTTGAAAGAAAGAAAAACAGTTTTGTAATGAAATTCTTTAAAATGAAACAATTATGATGCCATTGTTTAGGCACAACTATTTTGTTATTAAAAACTTCTTAAAATTTAATTTTAATGTAAACAAAAAATGCATTACTTTCCGGTACATCTAATATATTTATTTATTGAAGTAATGTAATATTCTTATATTTGTATTGTACTCTGAAGGTTTTTGTTACATTATTATAACATTCGTCATCGTAATCGAGTACCGAAAACATAATTAAATGGTGAATGAAATTTGCTTTATTATATACTGAATTTTACATATAAATTTACCTTTTCCTTAATTTATTCTTATTCGTGCTTTAAAAAAGCTTTCGTGGAAATATTATGCTGACATTTCCCCCCCCCCCTTTTTTCTATATTTATTTTGCTAGTTAAACACCACTAACTATGCAAAAAAAACTAGTATCTTTCTACCCTTCTGGTTAATCATACAAACATTTGTCCGTTGCACAAGTCCGTATAAATCTCAAGTATTCTTATATAACAGTCTTTGGGGTAAGTTGTCAGCTACGTATGAGTGCCTGGAAATGATAGGACGTTATATTTTTCATTTAACGGCTGTTGATTCCAGGCGTAAGTATTTGTCTCGTCCGAGTACATAAAACGTCAAATAGGCTAAACCAATTACTGCAATAACACAATGCATATCGCACGGATAAACAAAGTTATTTCTGCTTATGTAACATACTTTGAAAATTAAAACTTGCAGTAGATTTAGCTAATTGCGTTAACGTGTGACATGACATTTGTTGATGTAACCATTAAACCATATCTTTAAAAGTCATAATATAGCTTTTAGGAAAAATGTTTGTCGTTAAGGTAGTAATTCAAAACTGTTTCTAAAAAAAGAATATTTTCCTATTAAACTTTTAAGCTCAAGTATACTTTTGTTTGAAAATATCGCCTTAAAAATTTGTCACTTTTTTAATCATTCAATTTCTTACTGTGCAGGCAAAAAAATTAAAATATGACTTGCATGAGCACGTAATATTTTTTAGCTTTAAATGTAAATTTTACATTGACATAAAATAGAAAATTATATTTCAATAGAAATTTTTTGATGTAAAACTTCTAAAAAGGCTTTTTAGTTATTAGATTTAAAATATAGAGCTTTGTTATTTATTGAATTCTTCAAATATTTGAATTTTTCTCGTAAAGGAATGACGGGCAAAGTATATAAAACAAAGGAATACTTGAAATAGTTTCAAGAAAAATACACATGTCGACTTGTAACGTATATTTCTTTTTCATAGCAGTGGCATTATAAGTAAAAGCGTAGTAAAATAACACAGATGAAAACGTACTTTCATTAACTAATCCAATACTATCATTTCGGGTGGTACAAAAACGTCCACCCTTCTTCAGCTGCAAGAAACTTTCCAGGTGTACTAGATAAGCACTTGTTTATGTTGTTTATGTGTGTTATTTTAGAAAGTTTTAGCCACTTAGGAGAGGTAGATGCTGTACGCCATTAATGTGAAAAGTTGTAATGTTTTTTTCTCAAGAATTACGTGAAGCCTCTGACGAGAATACGTTCCCGACAGGATAGTTGTAGGATGGGCACCTGTGAGAGTAGGATCTGTGTATGAGGTTATCTGTTCTCCGAACAGTACGGTAGGGGGGGGGTCTAAAATTGCGCACTTAACGTATCAGAGTCTATATAATAAAAAGAGAGAGTAGTACTGAAATCAATTTTTATTATTTGTATCCCTTAACAATCAAGTAATATTATTTTAAAGAGTCTTTGTTATGAAATCTTTCTTGCGGTATTAAAGCATAATTAAAATATGGGGAATGTGCACTCTTATACTTGTGTAAGATTGCGCAGCCAGATAATTAAAACTGCGCAGTTACTAATAAAATCTATTTTTCACATGTAAATCACATGTATCAGCACCTACTTGTGCGATGCATTGTTCATGCCATCAAAAATTGCAAAAAAAAAAAAAAAAAAAAAAAAAAAAAAAAAAAAAAAAAAGCATACAATCCAATCTTCAATAATTGGTTCTTGATCAATTTCTTCAGATTCTAAGAGATTCTTTGATATCCAAGTTTTGGTTCTCTTTTTTTTATATTCTTATCTGTCTTTGGTTTGGGTTTTGAAATATTTTTGGGACTAGTACTTACAGTTGCTTCGTCGGGATTAACTTTTTTTTTTATTTACCGTAGGCTTTATTTTCAAAATTCATCCTGCACTTCTTTCGAGAAAGTAGTGTTGTATCTTCCAAAGTTGGTTACTGAATGAGATTTATTCAAACATAGTCATAAAGTAGACACAGTTATTATGGATATTTATTCTCCCCTGATGTATCTTTAAACAACTGTCGTTATCTTCAAAGGGTCGTAAGAAGGGGCATTGAGGATAAACGGGAGTTTTCGTGATTGCTAAACGAAGTGAAACCAGTTAAAAAGCGATTAAGTCAATGGTTCACTAACAACTGAGTAAAAAATGTAGCAACCTAACCACCAACTACCGGATTACAACTGAGGGAGAATAGACCTCTTGGTGTAGCCGTTTAAACTAAATGACCTAAACGGATCTCGCCGACACTATCTCGCGATTAAGTTTACTAGCCAAAGCCAACGTTATAACTTTTGATTCACTTCATACTAGTAACTGTAAAGACATTCAACTTGGAGAAAAATAATATCAAACTGTGATAAAAATTTCAAACTCATCTGAGATATTGTATTTTTATTTTAAACTAAATATAATAAGCTTCTAAATGTACCTGTTACTAAATGCAGTAACAGGTGCCATATCACTTCAAAAGGACACGGAAATTAGCTATGAACTTCTCTCTGCTGTCAAGCTATGGCGCATGCGCAGTCTTAAACCACCCTAGCCTAGAGCACTCTGCCATCGTTATCAACAAGCAACACCTTTCCATCCATATACTACGGCTTCCTGACATTTAGCAAAAGATATTAAACTTTGGTGGTGATTATGTTGAAGGAATGTAATAAATACTTGTAAAATAATTATATAATTTTTCCTAATAATAATGCCCACTGCTTTATTTACATTATATTTATGTATGTAATTCAATTTTTAGTCTCAATGCTTTTATATTTCTCATTTATAACAGATGGTGATGGTGATTACCGTAAAAATGATTTAAGCCTTTCTGTGAGTACAAATACCGACACTGCATTTTGTAAATGAATTAATTCGCTTATTTTGTATTCGTATTTGTGCGTGTTGCCTTTCTTTATATATATATATATACACTCAGTAAACTCCGGTTATAGTGAACCTCTGGGGACCATCAAATTTCGTCCACTATGTCCGAAGTGGACTAAAACCGAAGTGTCCTCATGGTGAACATTGTATGTGACTAATGGTTTGCTACAGCCGAAAATTCACTATATTCGGGTTCACTATATCCGAAGTTGACTGTATATATATATAAAATATTCTGGCAAGCTCTGAATGTAGAGGAGGACAATGGGCCCCAGCACTTCAAAGATATAGCGCTGGCTGGTCAGTGTACCGCTAATGCATACTAGGGGTGAGGGAGTCGTATCCAATATCAGCCCAAACAATAATACCAGGTGCAGAACCAGTATGGCGGTGCATAAGGCATGAGTTCTGCAGTCTTTCACCACGGTGTCTCCGGACCCTGATCCGATCAGGAAGATGAGGGACTCGTCAGTAAAAACAATGTTATTCCATTCGGTTGTTCATGTCCGTCGTTCATCACACCATTGTTTGCTCAAACGGTTGACTAAACGGTAAACACAGCAATGGACGCCTTGTGGACATTCCACCCTGCTGCAAATGCAAATGACGTCGAATGATACTTGCAGATACCGACTGTTGCACAACATTGCGAATTGTTATGATATGGCTCGTGATGTGGCAGAGCGATCAATCATTGCCATGCGCACAATATACATGTCATCACGTGTAGATGTGCAACGAGATGGGTACAATCGGCCGAGTCGGTCCGTCGTTCCCTCCTGCATCCAGCGACTACAGATCCGCATCGCAGTTGCTTCGATCCGTCCAACACGATCATCGATTTCTTAAGGATAATCCGCAATCCTCATATGCCATTATTCTTCCTCCATCGAACTCCTAAACGTGTTGGAAAGACGCCCGTTTTCTTCTACGAGGAATACCGAGGCATACAGAAAAGAAAAAAACAACGAAAAAAATATTCCAGTAATTTAAGACCTGGACTATTTTTGCGACAAAAAAGTATTTCAGTGTCAGATAAATTTCTTACTTAAGTTTTATGAATGACTCATTAAGTTTACCGAATAACAAACAACTCCAAAGAAATATGAGAAATTATTATTTTATACCTGTTTCATTTCTTATAAAGAATAAGGTTTTATGTATGAAGTCGGTTTAGGAAATATGACTTACGCTTTTTGAGAGGATGTAGATCACCGGCACAATTGCCTGGGGTTAAAGGGATATCAACATCTCCTTCATAGCTTTGATGTCATCACTAGGCCTTAAAATAATAACATGGTCACAGTTTTATTTTCATAAAGTAAAACTACTTAAATTTTCTGGTGAATGCTACGAAATATTAGAAAACATCTTAAGGTAAAAATTGAAATAACCTTGTGATACAAGACAATTCATTGTGATCTATTTCCTATTACACTGCATAATTAGTTACAGTTAAAAACTTGCCTTTTTTCGTGAAATTAAATTTTTTATCTCAAATCATTAAAATGTTATTATGCGTGAGTCAATTCAGCAGAAATTTTAAAGTTTTACTTAATGAAAGTAAAATTGTGATGACGTCAATTTTTATGGCCTACAGATGACACGAAAGCTTGGTGACGTAGCACTTGTTAGGCTTTCTATATCTGGGAGGTGTTGTTTATATACACAGTCGGTTTCAACTAACTCACAGCGAGAGAGACTGATATTTATAGATTTTCAAGCAGGTCGTGACGTCATAGTTCTAGATCGTTTTCGTAACTTCTTTCCTGAGATACAGCCAAAATTCCATTTCTTTCTAGAACTTTTTTTTTGGTCACTAAAGTCCCCAAATTTGTCGCCACGTCACCAAAATGGTCGCCAAGGTCAAGGTTTGCAAGGTTTACTTTCAGGAATGCCTGAACAACTCTATTTCCAGCAACACACATTAATGAGAGGAAAAACATTACAATTTCTTAACAATTCATAAATATTTGAACAGAGGTCTGTGGAGATATTTTTCGAAGCTACAGACATTTAAAGATTACATTAACTGACGCTTGAGAGAAGAAAATGGTTCAATGATTACTCTTCTCTGGCCTTTGTGCTTAAAGAGTTAAAATGTAATTATAAAATAGTTATTTGAATAATGCGGACATATTTGAAGATTTTATTATAAAGAGCGAAGCAGAATATTCAGATCAGCTGCACTCTCATAAGCTCCGCATTTGAATTATTTTTATTTCAAGGCTTTACGGCCACTCCTCTTCCAACAAATGTATTGTATACATACTACAGTTAGACAGACAGATCTTTAAATATTTTTTAAATTAAAAATTTATCTACTCTTTCAATTTCACCTTTAATCAACTGGTACTTAAAATAAAAAGCACAATAGCATATTTTCGACCCAAATAATAAGCGTAATAACTGTTTGATCCTCTGAGACTTCGTCCTTATGTGCCTCAAACATTTTGAACCAGCATTAAGTATTAAAAAAAGTACTTTAAGCCAAGCAACCGTTTGTTGATTTGCTCGGTGGTATCTGAAAATCCACTCAGTTCTGACATTTGAAATGAAGTGCATCACAGCGAAAAATGAAATCACCGAAATGTTTTCGGGAGTTTAAGCAGCTTCTCTTCAGGATTAGGAAGTTATTTATCACGCACTGGTCATAGAGTTTTGGCAGAGACATAAATCTTTTCCTGCGTAAGTTAACAGTCATTAATGTCTGTTTTCTGGATTATATCGGAAAATTCAGAATTTAGCTGCCTAAAGTTTCAGTTAAAATAACTTTAGTTGAAATAACTGAACGCAGAAGACTAAATGCGTGTTATTATACAGGATGTCCCAGAAAGGTAGTGACGCACTTTAAATCTGTACCTGTTTGAAATACGTGGGGAATGTAAATTGAGAAAATGTTCAAAATAAGGTACAAAAAAAGACTGCGTTAAGAAATAATCCTCTCGTTAACTTTCAAAATGTTACACTATTTAAATTTTTATAAGCGTAAGTACAAAAAAATCACTTATGTTCCGTATGCGCTAATGTGGGGATGTACAAAATTTCGGCCTTTTATCATAAAAGTCTCAGAAATATCTATAAACAAAGATGATCGGGAGCTATACATGAATTTGAATACAAACTTTTATTGCTGCATTAAAAAAAATTATTTTTTTATTCATAATCTCTGTACAACCCCTGAAGTGCGATCATCCATGATTTTTTCTCTTCGAGAGATTGAAGAGTGGTTTAAGTTAGCATATATTTATCTTCTTACCTCTGACAATTTTTAAGAATAGGATTCTCAAATTTCGTACATCACTTCGTAATAGTATGAGGCACATTTTACTAATTGGGATTTTTTTTTTTTTTTTTTTTTTTTTTGTACGGTAGTAGTACCCAAATTAAAAAAATATGTAACTTTTTTAAAATAAAGGAGAGGAATTTTTTCTTAAGGTTTCAATTTACATTGCCCACTTATCTCTAATAAATAAAGAATTAAAACGTGTCGCTATCTTTTTGGGACACTCTGTATACAGGGAGTGTGCAGAACATGCATGTATATCCAAAGCAAAATAGATCAAAATGTATAAACCTGGTATGATGGAATGTGCATACTTTAAAATCAAGCACATGTTTTTTAATTATTGACCTTTTCGACTGATTTCTCATGATATAAATATCATGATTATATCATATCATATCATAGTAATATCATATATCATGATTTCTCATGATGTGTTTGTTTTAACATAGGTGTTATATTAGACAGCACTTCATAAAATTCGTAATCTGTGGAGGGGTCGGGGAGGAGCTAGAATGGTTTTTTTTATGTACTTCTCTATCTCGAAAAAAAAAAAAGAGAAATCTATAAAATTCTCGCAGTAAAATACAACACTCATGAATACTTAAAAATCAATTTCAGGACATTCTGGAATTCCTCTTCTAAGGGGGGTAGACAATCACCCTCCCCTTTTTCGAATATTTCTTAAAAGAAAAAAAAATTCTATAAAATTCTTGCTTTAAAATGCAACAAATGCGAATCCTATGTTTAGGCTCAGCTTGCTTGTAAATAAAAACTTATTGAAAATGTATTTGTTTTAATTTAATGTAGATAAGCATATTTCGGTTAAGTTAATATTACGGCTGCATTCCAAATTTTCCCAACAGTAAGTAAATATTTAAATCTTATCAGTACCTCGATATATTGGTGCACGATTGCGAGCTAACATTGTTTTATGGCTAGGAATAACTTTGACAATGATTTTTAATGCAGATTCTATCGGTAAAACTTAATATTACGCTTACATAATTTTTAAAAATCTGTATAAACACATAAAATTATTAACAACTATAACATTTTATAAAGTTATTGTTATCTTCATGTGCTAAAAATTAAATTTAACATGATACAGTCCTTAAACAATACAGTCATTTTTCATATTTATTCAACAGTATAATTTTCTTGTCACATTTATGAAATAAATGCACAAAACAAGCCATTCATTATTTATATAATGACAGTAATAGATTCATGCATACTGCATGTCATTTTTCAAGAGCAGCAACTAAGTACACGCTAGATCTTCATGCTGTGTAAAAGTGTACTGAAGTGTATATTTGCTAGGAAAATTCCACTTGAGTTATTTCTGGAACGTTGTTAAGAATTTGAACTTTCCGATTAAAAAAAAAAGTTTGGAAATTCTCTTCCAGATTTCATTTGGTCCCTAGAGTGCAAATTCTATAAACCACAATCTATTTTCTACTCAGTTCGTTCACAGGCAAACATTCGATATCTGAAGATGACCGTATGTGCTCACAGTGAAAAGTGAAAGTATTGTAGCAGAAATTCTGGTCATTTAAAATCTCGAAATCAAATCAGAAATCAACGAACCAAATTTATGTCAATTAATATGCGGTTCCTAATGTTTATTACTTAACTAGTAACTAGTCATTTACAAGGATTGAAATGACCGTTAAGGCTGATTTAAGTCAATATCTAATTTATATTAGTGTAAAAATGTGAATATATTCATTTCTTGAGAGTAAACTATTTTGGAATACGGGTATAAGTATACGGGTATATTCACTTTATTAAGGTTCTTATTCCCAAGTTCTTACTTCTGACAGACGATTTATAATTTTATAGAAAGTTAGAATACCTTTATTATATTACTATAACTTAATAAAGTGGATGCTTTGGACGGAATTTCACTCCTTTGGAGTAACAATTCACTCTTTTCGTTTTAGAGTGTAAGTATAAAAAAAATAATCCCTGAAACCTCAGATGATCCATGACTATTTTACCATTTCTTATTACAAAGCTACATAATCAAATCATATCGAAGACTGTGAAAATCGATAAGATTTATATAATTTTACTTCCTTAAGTTACCAAGTTGCAGTACAGATCTTACTAAATTACTCGTCTTGTAAGTCTTGAAGAAATTTTACAAACTCAAATACTTTTGTGCAGACACATATGGTACTTTTAAGGTAGCCTGTACATATTTTGAGTTGTTGTTTATTTTAATTAATTAATTTATTTATTTGCATACTTTGGTTTTTAAAACTACGCTAGGGAGTCTTAGTAATCTATAACTTTTGAGTTTTCCTAAATAATGAGTGCTTTGCAGCGTATATGTTTTGATTATATTTTGTATAAAATGAAGAGCTCATAAAGCTATGATAGAGCCATAAAAGGTTAACTTACAAATCCAAATTATGGTGAAGTGAAGTATGAAAGTAACGATTTTTTTTAAATGTCGGCTGGGTAAAGAGCCCCACCATGGCTTACTAAATAAGACGCTCACAAATTTCAACGCTCCTTAATAGATGGCTGAAGTATAAAAGGTCCCTGGTTCAGGCCTAACCACGCAGCTGTCGATCTAACGGTCTGGAGTTTTCCCCGGTTTTCTCCAGATTTAATGTGAATACGCGTTAGAACCCCTTAAAATGTTCTCCAAGGCGCCCCACATCCCTGGCAGATAGACCTTGCTTAGCTTTACATTAACACAGCACAAAGAAACAAGTCGGCTGGCTGAAAACAACCAAGAGGAATTTTGGAGGACGAAAACTAAAAGTATTCAACTGCTAATCAAGTTCCAGCAAGCTTTAATAAGTAAATTATGCTTTAGTCTTTTTAGTTTAACCAAGCATGTAAAACGTAGTTCTTCCTTCACAGATGTTCAAATGTTGTGAAATTAGCAAAAACTTCTATACTTCAGTTTCTGATATTTAAGCTTTTCCTGAAACGTACTGTTAGAATAAAATCATATTTCCGAAGCAATGACCAGAGGAATGACCGATAATGTACACACTTCTGCTTTAAGCGGTCGAATTTATTTATCAGTTTACGGTGGCTGATTTCGGTTAGGGATATTAATCATAGTTTACTGTGATTTCGTTGCGTAGAAGGATATTAATTACCATAATGCTCAATCCTGACTGTTTAAGTGACATAAACGTCAACTTTAGGTAATGTTGTCGAATAAATTTTTACAGGGCCATTTTGTTCACTACATCATTATTATTTGTATATGTATGAATAATAAAAATAACATACTGTTCTTTACTACTATATATTATTATATAATTTCAGGAGCGTAATGGGGAGACTATCAAAAATACCCCCCCTCCTCGAAAAAAAATTAAAATCGCATTAGATTACATGATCTTTGAGGTATTTACATCTTGCAGAAAAAAGTGCTTGTTTATGTAGAAATATTTAATATCCACCTCTGAAAAAATTTCTTAACAGTATGCATCAGCATAAGGAAACAAAGCTTATTTCTAAATAGATTGGAAATGTACTATGAGGGCACACAAAATCCTGTTTTACGGTACATATTGTGTATACTGTTAAACACACTTTGAGGATCCCAAACAATTCAAACAACAAATTTGTTTTAGAAGTAAGAAAATGGCTCAGGTCTTTTCTTTCAAAAACTACGATCTCGTCAGACCAGTGGCGTAGCCAGAAATTTTTCATGCGGGGAGGGGGTTACTACTGAAACTCACATATATGTATACGTGTGTGTTATAAGGGAGTAAAGAATATACATTTTGTATGGCAAAAATTTCCTCATGGGGGTTGTGACCCCCATCCCCCCTTTGACTACGCCACTGAGTCAGACAAGTACTTGTATTATAGCTTCTTAATAACCCTAGCAATATCATTAATATAAAACATGAGAAGTAATCTTCAAAAATTTATGAACATTCTCTAGCTCATGCTCATTTTAATGCAAAAAGTACATGTATTACTTTTAAAACTACATTTGAGATATCCTGCATATTCTGTTAAACAGAATCCTACTCACTTAGAAAACATTTTCAGATCACTCAGTTAGATTTCAACTCACATAGTTTCAAGGTTATGGGGGCTTCACTTGTCATGTTATTCTAACTCCTTGATTTTCAAGTTTCTCGTGGCTGCAAAAGTAATTTAGACAAGAACTTCTTAAGCTGCAATACTAACTACTAAGCCCACGTGCGTATTTGAATCTGTCTATGCGTCATAATAACCGAGTTGATTGTTTGACTTACAGTAATGCAAACATAGCTGATCCCCTTGGCTGATTTTTCACCACTAAATATTTGCACATTATAGTACTCTTTAGGTAAATTTCCTAAGGCACTGTCTGGTCTACTTGATGGAAACTGGCTCATTTTTATGTTGATACCTACCGAGTGTAGAAATTGAAGTATTTCGTATACAAGATCGACAGATTTCTTATTAATAGAAGCTAAAGTTTTAACTTTCAATATTAAATAAAAATAAAAATTATGTTTGCAATTTTTGAACTTCATAAGCATTCTGGCAAAAGTTTCTGGTATTTTTTTTTAAAATATAAATCGTAGGCTTTTTATAAAATAAGATTATTTCAACATTATTTACTTGAGAATTCTTTGTTAGCCAACAATATGCATAGTTCATTTCGTCTCCTTCAAAGTATCCTTCAAACGATATTGGTTCCTAGAGCTTATTCACAAATTAATAGTAAAAGCAAATATAAATAGTATAAATAGTAAAAGCAGTATAAATAAAAGCAATAGTATAAATATAAATATAAATAGTAAAAGCACTTTCAAAAATGTATGTTTATGTGGTGATTATAGATTATTACATTGACATAATTCTAGATCTTTTTTCAAGAGATATTTTTTTCAAAAATTACATTCTTCGAAACGAAGTTTTACATTTAAAACTTATTTCGAGAAATATATCTATATTTTTAATGTTAATCACAGTTACTCTCTTACTGTAGACATAATATTTTTACTTTGTGGTTTATGTGTTTGGGACTGACTATAAAAAGTATTGCTTGCAGAAATGCGATAATGATTTTAATGGGTTTTATAACTGTTAAAACAAAACTGCAAAAGCTAGTTTTGAAAACCTTTTAGGAAAAAGAGTCAGAAAACGTTGTTTTTTAAATTCAGCTGCTGACATTTTAGAAACATTTTGAAAAGTTTTGCGTAAATGCATCATCAGGGAATTCAAAGGCAAAACAAATAAATTGCAAAGCTTAAATATTTAGAAATGTAAAAAGCATTTTCCTGAAGTAACATCATATTTTCCTGAAAGAGCAAATACCATTTATCCAAATTCTCGGAAACTTTATTAAATTCACATACTAAACATAATGTTATCATTTTTACGATATGTTTCATTAAATTTTTGTTACATTAATTTCTGCTACATTGAGTTAAATTGTTTTAAAAAACAATTTTACAAATAAGTTATTCTATTTGCTGAGCTGTTTAGTTAAAAATTCAAACTTATCTTAAAATTAAAAAATAAAAACAATTTAATCATTTTGGTTTCTTTTTCTGTTTCTTTTATATGATGAAACTAGAGTGACGGCATCCAATTCTTTACTATGATGACCACTTGACCCTCGCGGATTCTCTTTAATTTCGAAGCAAGTTGGGCAGAAAGTTCAATATAACCTACGAGGCAGTACACCTTCTCCAAAAAGTATTCGAGTACAAGCGAAATTTCCTATTTTATATTTGAGAATAATAATTGAGTTTTTGAAAAGCGCGCACAACTTGACGGAAATATGGAAAGTAATATTTATACATAGCCTAATTCATATTCTATGATAAATAATTTTTTATATACGAAACCAACGTAGTAAATTTATCTCTGACTCGAATACTTTTTGGGAGGGTGTACGATGCACGATATGACTTATTCAAATATTTACAATATGGAATATTTTAACTTTCATTCATTGCCAGTCAATTGCTCTGTATTCAACTGCAACACTCCGTGCTCAAAGGATTAAAAATATTGCATTTCATAAGTAATTTGTTTTACATTTCACACTCATGCTATACTGGTAGTAAGCATTAGTTTCTTTTGTTCTGAATTTTAAAGTTTTACTTTCTGAATTATTTTATTTATCAATTTTATACAAAATTTGATTATTTTTACTGTCTGACATGAAAAATAAATAAATAAATCGTGATTATACTACGTGGAAGTGCGCGTAGGAAGATTTCCAAGTGGGAGTGTAATCAGCACCTCCTACACATAGAAAGCCTAACAACTGAAGCTTTGACGTCATAACTAGGCCTTCAAGTAATGACGTCATCACAGTTTTATTTTCATAAAGTAAAACTATTTAAATTTTCTGATGAATGCTACAAATATTAGAAAATATTTTAAGTTAAAAATTAAAATACCTTTGTGATACAAAACAATTCATTATGATCTATTTCCTTATTAGATTACATAATTGATTACAGTTAAAAACTTGCCCTTTGTCGTAAAATTATATTTGCTATCTCAAATCATTCAATGGCGGTATGCGTGAGTAAATTCACCAGAAACAGGGGCGGATCCAGAGAAACCATCTGGGGGGCTCCGTTTTTCATTAGAATGATACATTGATTTCCCAATACTTTTTCTACCAATGTATAATTAGACATGGTATATCACAACTAAATAAGCATGTGCTCTGCTGCAAGAACCGTCGAAAAAAAACTCGGAAGGAGGGGGGGACAGAGCTATCGTGCACCCTATACCGATCAAGTTAAGGCGGATGCTCCAGCCACGTGTTTTATGCGTTTCAATGGACGACGGGACTGATACGGGGGAAAATGTTCCGGTGTTCTCTCCATTGTGTGGGGGGACAGGGTTTTCAGTTTAACACATTAATCTTTTGATGCTAGATCCCGACTGGTCATTAAAAGTCCTAAATTTCGGCAGAAAAATGTCGCCTTAACCAGGGCCGGCCCTAACAGTTTTGCCGCCCCGGACAAAAATATAAAAAGCCGCCCCCCACAGTAAAATTACTAGTAAAAGAAATAAATTGTTCACAGATACTGTTTTCATGCCTATAAAATTGGAATAGCTGTTTAAACATAACACAGCATAAGAAAAACTATATTTATTAAAAACCACACATTAAGCTAAAAATCAAAAGAAAGAGAGAAAAATAAAGTTTTTTTTTTTCTGACTTTTAATTCCGCAAATTCCTGACTTTTTCTCTTATCAATTTTTGTACTAATTCATGTTCGATAGCCAATGTAGTTAAATTATTTAACCTACCTGGAAGAGTTGTGGAACATAAGAAATTTTTAGTTAACTTTAATTTCTCTGCACTTGCCACAATTATCTGCAAAGAAAGCGAAATTCTCGAAGCAATAGCAAGATGTGGTGTAAAATCTATAGTTAAAATTAGCTTTAAATTTTCAACTGGGCTTTCCTTTTTAACTAATAAGGCCGTAACTGACACTATTTCATTTACTAGATCAAGCGCGTTTATAATCCCCGATTCCCCATCGGTCAGTATTAACTCCAATTGTTAGCACGGTTACACTGTGTTACAATGTTTAATAAGCACTTTTTAGGAGTGTCTTAACTCAGTTATGCCGTGCAAAAATTTAAAATAATTACATTGGGTACTTATTAAATTAAATCTGCATTCTAAGATATTAATCGCTTTGTTTACTGTAAAAAAATAAATCTATCTTAAATTTTAATTTAGGATCTTTCACCAGATCATCTCGTGATTCGCAATCAAAATTAATATGTTACGTGGCTGCTTAAACTCAGTGTTAACCAGAATACTATTTCGTCGGTCAGTTCTCTTGTATAACAGAACATTTCATTTAAAATCGCATCAAATCGAAGATCCTTTCAAAAAATCTTCACAGTTTCTTAAGAGTTCTAGAGCAGGTGGTCAATCGTTGTCTTTTGACTGCAATACCTTTCCTAATGGATTCATCCAATTGAAGATTTTGTACCAAATAATAATAGAGCATAGGAACATGAACTGTTTGAGAGAGTTAAATAATCCTAGCCTCATTGGAATTAGATTTGTCAACACCTTTTTACCTTACTAAGAATGCGATCTGTTCAATTTTTTTGGCATCAGGAATGCAATCCAGAAATATGGGATAATATTTGGCTTGTTGAATTTCATTAACAAACTGTAATTTGAATCCAACTGGAAATCTTGTGAAAAATCTATGCAAAATATGTAAATATTTGTTTGCACATCACATATAAACAACTAAACAAGGGCGTGTAGCCAGGATTTTCATAGGGGGGGGGGCAAAACAAAGAGACATGGAGTCCAACTGCTCCTGCCCCCGGTTTGTCATAATCAGACCCTACGACTAGCTCATTTTCTGAAGCGAATGAAATGAAATTTATAGCAACACCAAAAGTGGCAACTTAATTTAAACTGCAGTTGCTGAAATACTTCTAATTCCTTTAAAAGTTTTGAGATTTAAAACTGTTGTTTGAAAACTGTGTGTAAATGTATGTTCGTCCATTGTTAAAAAATGGCTCAAGGGAATAGAATGAAATTTGGAATTATATTGAATGGTAAGTTAATTGAAACAATAGCTACCAAAATTGTTTTAAATAATTCATAGACTTTGAGATTTTGTAAAAATCGCTTTAAAGTTTGTTCTGGCATCCATCAAAAGCGGATAAAGAGAACAGAATGGAATTGGGCCATATGATGGGTAACAAAGCATCATCGAAATTTTTAAAAGATTTGAATAAATTGAAAGGGTTTGCAAAAGTTGCATAGTATTTTTTCTTTTCTATTTTAGGGGGCGGGGAGAGAGAGGAGGGCGTCACTTTAAGGCGTCTGGAGGTAATACAATTATTTTTTAATTTTGAGAAAATTGTGCAAAAATTTGACAGGCATAATATTAAAATTTCTAAAGTTAGAACAAATTTCAGTTACTATTGATGATATTGAGTTAAATAACATTGATATATATATATATTATTTTGAGAAAATTTTGTGTGACCACTTCGAGAAAACAACTAGTGGTCAGGCAAAAGGGAATGAAATGAAATTATGTTAAATAGTAGGCGGTTAGTAAATTAAAATTTCGGGTTTTTAATTTTCTACAAATTTGAATGATTTTTGAGGTATGACGTAAACTTTGATAAAGCTTTTCGCGCATCAAGTAAAATCATCAAAATATTATTCAATCGGACGTTTCAGTGTTAAATATCGGCTACTTGCTATTACAAAGAATTTTCGAAATATTCTCTTCTCAGTTTAATATTCGTTACAAGCATCTTCTTTTGCAACTTTAAATGACTTCTTGATGTAGGAAGCTCATCCACTAAAAGAAAACGTTAATTTTGAATGCAAAATATTTTCTCTATTGACAGTTTATCTCAGTAATTTGTTACTCTCTAACCTATAATTTTTGAACAATACACAAGAGTTATAACTTAGCTTCTATATTTCTGCCAGTATGTCAATTCCATTTTTTGTACTCTACAATGCAAACGAAATTTCGCGCGGTTAGTAAAAACCCATCAATGACGGATGGGTACATCAGCTAGTAAAGTTATATAGAAGGATATTCTTCGGAATATTTTTTAACAATTCTTTTACTAATACGAAAAATTTCAAATTCGAGCCAAAATGCCGCCCCTAAAATTTGCCGCCCCGGACAGGGGTCCGGTTTGTCCGGCCCTAGGGCCGCCCCTGGCCTTAACCACTGTAGTGACGACAAGACGTGGCTAATCATCAACGACCTTTATTCATGTTGTTGTTCACGGGCCTTACCCATTAACATATTAGTGTGTACAGAGTATAATTGCTTAATGCAATTGAACCCATTTCACAGCCACCGTGCAATATACAGTGTTCACAGCATACATTTTCGCATTTTAGGATGGCATTAAGTTTTCCAGATTAAGTAATTCCCATCCTTTTCTGTCAGTAAACCAACTTCAATTGCTATTTACAACTATTATCACTATTACCTGCTATTTACAATTTGAGCTTTCTTTTTCAAAACCAGACTAGCTATACATTGCCAGGTACTCACTTTGTATGATGTGTACCTTAGAATATGTTTTACTTTTATAATGAGGATTTGTACCCATACGTCTGGGTGGTGTGGACAATTTATGAGAGCAGTTGAAAGAATGAAAGCTGTACAAATTGCGGAGGGTTGGATTGTTCGTCTATGCTTCAGCATCACTTAAGGCCGATGTTGATTGCCGCTGCGTCTAACGTGACTGCAGTGGGTAAGAGGGCATTCTCGTCGCGAATTTTACGACTTTTTAATGGCAATTCGAAGTTTACTGATAAAAGATTTCTGCACTAAACCGCAAACTCCGTCCCTTACAAAATGTAGAGAGAAGCGGAAGTTTTTTTTCCACGTATCAGTGTGCCGTCGTCCATTCAAATACGGTGAAACCTGCTAAAGTGACCACCTTGATAAAGAGATCGCCCCTCCTTCTGTTTAAAAATAAAAGCTGTATCATTTTCGTAAATAGAGAAATTAGGTTTAGTCCACAAAGATTCAAAAAGTATTGGTGCAAATATTCTTGGTATATATATATATATATATATATATATATATATATATATATAATAAATAATAGCTAACTTACGTAAAGTGAAATCCCAAGATAATCCATTGATGAAGTGAAAAAAATATAAAAATAAAAAAGCAGATAGCACATGGTGCCAATTAACGAGCTTATACCGAATAAAGTGTTTAAATATAGCCTTTTAAGGCAATGAAAGAGTGGATAAATTGTATATAAAGCGCCAAATGATACCTGGTGGGCTTTTAAGCCTAGTCACATGTATCCACTATAGTCAGAAATGGAAAGGATAATTGAAATGGTGTGCTCTATCATCAGGCGCCACCGCACACCCTACTGTTCGGAGTTTTCCGTGCTTTCCTCTGAAACTTAGAGAAAATAAGGGTTAGGACCTCTTAGAAAGACCCCCACGGAATGCATCCCACCCATCGGCTTAGATTCCATGTGCAGATAATTGGACGTAATCCTACAGCACCAACACCAGCCCTTTACACTTTACATTCTTAGGACTGTGAATATTTTTCTTGATATATTGGCGTGTTTAAAGATGTTACTTTCATTATCATTATATTATTTTGTTATCCACAAAAAATTATTTTAAGTTACCTTTAAAAAAGGTAGTAAAAACAAGCAATACAATAAAATTAGGTTTCAAGAAAATCAAAATGAGTCAGTTATTTCCTTTTTCGCCTTCCCGTTATTCTTTCTTCCAGATTTTCTGAAATGTGAAATGCGTCAGCTTCCATTTTATGAATTTTTCTAGCTAACCAGCCGATGCCTGAAAATTTTGCATTCCAAATTTTTGTGCCTGAATAACAGCCCTGCAGTAATTGCTTCATTTTATTTTATTTTGGTAATACGAACAATTATCTACAGGAGAGATCTAGACCGAGTACGGGGTGCCTACGTGGGGGTTTTTCTAAGGGGTCTTAATCCATACTGATGAGCAGTTTCGGAGAAAAATGCGTAAGACTCCGAACGGCTAGATTGACGGACACGACCTGAGTTTGAACCAGGCACTTTCTTCTCACAGTTGCGAGCGCTATGAGCTCAACCACTCGTGGGGCCTCCAGAAATTGGAATTATGTGTTACTTGATGTTATGTGGCAAGTCTATACTACAGGCATCTGCATTCTGGGGCGGTTGCCTTTTTTCAGTGGTTCTAACGCGTATTCACGTTAAATCTGGAGAAAACCACCTGGAAAAACTTCAGATAGTTAGTTCGACAGCCGCGCGGTTGGCCCAAACGTGGGACCTTCACACTTCAGCCGCGTATCATGTCGAGTGTCTTATCCACTCGGCCATGGTGGGGCCCAGAAATTAGAATGTTGGATGCTCTTGCTTCTTGCAATCATTTGCATGCAGAAGTGCCTTGGCAAACTCTTACAATCGGTCACATTGACTATTCGGCCGTTTGGATTTGGATAAACTAAACTAAATTTTTGTGAACTGAACCAAATTTTTGTGCTGTTTCGAGAGTTTTCTCTTTGCTTCTAAAATACCTTTGAGAATACACTCAGGCAGTTGAGATTGCCTTGCGAATTGCACTTTTGATATTCCCCGCACTTTTTTCCCACATTTAAAAAATTTGTCCCCTGTTCCTGTAGCGTAAGATGAAAAAAAAATCGTTTTTAAACAGAAACGACGTCGTCTTTGAATAGAAATTTTTTACGTTGGAGTTGCTGGGACTTGGAAATATCGTCTTTGGAAAGAGATCGTCGTTAAACAGAGTCAACTGTATATACAGTGCTACTTTTTAAAATTTCAGTTTATGTGAAAATTTACAATTTTTTTAACTTCCCTAACCATAGTGTATTTCTAGCTCTTGGGGGGGGGTCGAGCCAGAAATTTCAAATAGTTTTACTTTATGAAAATAAAGTTGTGAGGACGTCGCTTTTGAAGCTCAACTGATGACGTGAAAGATTGGTGACGTAGCAGTTGTTAGGATTTCTATTTCTAGGAGGTGTTGATGTGATACGGTCAAAAGCAGAGCAGACGACGGCTGACTGAGTAGTCACTCCACTTCTACTATGCTCAGTGACCAACTAAGAGTTAAATACTTTTATCAGTGTTTAAAGTAAACCTTAACATTCGCCATGGAAAAGTGTTTAAACGTATCATTACATTCCTCCACAACGGTCTGTGTAAAGAAAAGAATTTTTTTTCGACATCATTTTAAGTTGTAATATTACTACGTTAGAAAAATAACTGGGTGAACTAAATGGAATTTGTTTCACAGTAGTCAAAATCATGACGTTAAAAATTTTAAATTGAGTGAGATTGATAAACTCTGCCCAAAAATGTATGTCCCATGAAAGTAAATGGGTAATATGTGCTACTCTAATTACCTCCTCGAGATTACACAGTTTGGCATTTTAACGAGATTAAAGTAAACTATTTTCTTCTACTAAACGAACCACGGAGTACTTAAATATTTAAATTGAGAATTCAACATCTCCTATGAATTATTTTTATTTTTAGACCTGTGCATTGTCTTAAAGTTGTTTTAGTAATGTAATACAACATTAGATTTTGAATTTTCAAAATAAAAGCTTTGTTATGATGATATGAATTAAACCACAATATATTGTGTTAGTAAATACTTTTGGAAATCAAAGGTGTTTTTGTATTCATCATTTTTCAGCGGAAGCCATACACAATTAAATAAACAATAACTAATCTTACTTTAATATATTCCGAGGTAATTTCAATAGAAGAAACTACCAAATCTTTTTAATCCGTTTTTTTTTCTTTTTTTCCCTCTGCATTGCTTTAAATTCATTCTTTCTTTGTTTTATTAAGATTTTATTATTTTTTTCAATGATGCTGAGATCTAACATTCCCCAGTAGCACAATTAGTCCAAAAAACGTTTAAAACACGTTTTTTAACGTCAAAAAACGTGTTTTCAACGTAATTTAAACGTTTTTTGAACTAGTTGTGCTACTAGGGTTGTAGTTTCAAGGTAATTAAGTTATAGCAAAATAGTTTTTGAATGGGACTGGCAGTTATCTGGCTGCTTGCTTGTCTCCAGTACATCTGCTTCCTGATTCTGAGTCGCAGCAGTACGTACACTAGCTATGGGTGATTCTCAAAAAACGTTACAAATCAGGTTCCTTAGATTCAATGGGGTTCAAATTTCTTTTGTTTGTTGTTACAACTTTAACATAAAACTTTTGAAACAGAGATAATATTAACATAATAGTTACTTTGCTTTGTGATTAAAATAGCGTTCGAAATATATACATAAATTTAGTACTTTCTCAAAATCTCTTGTCCATCTGCATAAATTGAAAAAACAAACAGTCATAAAGTTATATTAATTAAAAGATTTTCTGTCGATGGGACCTCTAGTGAAAGATTATATTTCTGTCTCTTTTATTAACTTAAAAAACTAAATTTTGTCAGCAGCTTTTTTTTCTGTTGCTTATATTTTGTGGCCCCAGAATTTTATTCTTTTAAAAGTCCACAATATTATCAAACTTTTGTAATTGAATTTCCCATCATGTGGCTCTGCCTTATTAAGTAGTTACCTTATGTTTTCTTTATTTTTTTTCCATGACTGCAAACTGCATTTTATAGTTCTTTTTTTTAAAAATAAATTGATTAAAATATTAAAATGAGTACATTTCTTCCATGCCCTTTAATGACACTAAGATCAAAGTTAAATGCTTTTTCAAAGCCTTAAAGGTATGGCTGATAGCAAGATAAATGTCGAGCCGAATAAACGAAATGAGCAAACCTCAAGTGAACTGTTTTTTGTCCACGCTGTTACCTGTCTACACTCTTACCACATGTCCTCTCTGTTTTTAAGAATAACACAAAAATTATGATTCAGTTTTACATTAAGATACTTAAGGCATACATATTCTGTTAAAATCTAGTAAGTAAGAGCACAATAAATTTGCAATTGTAAAATAATCGAGGAAAAACGCAATGTCTAGATTGAGCGTAACAGAGCGAACCTATATTAATAAATAATTTGAAGAGATGTATTTATTTAAATGTAATTGACATTTTTGATAATTGTTCCTGCCAAATTATGCATATAAACACTAGACTAATTACTTTACCTTCATTTTTTTATGTCTGGTAAAAGCGAGTGGGCACCTTTTATCTTTCTACTAAGCAAAAAAAAAAAGTTTTTACTTACATTGAGAAAAGTGTACGAATTTTGATACATTCTATCCCATTAACTAGTTTTTTGGCTAACAGTAAATAAAAGATGTAAAAAAATAAGAATTTTTTAAAACGCAGTGTGTGTGTGAACGATAAAATTGTGTACATTTTTGAGAATGACCTTTATACTGTTCCTATTTTAAGCGGAAAATTTGTCACTAAGTATTTTACGGCATAATTGACTGAGTTCAGTTTCAAATTATCAAATGTAGCATTATTCACAAAACGATATTCAGACTGAAAAGAATTATATAAATATAAGTAAAAAAAAGTTTTTTAAACAAGCTTTTTATTTGTAAAAATGTATAATGATTTTTCAGAGCATTTTTCAACCTCAAACTCGAACATACAAATCCTACCTCAACAGAAATAAAAGTGCTAGAGGCCTTAAAAGGAATGTTTTTATTTGTGAATAATTTTTTTTTTAATTTTATTTTCACACATTAGAATTAATTTTTAACTTTACATTGGTCAGTTTAAAAATCAGTCAGTTATATTACATGTACATTAAATTGCTGTGTAATTAATTTCTGCATTTCTAATTTCCGCAATTCACATAGTTTAGATCGGCAGTTTGAATAAAAAGTATGTACACTTTAAATACAAAATATATAATTAAGAGTTATTCATTTGAGGAAGCTTAAAGTAAAAGTGTCTGTTTAATGCTTTAAATAAATATATAATTAAGCCTTCATAACATTGCATTACAGAAAACTTACTCACCACTACAACAAATAAATTATGCATTCGCTAAAAAAAATTAAAGTAATTGCTTGTTTCGAAACCAACTTTTTCATAAGAACTATGATTTTGGAAGGGAATTTTTCATTTTCCTTCATCGTTTCAAGAGAATATTAAAGAAACAATTTTTACCAGAACCTTATTGTTCACTTATATTATGGAAATGAATGAACTATTATTAAGAAATCCAGTTTTTAAACTTATTTCTAAGATTTAAGTTTTTGAAAGGAAAAAAAAAACTAACGAATTATCATTAACTTCACATTTGACTTCGGTTGTCATTAACCTTAATTGAGTGTGTAAAGCGGGAAAAAAATTATCAGTTTCTAAGACATTTGAATCAGTCGCTCTTTTCAGAGTTTAAATGTGTGAGTTTTAATTAATCTCGCGTTCAATTTTCAACCACTTGGAAGATTAAGTACACAGCTTTCTTAAAAGCAAATTTTGTACACGAGAATAAAAATGAATGTTTCCATACATATTTTAATACTGATATCAAGCTTTCACATCTTAATTGACAGAAGAGACAGTATCTTGACTGTCTCAATTCAACTCGTAATGAAATGCTAATGCAGAAATTCCATTAATCACTGTTTATATCTCCCTTCGATTAAGAAAAGATGATCTGAAAGTTAATTTGTTCAATCCTTTGAAACTGATTTAGGTAAATGTTCCCTTATCTGATCAGGTAAGAAATGACTAGCATGTTCTGCTGATTAAAATACGAGCAGAATAATCAGAAAATTAACGTTATCATTTATTAACAACGACAATATTTTATCGAGCACTCTCTAAGACTTAATTTTAATATAAATATAAAACTTTAGTTGACGGCTATTCTCAATTTTTACTTCCGAAGTTTAAAAAAATTACTTTTTCTTAATTTGAGTTACAGAAATGAAAATAAAAAATGAAGAAGATAGTTTTTCCAGAATAAGTAGCAGATGCAAAAAGTAATATTTAATCTTTAAAAACGAAAAAGGAAAGAGAATTTTGATAATTAAAAAGGGGAGCCTTTTATTGCGTATTTCAATAATTCGTTTACCTTATGGTCAGTGACTGAGTAGTTTTGTCCCCTGAAAAATTACGTCGACGTTAAGAACATTCGATGGAATATTTCAAAATTGTCCCGGTTAGCACTCCAAAATATCGACTTTTTTAAAATTTAATGTGGCAACGATCCACATATCTATTTCAAAAATCCTCCAGAAAGAGACAACTATAGGATATTGGGCTATCGTCGATGAAGTTGTCTTTGTGCATGATTTTCGAAATAAATATATACACTATCATCGATATAGTCTCAAACTTCATTCACAACATAATGTTCTTCCGGTGCACGCACAGACATTTATATTCAATGTATAGTAAAATATTGGTCTTCCCGATACTTTTTGGGCTTTACTAGCAACTTTAACTCAATAAATCAGTATGCGGGTTTTTGTACAGTCTTTAGTAAATTTCGTTATATTTTTTTTACATTTCTTTCTTTTAGTCTATACGTTATCTAATTAGATTAGGAAACCAATTCGATAGCTTAATTTGGAAGGCAGACCGGTTCCTAGCTCGAAAAACAATTCAAACAAATGATCTTTTGCAGGCTGAAGTGTTAACCGCTTGTAAAAATCAGTAATTTTTTATTCTGAAAAATCAGCTGACATTCAAAGAGAAAAAAACACACAAAATATGCTCATTCAAAGCATTAAGTCATAAAGACGTTTTCCATCATTTTGTGTAATATCGATTCAAATAAACCTGACTGTAATGTTGTCATTAATGCTGTGGATAGAAATTTTGAACTGCAATAATTACAATCCTAGAGGTAAAATAATTGTGAGGCTGATTAATTATTGATAATTTATTCTTTGCCTCAGCTAACCAATGTGCGACAGAATATCATGAAGCCTGCAGACATGATGTGATTCCGCCAAAAGCTCTGCTGTAAAAGTGGAAATCATTTTTTTCAGATATCATTTAACTTGACTAATGACTAATTTTGCTTTTTTAAATCATAAGCCTCAAACGCACTATTAAAAAAAAAACATACACTTTGTGTGGAAAAAAGGCTGGTCATTTCTCATTTTTCAACTTTTGATATTTTCTCCAGTACTTTACTCTACAATTTTATTTACAATTTTTTTTTAACACTTAACTGCTTTTTAAAATTTCACTTGCATCAGAAATTGTACGAGGTTGCTCACGCAAATTCAAACATAATAATTCTAATATTAATATCCAAGATCCTTTCTCTCCCCCACCCCCCAAAAAAGCAATAATAATAATAATGCAAAGAAATATTAAAACACTGAATAAATAATACAACGATTCAAAAGCATTTCCAGTGTTTTTCTTGGATGGCGTGTCAACACTTCGTCAAAAGTTTATTTTGGGGCAGAAATTCTGCTTTCAATTTCGAAGGTCTTTTTGATTGACATTCGATCCTAGCTTTGCGACACAGACATGTTATTGGCACATCGAGAAAATTAGCTGCTGAGACCTTTCGGCAAACACAGTCTTAGGATACCCTTCGCTGGGTTTCAATATCCAGTTTATTGTGACTCATTCCGGAACAGTCGTTTACTCCTAGTAGAAAGCTTTGAATACTACATTTAAACTTTTATTTATACCTTATTTGTTGCTTTGCATTTAATTAGCACAAATACTGCAGTTAAAATTCTGGTTCAAATTACGCATGAATAAATTGTGTGGCTTTTAGCAAATTAAACAATTAAAGAAATTAATTTTTTTTCACTTTTTTCGTTTGTTTGAAAGCAAATTTCTAATTCTGAGGCTATTTGCTTTTTCTACTTTGTTCTTTTTAAAACAAATCCATTTGAAACAACTTTTAAAAAAATAAGTTACATTTGTAAATGGCCTGAATACGATTTTTAAAAGGTACTTGGTAATAAATCTTATCTTTTAAATTTTATATTATAAAGCTGAAGAATTTATAATTAAAATACCCTGTAATGTAACCACGACATAAAAAAAATCATTCATCAAAGGGCTATCTTAAAAGTCTTAGTGTTATGTCGTAAATATGCATGGCATTATCTAAACCGTCAATGTATGCACAAATTTTCATTTCATTCAATACACATTGTAAATTGTTTGAAATTGAAAAAGAAGCACTTCCCACTTTAGACTCAGTCTGAGTACTTGAGATTACTTCCCGAGTGAAACATCCCCTTTTACCATCTATAAAAATAAAATTTCACTTTTGCCTGTACATGACTTGTAGGCAAGAAATTTTGCGATTTCTATCCTTTTCAAGAACCTGGGAATCCAAAACGATCGTTAAAAAAAATAAATAAATAATAAAAGAATGTTCTTCTCTCCGTTCTGCCAGCCCTGACGCCGTTTATTTATTTATTTATTTATTGTTCACGCATCACTTAAAAATGAATGAAGAAATTAAGCGAGATTTTGTGACACGATATGTGGTCACTCAACTTAAACTACAGGTGTCAAGTTTCAATAAAATTTGTGATTTTACGAAAATCGGTTCAAAATGTGTAAATTCTTGCTCGTGCATCGCGCAAACACCTCCAAAACGAGTGAAATAGAACTTATCATCATGAAAGGTTGTCACTTAAACTAGTAGGCATTGATTTTTTTTTTCAAAATTTCAATAGAATTTGAGATTTTCAGAAAATTTATTCAAAATGTGTAAATTTTTATTCTCGCATTGATGTAGATGATTACTGCCCTAGTAGCACAACTAGTTCAAAAAACGTTTAAATTACGTTGGAAACACGTTTTTTAACGTTAAAAAACGTATTTTACACGTTTTTTGGACTAATTGTGCTACTAGGGTGATGTTGATGTTGTGTTAGCTCAAAGCTTTTCGTGTAGAGGTAGACCATCGAAACTCGGGTGCTCGTAATCGAGAACTTGCTATTGATAAAGCGAAATAAGTCGGAATAGTTCAAGCTTCATGATACTTCACCTTCCAGAATATTTATTGTTTGAATCACCTTCCAGTAATTCACAATATTGCTTACTGAAAAGAGTTGTTCAGTCAACTATATTCCGAGGTGCAGGAATAGACAATTTTAAGTAAGAAACACTCAGAAAAAAGTGTTGTTATAATGCAAAATTAATAAAAACTTTTTGCAATGACACACATAAATACACTTATCTAGAATATGAGCATTTCGGCCAGTACAAAAATGTCTCGCCTTCGTGCATTGTATAGAAGTACCAGCATCTACAAGAAGAAAGAGCCTGGAACTAAAGTTTTTGTTTATTTTATTGATAATTTTTACTCATGAGCCATTAAAATGTTTGAAAAATATCAGATTGGTCACATTTTATGAACAAAGATAGAAAAAAAACTTTCGACGTAGTGAAAGTTAGGATATTAATCTTCATATACAATAATCTTCATACACGCTTCAATGTACTTCAAACTTTCAAATATTACATGCACATCATGCTTTGAAGAATTGCAAGAATTTTCTCAAATCTTACATGAAGCGTGCATGTTATACAGCAAATGTCAGCATTTCAAGTTAACATTTTCTAATATATTTATAAAGGCAAATAAATGTATTTTCTAAATAGCTTTTCTTGTGCCTAAAGGAAGTTAATTTCTTTCAAAGCAAGTAGCACTGAAAACTGCTGTAAAATCTGTTTTCCCTTTTCTTAATGTAAGATTAATATAACAGTCGACAGTTCCTTACCTCAGGAAATTCGTAGAAAACATAAAAGTGGAGCAATAGATTACCAAATATCTGTAGCTACATGTAGTACTTTGTGTAGGAAAGTGAACCCATTACTTTTCTGCACTTAAATTGCTTTTATACGAATGAAAAATTGCTTTAATACTCATGTCAGATTAAATAATGCAAATTTGCTGATATGCGTCAACTACATTTTACGGAAAATGTTTATATTATAACTGTTCACATCATAAAATTTCTAGAAAAAGTAATAAAATGACAGATTAAATTGTATCATTGTTATTCTTAGCAACTTCAGGCACTTCAGCAAAATTTTCTTGAACTCCTTCCCTAAATCCAATGCGTTTTGAGTAATTTCAAACTTAGGGCATTAACTTCAAATACAGAAATGAACAAAACTTATCATCATTTTTTAAAAATTCTTTTCTCATAATCCCGTAGTTATTTTGTATCATTTCATTAAAGACGTTAAAAGAGACAGTATAAATATATTTTTTATTTTACTATACATTTTTCTTTCTTTTTAATTCCAATTCACATATGTGAAACACATGTCTGCATTGATTTAAATATTTTTTTTCAATTAAAAGAATAAAAGGTTTAATTTGCAAATAATATGTTTTCAAGAGCGTGGTCTACAGTTATTTTTGTTCACAGCTTTGTGAAAACTGAAAGCGAGTGAACATTATAATAAGAATTCAAGTGGACAAGATTATTTATTTTCTGAAGCACATTTTGGCAAAGTAGAAAAATAAGATCTGGCATATATCAACAATCTAGATTTAATTACTTTTTACAGCTAAATTCTTTCTTTCTTTTCATTTATTTACTTATTTTTTTACTTATTTTTTTCTGTTGGCCGTACATCCACTTTAATGAAGCTGCTTTCTTCTTAATTTCCAGAGAGTATAATTTCAATACCATTCCGATTGTAGTTTAGGCCACATTTAATCTTTTATACCCTGTTTACTACTTCACGCTACTAAGCAGCTATTTCGTTGAATCAGCGGGTCTAGGTATTTCATTAAACGAATTCTTTTGTAAATTGCTTTTTTTGTTTCAGCATTTTTGTTGAGGCAGAAAATTAATATACCATTATTTTTTTACATATTTAACTAGTATATGAAAGAAAATTCATCATATTGAGACGTTAAAAAAATAATATAGCTTGCGTATTACTGAGAGCATTTCAAGGAAGATTTCAAAGACTTATTGGAAGGCAAGATAACGTAACGAAAGATTCAGGATGACATTTATCAGATGAGAAAGAAGTGAAATTTTTTTATCACAACATTATGGTGAAAACGTGCAGCTTATTTTGCGCAGAGTATATGATATCCTGATTAGTATAAATAACAGCTAAAACATAACCAATCATTAAAATAAATAAAAATTAATATCGACTTTTTACACTGCCTGTTACGGATTATTGAACAAAGTTTATCTTAAGTGCATCATAATTCCCTCTGAGGTCTGAAAAGGACATATTGAAAACTTTTAAGAACTCAGCAAAAAGTTTCATGTCACTATACAGGGTGTCCCTGAATTCATGGGCCATACTATAAGGGTAGGTAAAATACATATAAACAGTGGCGGCTCGTCATTAAGGGCCAGAGGGGCCTGGCCCCACCGACTAAGCATCGTCTAAATCAAAGTATCTTCCTATTATGTAAGGCAGATCTTTCAGTAATTTACCTTCATTAAAAAAATGCACGCGTTTTACTCTATTTTAATACTATCCATTAAAAAACGCACTTAAAAAAGCGATAGTTATACGATTTCCCCCCTATCTAAACCATGCATGGGCTGGCTTGCCCTGAATTGGGCGTCTCTTCTCCGTTCACCGGGTTGACATATTTGGCATTGAGCACAAAAGCCATACTGACGCGGAATTAATTTGGCTTCCAAACGGCTTATTTGGCGCTGCCTTCTGGGCCTAGATCTTCGGGCCCTCGCACGGTGATCCACACGACCGTACGGGGAAATTTCGGCAATCGGTAGCTATTGGCGAAATTTTCCGCTTACAAGGAAATCATTTTTTATTTACGTGATCGTATTTTTGCAGTGCAGTCAGATATTTTTCTGTTTTGTTTTCTTGATTTACGAAAAGCGATGTATAAATGTATTTTTTATATATGTTGATATTTATTTTAAAATAAACAAATCATCTAAAAATTATGAACAGGCAACTATAAAGAACATAAATATTAAATATTTAAATGTGGCTTTTTGTTTAGTAATAAAGTAAACTTTTCAATTTAACATAACTAGGTAAAAAATAGCAAAAGTTGTATAGTAAATTCGATAATTATTTGTCATTTGAGAAATTTTAAATACTTACGCTGTGTGCACGTGGGATAGGTTGTTCTATATGTATATATATTTTCGCGATTTTAATTGGCACTGTTTTTTTTTTCGGGCCCCACCACTGAAACGGGTCACAAGCCGCCACTGCATATAAAGAAGTTTTTTTTTTTGTATAACAATGGGGGTCTAAAATAAAAAGTTTAGGCGGAAAAACATGAAATGCTGATGAAATGAAAAAAGCTATTTGTTTATAATATTACAGCAAGTGCTCAAACTTGCCACCACCATCATCGACACAGGCCTTGTATCGTTTACCAAGTGATAGGCATACCCTTTCGAAAATGGCTTTCACGATCAGTTTCAGCAGCAACTGAAATTTTTGCAATGAGGTCTTTACAGGAATCAATAAGAATTTCGTAGATTAGTGCTTAGATGTGTCCCCATACGAAAAAATCGATTGTTGATAAGTCTGGTGAACGTGCTGGTCAAGCGACTGGTCCACTTTCTCCAATCCATTGAGGTCCAAAGGTGGCATTGAGGTAATTACGCACATATTTGAGGGAAATGGACTTTTGAACGGCAACTGGAACATATCGAGTAATTCCGGTAACATATTTTCCAGAAAAATTCGGTACTGTTGATTCGTGGTGTTGAGAAGATGTGGTAGCAAGTATGGGCCCATAAGAAAATCATTCACAATACCCTCCCACACATAACAGAGACCCGCTCCTGGAAAGCATGGAGACATGTAGGCTGTGGGTTAGAGGTCATCCACATGTGGGCATTGCGTAGATTAAAAACTCTGTCTCAAGTAAAGGTGGCCTCATCTGTTAAAAGTACTTTTGAAGAAAAGCTAGGAATGAAAATGCACTTTGATGCAAAGACCAATGACAGAAAACGAAGATAATTAACTGCATTCAGTGCATAGGTCCCATATAAGTGGTATAGAAGAAGTCTTTCCTGACGCAAAATTCTCTGTACGGAGATTTTACTCACACCTGTAGTTCATGTAATTAATCTTGTGCTAGTGCTGTGATAATTTTCAAGCTATCTCAAAATACATTCCTCCATTTCTCGAACTCATACATGTCTAACATGAAATAAAGCTCTGGCGTTTACGCCTGCTTTATTCTTGCAAAGCTAACTGTGTAAAGCGGAAATTTTCTAATCCGTCTCTGTTATACTGGAGAAGCGTTCATAGAGCAACCTTAACGCCTACCTTCACTTACAGTTCGCAGATTCGTGCATAAGATACATAATTTCTCAAAGAACTTAGATGCTAAGATTTCTCAAAGAGCGTAAATTGCTCCATCACGCTCAAAATTCTCTAACAGCAAAGAATTGTTTGGAACTCGTGTAATTGCTTTGTAGAGGTTTTGATACTGCAAATTAAATAAACTTCCATATTCAATATTTTTCTTCCAAAAATACATCTTTTTTATGCTACGTCATTCACTTGTATATCGTCTGCTCTAAAATTTTACAAAAATACATACAGAGTAAATGTTTGTGACTTTACTCTCTACAGGCCTCAATATACCACAATCACTGAATCGACACTTCTAGGACTTTATTTCTGTTAATGGTTGTGCGTTTCGGCATTTAACGTAATATTATGTAGATAAGGAGCTTTTTTCATTTCCACAGCAGTTCTTGCTTTTCTGCCTGTTCTTTTCATTCCAAGCCCCCTGTTGCTATACGAAAAATGCTTCTTTATACGTATTTTACCTATCCTTAAAGTTCGCCACAAGAATTCTAGGATACACTGTATATAAAGCAATCTATTTAAATTTTGAAGCTTTATAAGTTTTCGATGAGTGAGTTCTTAGACATGCGACAGACTTGTATTAAAATGCAAATTCTTCGCATTTTCTTCAGAAGCTAGGCCGGCCAATGGCCAAGTGGATAAGACACTGAACATTGGTAGATGAGAAGGTCCAGGGTTCTAGCGGTCTGGAATTTTAGGTGTTTTTTCCAGATGTAATGCGTACATGAATACACGTTAGAATACCCTAAAATAGCCTTTGCCCAAGGCATTTCTTCCTTTGGCCCTTGTGTGCTTTGCTTTAACAAAACAACTTCATCAGCTAGCATAAGCGCACACAATTTTGTTAAATCACTAAATTGCTAAATCATTAAGCATAGGGGAACGAACACACGATATTTAATTTACCCCCCCCCCCCCCCGCCCAAAAAAAAAAAATCAAATAGGGTTAAGTGAGGTAAACTAAGTTTAAACGCCTTGGAGGATAATCATATGGATTATCAATCAATATCATGTATGTCTTATTCAACGCCAAGGAAGCTTAGCATGTATGCATTCATACATGCTTGGAAGAGAAAGCCTTTATGAAAATTATTATCATATAATTTTCCTGTAATTGCTGCAACAGAGACGATCTTCAGTTTTCAGTTTTTAGAATTCTGCAGTGCTGCTATGCACTATTGGATACCTTAATTAAAGTAGTCATGTATATAGTGGCCTAAAACTTTTCTCTCTATGCTTAGTAGCTTTAAAAACCTCAGAGAGATTTATAATCACCCCCCTACAGTTGTTTCAAATGGCAAATTTTATAAAGAATTTGCTCACAAATGTATTCCTCTTTCGACGCTGTTGAATAGGAACTATTTGGAACTTTCATTTCCTAGACAACTGAGACACTTCAACTTTGAAATTTAAACTATAATAAAATTTCACTACCAGCATATGTCTTTGAAGGAACTGATGCTAAGCAACATTTCATAAAACAGTCCGCAATTAGATATTCTTGTTCCTTGAAGATTTTAAACATTATTACAAGTATTTTCAATTGTTACCCGTGGCATAGGCTTTTCCCAAGTTCAAACATTTTAAATTAAAAGCAGATGCCATGGAAGAGAAGCGACATAAGTATTGTTTAATGTAAGGGATTGATAATTTTTGTACATAAAGCGTCAAATGATGTGTGATGAAAGAACTTAACTTGCTTTTAGATTAAGAAATCTGAAGACAATTTATTCTGGGCTTAAATGAATTGGGTGGAACTTATTGAACTTTTAAACAGAGTAATAGAAATATCTTGAAAAAAAATATGTAAGGGGTATTAGAGGATACCAAGATAATTGTTTGATTTCATATATAGGATAATAGTAATTTTAGAATTTAAAAGTAAATTACATTGCTGAAGTATTGTATTTAGAAGGTTGATATGTTAGTAACTCAAACCAATTATCTCAAAGAAAAAAAAAACTTTTATTTAAAAGGGATTATAAGCTTCCTATAATAATAATTTATTTCAATTTTAATAACAATAAAAATTTTAACGATATTTCTTCCCTTATCATACCCTGATTCAATGTAGTACATAAGATGTATTAGGGAACAAAATACAGAACTAAAATTAAAACATTGCTTTAATTCTGAGCTGTTTAAATAATATTGTTCTTGTTTTTAAGTCTATTTTATCCCTTTGAATTTTCTGTAAACTACTGTAAGATAAATTTTTAACATTAAAGCTACATTTCATATTAATTTATACAAAAGTTATTCATTTAAAGTATTCGATGGGTTAATTTATTTTTAAAGAATTTAAAAAGAACAGTTCTGGTTCATATTCAGAAAATCGGGTATGTACTTCACTGAATAATTATTTTAAATCTAATCCATTAACAAAATTGAATTACTTAATTTTAGTTGTAATTAACACACTTTCATTTGCAATGTCAAATGCGAATTTTAATTACTTTATTAATCTTGCATTCCAAATTAATCTCTATTTAATATTGGTATTTGTTACGAAATGGTTACTACCAATTCTTACTTATATTAATCATTATGTAACGAACACTAGTATTAAACCGAAAGGAAATCAATTTCTAATTTCTTGAGAATTCACATTACTCCTGTCAAACTTTCGATTGAGTAATTTATTATAGCCCGATCTTAGACGTAAAATGAATGATCGTTTATTCACGAGATCAAACTCTGAAATAAACTAACAGTCATATAGAGCTAAATAAATAGATATTAAGTCTGTTGTATTGTTCGGTATTTTACTCTTTTACGTTTTAACGACACCACACAATATAAATATTGTAAATAAAAGTTGTGTGCCTTATTGATTTGCTTCCGAACTTTTACAAGTCTATTTCAGATCGGGATAGAGATTAAATTATTTTTTCTAATATTTTGCATTGGATGTTTTTTATAATACATCATTTCTTAAAGTGGTGTAGGAAAGAAATGTATTATATTAACTTAAATTAACATTTAAACCTAGGTTATTCTTTTTCTTTCTAATTTACATATGGACCCAACAAAATGTATAAATTTACTGCGATAAATGTTTTCTACCAAGAGTTTACAATACATTCTCAATCGAATCGAAACTTAAACTCTATTTTCTACAGACTGAAATAGAGTTTAATTTTGGAAATTCCATTGCACGTCCAGCTTTCGTTTGGTATTTAAACTCAGCATATTCATGAGCGCACACGAAAAAAAAAGCATATATACACAATTTCATTAATTTTGAACAAATTAATCAATAAGTTACAAAACTACTAAACTAATGTTTGTATTTTCCTATTCTTTATTTCAATAAATATTTGACAAAACTCATAAACATAATGAATTTTTCAACATTTGAAAATAGTAGCAAATAGAAAATAGAATGCGAGTGATGAATTTGAATTGAAGCTTTGAAAATACTGATCTATAACTACATAGATTTGAATCACCGAGCTGATGATCAAATGATTAGAACTCTATTGAAAATTTTCGGATTCAAATATCTATTCTGACACTCTGTTTTTCCAGCTCTTTTAAGTATGTCTTATTGCAACACTTATGTACGAGAAGTTGTGTGTAACAAAACAGAACAACGTAATTTATCCAAAGTCAAATATCCATAAATATGCTTAAAAATAGACGAAATCGAAACGTGCTATACGATAGCAGCAAAAAATTCTGTTTTATTAGTTTGAATATTAAACTGTCTGGCTCTATTGGTATAATGTCTTCTTTTAACCTTTTACTTAAATAATAATTTCGTTAATAGTTTTACTTAAATAATCAGTTACCTCTACCTCAATTATCGAAAATTATTTAATGACAACTGTTGCTTATTTCAGTATGTTTTTTTTTTCATTGCAGTTTATACGCTACTTATTAATTACTATATATAATACTATACTATACTTATACTATAAATACTATACTTATTAATAACTACTAGCTATCGTATAGCATGTATCGTGTAGCAGTCGGTAAACACTGATTCAACCCCTACAATGCTACCATTATCATTACGCAGAATTTATAATAATTACCAGCACGCAAGCTTATGACGTGTTCCCTTTTTTATAGTATGAACATTTCTTTCATACCCCATTTTTCATAAGCAGAAAAAAGAATCCCTATATATAAAAGATATCTGCTTGAGGCATATCATAATAATGTTAATATCTCAAACTAAACGAAATTAATACATGTTATTGAGATTTTCAATAGTATGTATCCTGTGGAAAATGGTGGCACATCATTTTTATTCATACAAACAGTTATACAAAATTAAATAATTTGGGTACATTAAAATCTATTATACGTATTACGCAAGCTGCATGAAACCAGTATGCATTCTTTGAAATAATTTTATTCATAACAGGCACACAAAGAACTCTAGTTTAATTCTTTTCTTATCAGTATGCTACAATATAAGTATTATGATAAAATACCATATATTCTCTCTTTTTTTCTTAATAATTTTTTTTAATTTTTCTTATGAACGAATTACTTAACAATACATCTCATAAGCAAAAAGGTAAATATTTATAAAAGAAAAATACAGTATGGTGTGTATAGTCATATATATTTACAGTTTCCATACGTCTCCAAAGAAAACGTTCTTGGGTTTTCGTTTGTATATTTATCCTTTTCTATCATAGATCAAACTACGGCTTTCTATTCACAATCTAAACTATTTTTGAATAGCATGAGGATTCTGGTTACATTAGTATATTTCTCTCTTAAAAATCAGGTAAAGGCAAAATCCAGTTTCATTTCTCTCTTCTTTGCTTTGTATTGGACAAAGATTAAAAAAGAATATTTTCCATATATATTCTCAAAAACGCAGCTGAGATAGCTCTTCAGAATTGGGCAAAAAAATGATGATAAATTTCTCTTTTGGAGGGATTTTTCTGGAATCCACTTCTTTCAAAACGTTTTCCGTCCAAGACTACTTAAACTTAAAAAATTAAATTCTATCATTTTGGTAGAAAATGATGCAGTCAATTATTATAAGGACGTTTTTTATTTCCGAGTAAAACCATGTGATTATCGGTCGAATCTTTCGCTGGTAATAAGTTTATTCAAAACTACACAACAGCGTTTTTATCAATGTCAAATTAGTTTCAAATTAGTGAGCATAGTTCATTCAACTCATTGATATTAATGTATTTCAGTGAAACTGGAGATCAGTGAATATGAATTTTCATCCCAGCCTCTTGAATGGTTAATCAAAAATTGGATGGACTGCTTGTGCTTACTCAATTGAAAAAAAAAATTTTAGTCTTTTTTATATATTATACTATTCAACAGATTAAACTGTAATTTTAACTCCTGAAAGATTAGGCCATAGTTTTTCACTCGTTTAATTTTCCTATAAAAATGTTTAGTTTTTGGTGATAACTTTAAGCCTTACATATATAATTATTTAATGATTAATAAATATAAATATTTACTTAAGAGTCTGATACTTTTGTTTGGAAATGTTTTGAGTAAAGATTAGAAAGGATTCCTGCATAGCTGACAAGTACTCCGGAATATAATTAACCGCTATTTATATACAGTATATTTATCAAGCATTTTTCTTAAAATAGTAACCAGTGTTCCCACCAAAATCTAAGATTTTACTATATCTTAAGCCGAAATTTCCAGTTTAAGAAAAGCGATTAATTATATTCCGGAGTAGTTGGCAGCCATGTTTCTGTTTTAGGGTAAATAAATAAATGCTTTTTCACAGCTTGAAATTAAAATAAAAAAAATTTATACAACTCTGTAAGGAATACATGGATTTTTGTTTTTGTACTCGAAATCGAAAAATTCAATTGCCTCAACCCCTTACCAATTTTTCAATTCTGTGAAAATATTTCAAAAAAATCATTCTCTTAATATCTAGTTATAATTCTAATCTATTGTAATTTTCTTAATCTCTCCTGAAAGTAGTTAGTCTATCATGTTTTCATTTTGAAGGACCAATTATGAAGTCAAGATAAAGTACAGCTATGAAAAAAGAAAAGCCCACTTGATCTACACTATCTACCAATAAGTATTTGGATACCCATGCAAATGAGGATATCTGCGGTCCTGATCCGCACCATGCCTTCTGTACTTAAATATCGCGTAGGAAACAGTATTGCCATTAGTCACATGCAAGATAGCACAAAATTCAGAGCTGTAAGACTTTGAGAAAGGCGTTTCTCTCGGGTATCATAGAAGTGGCCGATCCTCGAGGGGCATATCTAGTGAGTTAAACATTCCAAAATAAGCGGAAGGTAAGTGGTGATTGTCGGAATTATGCTTCGACTCGGCAGACCCACGAAACTAAGAGATAGAGACCGACAAGTGCTGCCCTAAGTAATTTCCCAAAACTGTCTAAACCGATGGCCCACATACCCAGTAATTCCAACAAGCATCCGGGACTGTTTTTTCGATAAATAGCATCTGCAAGGAAGTACATTTTTCTTGGTTTCCAAGGTCGAGCTGCCGCCCATAAGCCTTTTATTACTGAATCCATCCGCGCTGCTCGGTTGAGGTGGTGCAAGGCACGTTGAAATTAGGCCGTAAATGAATGGAAACAGATTCTCTGGAGTGATGAATCAAGGTTCAATCTCCACCAGGCGGATGGCCAAATCTGGGTTTGGCGTATGCCAACAGAAAGCTTTTTGCCAGAATGCATTGTGCCTTTACTAAAGTTTGTCAAATGTGGAATTATGGTCTGGGGATGTTCCTCGTGCTAAGGACTGGGACCCTTTATCCCAAATCATTTTTAAGCTCAATGCTGAATCCTACTCCATTTTTCTAGACAACAATGTGCTTCCTACGCTGTGGCTGTTTTACGTTGTGGATCATTGTTTTTTCCCAGAATGACAATGCTACTTCACATGTTGCGATGTCCACCATGGATTGGTATGATGACAATGATGGGAGCCCACTGGGCAGACCTGTCCAGAGTCCAGACTTGAATCTTATAGAAAACCTCTACCACGCATTGGATCGCTGAATTAAAGGGTGCAGTACCGTCTAAAGTGAAAGAATTTACATGTCTTCTCCAAGCCGTGTGGAAGAAAATACCACTGTTCATCATGCAAACACTTGTGGAAAGCATGCCTTGGAGGGTTGAGGCTGTAATTGCCTCAGGTTGAGGCTCAACTAACTATTAAATATGATAAATCGTGTTTATCTCTTTTATCGCGTGTCCCATTATTTAATGGTAGATAGTGTATATTCGGCTGGCCGTCATTTGTTCTACAGCAAAGTTAAACTACCAATCGTTTACGAATAATGTGCAGTTTTATTTGCTAGAGATAAAATTTGCCTAAGGGGTTATCTTCATATTTAAATACGCACCAACATTTTCTTTATTTTTTAGCTCATTTAACTCATTTTAACCGCGGGTACCTATCTCAAATCATTAGAATTAACGAGTTATGAGCTTCCGAAATTTCTCTCTCAGCATGTTAAATTATTTTTTCATACTTTAATTCATATCCCCTCTAATAATTAGAAGCTGATTTTATACCTAGTATTAAAAAACAAAGCATAATTTACTATTATTATAAATTTTTAATGGCCGACCAGATTGTATTGTGGGTAACCCACCGTGCTACGGTTTCGGGTTCAACTCCCGGCGGTCAGATTTCGATCCCCAACTGGGTGTGGCTGCCATTGTGTCCGTCCCTTCATAGGGGGCGACGTTGGTCCACCTACAAGGTGCTCCCATAATAAAGATACCAACAACTCTGTCCTTAGTAGTGGCCAATGCCTCCAAGGCAGAGGCCCGCCATTGGAAAAAATAAATAAATAAATAAATTTTTAATAAAATAGTAATATGAACTACGAATTATGATATTAATATTCTAAAAAATATATGAATAGCGATCTATCCAAGTTTCGACGAAAATAGAAGCAGGAAATAATTTATATGTGTAGAAATTTTCACTTTTTCACACTGAGTAGTTGACTTTTTATTTATTAATAGAAATTTAAGATTTTGATGACTTAGTCAATTTATGAAATGACAATTTCCCTAAAGTTGTGCTGGTGAATATATAATGTAAGTTAGATTTATTTTCCACAAAAATAATAGAAATTAACGTTATTTAAAAAATAGCAAATTTTGAAGCAAATAATATAAAGTTTAATATGGTTTTAACATTGCTCGACTCAAACTGTTCTGAAAGGTTTGCAAAAATGTAAGCCTATTTGGAGAAATACAACTCTCTTATTACTTAAAGATTAGTAGTGACATAATTATTTTAAGATGTATTAGGAAGAAAAGTTTTAATAAGTCAATAGAACTCTAAAATACTGAGTGGTTTATCATTACAGTATAACAACAATATTGCATTTTGTAATGTTATGGTATGGTATCAATTCGACTATTAATATAATAGGTATGGCAAGACTAATGGCCAATTTATTAAAATACCGTCCAATAAAGTATAAATAGAAAAGTTCATTAATTGCAAATAAATCATAAGTAACGTATTCTGATGTTTCAATTAAACCGAAACTGTAATTTCTAATTCATATTTGCTGTTCGTTATGCAATTATATAACTAATGTAAATTATCAGACTGCTTGTTAAACATTAAATTTCTCAAAAAAAGAAAATTTTCTCAAGTTATCACTAGAAGGGAGTTTGTTTATTATACGATGGTTCATAATGCTTTACCTTAATCCGTTTAAAAATTCAAATTTTAAATTGTTGACGTAAAATTAGATGAAATGATAAATGACATCATCTTTTACAATCTTGGTACAAAACAAATTAAGGCTAGAAACATTATTTTCACTGTACATAGTATGTATTTTAATAAGCTTGAGCTAAATTCTTTATGAAGTGAAAAAATTGGAACTTTCATATTCCATTCTCAATTCGAAGATAACCAATTAAAATCGTGCAGCAAAGAATTCTCAATATCTCCAGAAATTATGTTGGAAAATGCGCGAAAATTTATATTTAAGGTGATTTGAAGGTTTTCTTTCTTTTAATAAAGTCAAAACAAGGTGTAGTTCATTTAAAAAAAATATTTGATGCAGAATTGATGAAACAAACTACAGTACGGCGCCTTATGAAAATAGTATGAACAGCAAACTGAAATAGACATTATTTGTAAACGAATGGTATATAACAGTGCTTCCCAACATTTTTTACATCTGCGGAACGGCAAAAATAGGAAGATATTTCGCGGACATCCAAACATTTTAAATATTATACACGCATGTATGTGATATATCGAATTAAGTGTTATTCAAATGTAATTTTTAATTAGCACGACATTTTGTGCTACTTATTTTTTAATAAATTTGATATACATGGATCGGCAATGAAGTCCCGCGTGCAACGAACAATGACCAAATAAAAAGCAAATGGGTTTTATTTTTTTCCTTATCTGTACACGTGTGCGACTATTGTTTTACAAAAAACGAACGTCAAATGGCTCTTGAGGCGTCAAACACAAAAAATACTGAGCTCATATTAGAGACTCAAAAACATTCATTATTTTTATTTGTGTAAGCTCTCTGTTATAACAATTATAAGCGTTATAACAGAAAGCTTACAAAAATACGATAAACTTATACGAGTTTTGAACGCTTCAGGATAAAATATCTTTAACATAGGGTCTCACGGAAAAAAGTGAATAAAGCACGGAAAAGTATTGTAAGGGCAAACATTTGCACGAATATCTTATAACTTTCATAGAGTTGTAATTTGGGCTTGTTAAAAGGCATTTTGAAATTTTTTTTGAGTTCCTAAACGTTTTTATATGCCCTCGAGTTCACATTTTGTTCCCTATTATTTACGTGATTGCTAAAAGAGACGTCCTCTCAGAGAAAGGCTGACGCACCAGCAGTTCCACCTAAAACGAAATAGAAAGTGGAATACTGAAGTTTGTAGAACAGAGTTCCACATTGTACTTTGTACTCTGTTTAAATTTTCGCACTTTCTAGTTCGTGTACGTTCGTCGAAACTGATAAAGAAAGGGTTTACTATAGTATAAGCATAGTTAATAAAAGCCCTCTATATCCCTAGTGCTATATTAATAGCGTTTACGTTTTTCAATGATTTATTAAAATAATGTATAAGAATATCTTAGCTGCATGCTATTAAAGAAAAGTTTGAGAGGTAATTAATCTTTAATGAATGTGACAATGTTACTAAAAACAAACTACAGTACTTTCAAGGCGAATTTTTCGACCTTTTCTATTGATCAATTTGAATACAAAGAATGAGCTATTATATAAGCATTATAAAGAAGCTTTTCACGTGGATAATAGTATATTTATTTTCCTTCTTTATTCCATAGCTTTTTATTTCGTACTAAGGTTTATATTTTCAATGATAAGATGCCGAGGCGGAACTAACTGTAGATTTTGTAGAGTTCCAAATTTACGCATCTTAAGAAAACTAAAAAGCGACAATTGATAAAATGAACATTCCAGTAATTCTCGTAAGCAAAACAGTATTGGACCAATGCTTGTTATACCATCAGAAAAATAGGCAAAAGATATACTGCTAGTATTGGAAGTAATGTGCCAAAATAGCTTAGTTTATATTCAAATTAAGCTATTTTGACACATTAGTTCCATATCTAATATGTTTATATTGGGGGATTTGGAAAATAGCATGACATTTTGGAAATAAATAGGGCTATGTAGTAATGCTTCTAACATAAAACCAGTTAAACAGATATGGTAGCAAATTTGCCATTTACATTTTTTAATAGCTGACTTTTAGCTTTCTTTTTTACTATACCTTAAACCTGCTTACTTTCATCGTTGCAAAAACGCAATGAATCAATGCAAGTCGCGCTATTCAAAGACCAACGTGGAGGAGCGAGGAACAAAGCTAAATTCATAAATGGAGTCTTTGTCATTTTGTCTTCGCATTCATCATGGCGGGCAGTTTAATTGTGGTTCACCTGATTAAAATTTACGTTTTTTTCAATGAAAAAAAAGAACGTTTGAAATGTAAATAAGTTAAACTCAAAATTCATGTAATTTACTGTTATAGTAATTTAATTTTTGTGAAAGCAAAGCATACATATCACATAATTAATCTTTATTTGAAATTCTCATAATTAATAATTCTATTATGATAATTATGAAATTTTGAATGTTTCTTAGCTATTAGAATGTAACTAAAACTTTTTAGCCAAATATAATAAATGAAATGCAATGTCACGCACACAAAACTGTTTCATTTTTCTATACCTCTGACTGTTCCCAAGTTCGTTACCCACTCCTTTCATAATGAAAATTTTGTTTTATCAGAAAAGTTTTAGAATTAATTGCGCATAAAACTGCAGTTCAAGGTAATTAGGTTGAATGTCTTTGCTTTTACATTTTAATAAATTTCAGATTTTAATTTCAACTCCTTCCTATACCCTCTCACTTTTGCTTAAAGAAAAATTAAAACTCTTACACGTTTCATAAACAAATACAACTTTCAGCAAAGTCAAATTAAAAATTATTTTTCTTGTAGTGTGAATAATTTTTTACCATTAATTGTAAAAATCCTAGACATTTATACCAACCTATTATTATATAAAATACGATTTTTCTTTCTTGTGTATATTTTCAAAAATTTAGCCTAAAATTAAAATTTGAAAATAATTTTCTACGAAATTTTATATTAATGGTCTAGATAAGAGAAACTAAAATTAAGACATCAGTTACAATCATCTTCATGAGCAAAAATAATACTTAAAATCACTCTCAATGTTACTTCAAAAAAATTTAATAAAGTTGCAAAAAATCTAATATTTTTCAGATTTTATTGGCACACTACGGTGCATTTTTTAAAAATTAAATTTTACTCAGTTTAATCACTTTTAGATGGTACAATATCTGTCGATATGCATACATAAACATGACATGAGCAGGTTCACCTAGCTTCAAGCTTTGACATTCAGAAAAACTTCAGAAGTTTGCTTGAGAATCTAAGATTCATTTTCGTTAATACAGTTTAGTTAATTAATTACTTAAATTTCGCTATCTAAAATCATGCATGTCAATCAATGTACAAAAAGTTTAAATGAAATTTAGTATGCTAATTCTATCATTTCTCATTCTAAGGTACAAAGTTGAAACAAATCTGACTAAATCGGACAATATAAGGCATATTATGAATCTTGCGGGAAAATACCGGACGTTAACTCTTAAACTTTTACATATCATCACAGGACATTTTTGTTGATATTTAACCAGTTTTTACGCGTATTTTGCGTATTTTTTGCGTCATAGAGAGATCTCAGAAACACTATTTTAGAAGCAGACTATTTCTTACAGCCAACTCTCCCATTTTTTTTCGGGGGATTTAATAAAACTTTTTCTAATATGGATGTATTCCTTATTTAAAGAAACGATGCAAAAACATAAGACAATGAAATAAAGTATGGTGATACTGAATAATTACAAATCATAAAGTAATTAAAAACAATTAATCAAAAGTCATGCATTTTGATGTACATTCAGTCTGCTAGATTACGTGTATCTTTTATTAAGTAAAATTACACCCATTTGAAATTCTATTAGTGAAATAAACATAAATTATTAAGGTTTATTATTTTAAAAATAAAACATTTATGGATTTTAGAATCCGATTTCATGTTACACTGTAACGAAGTACATTTCTGAAAATAAAATGTACACATTTTTTTTAATATAATTAATGATTCAGACTTGTATCGTCTAATAAATTATTTATTATTTCGAATCTGTATAAGTCGGAATGTTTAAATACCTCCAGAGATACCCAAAAAGCAATTGAAAATGTGCTGCATTCGAATACTTCTAATACCATCAGCTTAAAATACCAACCATAGACATAGAGACGGGGGAGGGCGGATTTCAGCAACACGTGATATTTTTAGGTAGTCACACCCTTCGAAATACTGATCCCTTGCTTTGCGTACTTCATTTCAGTGGTCGGACGAAAACGGGTACTGTCAGCATGTTAACTAATACCACTGGTTTATCAATAACACGTGGTATCAAATGGCACTAAAAATGCAGCAAAAGTGATTAAATTTGTGCTTATTAAACATATTATGCCAAAATTGCCCTGGAAATTTAAGAAAGAGTGCTTGATTTTGTTGATTACTGATCGTTGGATGTAGAAAATACAGCCCAACTCGCAGCACCTGTTACGCATTTATACACTAAACTTTCACAGTGTAAGTAGAAAATAGGTCTGAAAATTTTACTTTTAAAATATATTGAAAGGAAAGTTTGAACGCTAAATATTAATTTCTTTCTAAACGAGCAAAGTGAAGGAACAAATAAATTTTGCAACAGATTGTTGTAATGAGTGAGAACTAAAAGTTGAAGCAATTTCACTGGTGATTAAAAGGGTTTCACCAATCGGAACTGTTTCCGGACATAAAAAAGTGGATTGCTTTACTGTCGCAATCGTATAATATTAATAATTTACTAAATGTCTTTCAGTGTATAAATACTGCATTAAGATAAATTGAACCCGTATTCAGTCAATGCTGATATGAAGGGAAATTGATCACCATCTTGCTGACAGTTAAATTAACCATTATGGGTTTTAGGGTTTTGCAACGGTATTAGTATATAAAGGAACATTTCGCTTAACTTCATTGTCCGCAATTTATTCTTAATTTATCAGTATAATTATACAGACTATTTACTTTATAGTTATTTCAAATTTGCTTAGGCAGTACTATTGCATATAATTCACGAACAGGTAAAAAAAATTGCAAAGTATTTTTATCAATTTATTATTTGAAGTTTAACCTATGAAAGAAAATGAACAAAAACTACTGCTTTAACAAGCTTAGTTAAATCGTAGGCAAAATATTTAAAATAAATTGGACCGAGAATACTCAAAATTTGTTTTTGGCGCCAAAATAAAATACTGTAATTAAATTATTCTTTATAAAGAAACAAAAGTAAAATTTAAGTTTGCACATATTTTGTGAGTAACAGTTTTTTTTTCAGTAATTCAAATATTTATAATGAAAAGTATTATTTTCTGTTATTAGTGAAACAAGTTAATTATTTTGAACTAATAATAAAGCTTCCGTAGCCACAAGCCATTCATTAATGATTCTAAACAGTGATTCTGTTGACCGGCCATTAATATAATTAATGATTCTAAGGTGACAGTAAATTTTATCTAGTAATAAAAATGGTTATTTTATCCGAATGAAAAGTATTAAAGTATATGAAATTTTTAAAAGCTCAAAACCAATATGTAAAATAAATATCGGTATAATTGCTTTGTACTCTAACATTTATATGAGTGTCATGATAAATAAGCAATATTGTTTTTATAAAATTTTAAAGGAAATTTGGCATAAAAACAAATTTAAAATGTAAAATATTTAAACTTGTAAAGATATATAAAGGGGAAAAGTGTGCCATTATATAAAATTTCTACAAATAAAAAGTTTTAAAAATGCTATTTTAAGTCTCAAATTGAACTCTATGTTCTAAAAAGAAAATCGAATTTACTCAAAGAAGAGTGTGGGTAAGACTAAGAGAAGACAAAATAAAATAATTCTTTTAAGAAAAAGCATTACCGTGGCATTATTTGTGTGAACATTTCTCCCAAACTTTATACAACAGATTTTGTGAGTAAAAAATTTATTGATATCACAAAATAAGTAGCTATTTCTTCTTAAATAAATAATACTCTATTTTTACTTAAGTTTACTCCAACCGCTTTAAGTCAAAACTGAAGAAAAGAACTGCACTTGTTTGGCATAGTGAAAAAAACAAACATGAAGTAAAGGGTAAAAATCCTATGAAAAACAATACACTTAATACTACACATGACCTAATATTAAGCAGTACTTACTAAATCGTGAATAAAAAAACAGGAAATTAGATAGAGAGACAACAAATTCCATGAAATTATAGAAGATTATTAATAATAAGTAACGTTAAGGCTAGAAAGCAATTCGACGAATTTGAACTCTAATAAAGAAACTATTGATTTGCATAATTTTTGAAACAAAAAAACTTTATTTAACCACAATAAAAAAAAAAGTAAGGGAAGTTGGGGTACAATGAAACTTGTTACCTAAAATCAATAAGATTTGTCTTAGGAAGTTGAAACTCACATAACCATTATACAAATATATGTTCCAGTTACTGATGTGATTTGGAGACAATCGCATTTTTACAACAAGAGATATAGAAAATTAGTGGATTTTCACCACTGAAAGTAAATTTCGTTACTAAAAGTTTTTTTGTTTTATATCCATGCTTTCATAAGTATAATTAGTTATTTTTCAAATATTGTGATCACTATGGTGCAGTCATCATACTTAAATATCCAGCATTAAAAAAATAAATGTTAGTATATAGTAAAAATTTCTTTAGTTTATATCCTCAATTTGAGGTACAATGAAACAGTTGTAGACATGGTACAATGAAACGTTTCATTGTACCCCAGGTGAATGCATTCTTTTAAAATAAAGATATTACTATTAAATATTTAGATTGAGATCTCCATAGAGCACATAAAGTGACAAAGAATTGTTTATAAATTGTACTTCTAAATCTTCTTCAGATTCTGAAGATGGTGACAATCCAGATCGTCTTTCAACTAACAATCCAAACAGTACAGATTATGAGATATTCTCACGTAACATGTCCGACACAAGCAGTGTGGCTCTAAGTGATTATGTTTTAATCTAGGATGGTGAACTGAAATGTAAAGAAATGTACTCTGTTGGGGGTTATTATAATCTGAAATCAAACAGAATGCGAAGTTCTGTAGGTAAAATGACTAAGATCAAGCTTCAAATTTGTGTGTTCTTCGGAAATGTATAATTTTGAAAAAAATAAAATTGTATCAAAACTAGCTCCTTCTGTTCCTTCAGGTAGTACAGAAAGGGAAGCAGAAACGTTAATTTTTGAGTTTGATTTAAGTAAATTTAATATAAAATGAAAAACTATAAACTATCCTCTTATAAAAGTACTGTTATGTTTTCATCTCAACCTATAACAGTTTAATTACACTGCTGGACAAAAATCTGGCGACCACCTAATTCTAAAGATGCACAAATCATGTACGGATATGTTTTTCACCCTGACTTGAAGGGACAGTAAGGAAAAAATATGAATATCAGAAAATATTTAATATCCCAAAATTAAAACATTTCACAGAAAATGTACGAAAATGGGTAGTCAAAACTTTGGCTACCACAAAGTAACCACACTTGTGTAACAAATAAAAGATAACAAAACTGAATATGTGCTTCTTTAACATAAACGACCTTTCGCAAACGTCCAGCAATTGATTTGTATAGATTCATTATGATTTCCTTCTTGAACGTCTTTGCACATCTCTCCAGACCACGAATTTACTCTTCCAGAAGAGCTCTTTCCAGTTCTTGGAGAGTTTATGGGGGTGGTTGGCGGCCAGCAACTCGTCTTCCTACAGCGTCCCAAACGTGCTCTATTGGATTTATGTCTGGAGAACACGCTGGCCATTCCATTCGTGCGATTCCTTCCTCGAAATGGAAATCCTCCACCAGGCTAGCACGATGTGGCCTGCAGTTATCGTCCATTAAAATGAAGTCATCTCCGATTGCTGCAGCGTAAGGGACTACAATAGGTCTGAGGATCTCATCCCTATATGGGCGACCAGTCAGAGGTCCATCTCGAATGATGTAGAGGTCTGTGCGCCCGTCAATGGAGATGCCACCATACACCAACACTCCCCCACCGCCAAAGCTGACACTTTCGTGCACGAACGCAGGATTATTCCTACTGCCACGGTCCCTCCAGATGAAAATACGCCTATTATCAGGATGAACTGAAAAACGGGACTCGTCAGAAAAAAGAACATTGCTCCATTCATTTCTCCTCCAGTTCACATGCTCTGTCGCCCACTCCCTGCGGTCGCAACGATGCCTTAATTTTAGTCTAACACATGCCATCGGTCGGAGAGCATACAGACCTACACCATGGAGCCGGTTTCGGACAGTCTGAGTTGAAACCGTGGTGCCAGTAGCCGAGCAAAGGTTTTGTTGGAGAAGAGTAGCGTTCATATTCCGGTGTCTCCGAGCCGTTAACACTAAATAACGATCTTCATTGGGCGTTGTTGCCCGTCTACGACCTTGCCCTGGTCTTCCTGCACTTCCAGGCGCCAAAAACCTGTTCCAGATCCTGGAAATCACACTTTTTGACACTCCAATGGCTTGCGCTACTTCGGCTTGAGTTTGGCCCCCTTCTAACCTACCGACAACTCTCCAAGCTTCTGAATCGGTTAAATGATTTCGCTGAGACATCGTACTCATCGAAACAAAGCAGTCACTGAATGCTGATCATCCTTGTCTTCATTGTCTTTTATTCACTTGAAAGTCCAATTTCATTCGCTACCGCTGAAGCGACGTCTTTGACGTCGAACTCAAAATTAGCATACTCCTCAGTTTGAAAATCAGAAAAAGTTGCATATGTGATTCTCTTCTTCCATTTTCGGCAAAAAAAATTCGCTTATATCTTTATTTTATATAAAACTTACAATATCCTTTAATTGTTATGAGCAGTGTATTTGACTTCAACCTTTATTATGAGATTACCAAAGATGGAGATGGCACCTAAAATCGCCATCACCCATTTGATGCTTCACTCAATGCGGTGCGATGACGCTTTCACCTCTGGGTTCGGCGTATGAACTGACGTTGTCGGGTCCATCGAGGTATAGGCGCTTCTCATTCGTGAAAATCAATTGCTTGAAGTCCGTGGATTGTGCGATGTGTTAGCGTGCGAACTTGAGACGCTTTTCTCTGTGTCACAGCGTTAACGGTAGTTGTTTCTTGATTCTTTCGTAGCTGAAGTCTTGTTTAGCTAACGTTCGACAAATTGTTCGTCGTGAGGCTGTGACACTGGCTTTATGATACGACTAGTGACCAGTTCATCTTGCTTCATTAATTGATGTGTCGTCCTCCTAATTCTTCTTTCATCACGGACGGCCAAAGCTTCAGGATATCCGCTCTTCTTCCCTTTTTTTCGGTGTCTATTCTTGAATATTCTTGATGACTGCATAATTGGAAACACTTGTTTCGTTGGCTGTTTTCCTGAGACTTTTAAACTGTCCATACAATCTGATGGTTTCGGCACGTTTGTCATTGATCATCCTTGACGGCTTTACATCACTGCCCGCTTCTTGCGCCACCTGTAAGCTATACAACTGCTAACGAAGCATTTATATTTAAATGAAATATTCCCAAAACTGTTTCTTGTAGCCAAAGTTTTGACCACCTCCTTTTCGCGGGTTTCATTATAATCTTCATTATTTTTTCGATAATATAGTAATTTGATTGTCATATGTACAGCTGTGGGGGGAAAAAAGCCCACTTGCTCTTTATTTGGCCATTATTCGTCGGACTGCAAAGTTATATATACCATTCGTTTGCAAATAACGTATACTTTAATTTTCTAGTAATTTAATTTGCATAAGGGGTCGTCTTCATATTTAATTCTGCATCAACTTCGTTTTTTTCAATGGCAACATACTACTTTGACTTTATTAAACGAAAGAAAACATTTAAATTACTCTAAATATAAATTTTCCCCAATTTTCTACTATAATTTCCGGAGATATTGCGATACATCTTTTGCGCGATTCTAAGGGACTTTCTGCAAATTAAGAAACGCTATTTGTAGGTTCCGAACTTTTCGCCTTTCATTAATTTCGCTCGCGAGAGTTAAAAGAAATAAATATTATTTTCACGGAAAATACTGTTTCTAGTCACGGAAAATACTATTCAAAGTTTTTTGTACTGAGAATATCAGGTGTAGAACTTAGAATATTTAGTCAGTGGTTACAATGATCCGTGAGTCCATAACTTCCTTGGTTGGTACACAGGATTTAAAGGAAAAAAGCAAAACGACTGCAAAACGAAATGTTGCCAGGAGTGAGAGGCTGTTCTTTGCTCTTTTGACTATAATCATGAATGTTACTCAGCTACGGTCGAACTTGAAGAATGGTTTCATGATTGAAAATTTATTTGTTTGAATTTCGTGTAAAAAACTCAATGACTTTTTTGCTGACCCAATATTATCACTGTGTTTGTTATTTCACATTCTTCATTTAATATTATCGTCTGCAATTTGCAATATTCTTATGACTTTTGACGGTATTTTAATTTATAGTCAGATGAAAATTTAGACAGAAAAACGTGATTTTGAATGTTTGTTGAATGTTTGATAAAGTATGGGGAAGTCCAAAGACCTGATGTTTCCAATTTTAAAAAAGATCAAATTCATGCCTGGAATGTTGAGGATGTTAGTTTTTCAGAAATAGGACGTTGTATTGGAAGACATACATCTACTGCATCTAATTCTATACATGGAAAACATTTTCCTTGGCGGAATATGGTAGCGGATGCAACAATAGACGCTTTATAGAATTAACATCAAAATGTAAAAACCTCTACTCATTTCCCTAACTCATTTTCAGTCTAAATTTATTGAAATTTGGTATCCGTGGTTAAAATGAGCTAAAATTTTGAAATATGAAGTGAAAGCTAGGGGTTGCTATTGGTAAAAAAAAGTTGATGCGAATTTTAATATGGAGACGGCCCCTTATGCAATTTTTATGTATAATAACTTAAAGTGTATGTCAATCGTAAACGATTGGTATATGTAACTTTGCTGTACGACGAACGACGGCTGAATAAAGTACAAGTGGGCCTTTTTTTTCCGCAGTACATATTATTGATTGCCTGTACATATTATTGATTTATCGTTGTTTTTCATATAACAGAGTTTTTTATTAATAATACGCATCAAGATACAGGTAGTCACCAAAATTTTGACCTGCAATGAAAATGTGTTTTTTTTTCATTTAAATTTCATATTTTTGTCTCACTAATGTTTATTATAAATGTTCATAAAACGTATATGCTGAAATTTGAATTTTGACTCATATTATTTGAGTGTTTGTGAAGTGTTATTAAGTGTTTCATTGTACCCCGGTATATGTGGTGCAATGAAACACTAACAGACATATATCTTTTGTAATTTTTTAAATATAAACAAGCTATTTACAATCGCATAAAAATTCATTTAGATGGGGAAAAGAGTAGGTTAAAAGTGTCCATTAATTTTATTTTTGTACATGCAAATTTATGAACAGGGAAAAAAAACAGTAAATATTGTTTCATTGTACCCCAACTTCCCCTAATAAGGTAATAAATTATTTATTATGAACGAAAACGTTGAGCAATATACGAAATTACGCGTTTAATACGTCTTATGACGTATGTTTGTATGAGTGTTTTTTAACATTATTAAATCACATGTTGTCCTCCACTGTCAAATGATGCAAATAATTAATATGGAACTAAAGTTCTGTATTTGTTCGGGGGGGGGGGGGAGGGGAGAACCATCAAAATTACGAATTCATGAGGAGTACTGAATTTCGGCTTACAGATTTTAATTATATATACAGAGTGTTTCTGAACTCCACGAACAGATAGAGAACATGAATAGGAATCAGAATCACACAAGAAAACAGGGTCCCAAATGCCTCGTCACAATATGAAAAGCGCTTTATTACGCACAAAGAAACAGTTCATTATTCAAAAGAACCAATGGAGGTGTTCGAAATTTGGCCCACTGGCACTCATGCACGAGTGATACCTAAGTGCATAGATTGGCGAACGTTTTCAAAAAATAATTGTATCGCGGATCGTAGCAGCAACAATGGAGATTGTTGAAACAAGTTTCATTTCAGAATCTACTTGCGGTTCGTAGAAAATGGCCGTTATGACAACTTACCAATAAAAATAACGAGGTGATTAATAAGGTGATCATGGGGCAATGCGAGGGAAAAGTCACGCCCAATCTATCTATCTTAAAATGTTCTGTCCAAATGGTCACGAACGGGAATTCTTTAATGAGATGGGCAATATTTGGCGTCGAGCGTGTGTGAGAAGCATCGATCAGCAATTCTGAAAGGACCACCTCAAGAAAGATATGATACGTATACGCGTCCATTCGAGGTGGTCAGATGTTCGAGCCGACCAAGCAGCCAGGCATGATTCTTGTTCGCGCATTAACAAAAACGCAATGTTATGAGGCCCCTGATATTGTCTACGGTCCACATGAGCGTGTTGTGAGTATTGAACATCCCCTCAGGTGTGTAAACGATGCATTCATTATTAGTGAAGGAAACAGAACACGGGAAGTGCCCCTCGGACACAATATTTTGAAGAAACTACTGTACAAACGCAACATGTCGTCAATAATCTTTCGCCTACAATATTTGGACTCTTTGAAGTTGAAAAGGATGTAAGCTTCCGCTGCTCAGTTGATGAGGATGAAGTTGTACGTAGTGGCAAACGCACGTACTTACATTAAACATCTATTCAGTCAAAATTCCCTATCTTCGTTTTCTAAATATCGGATTGTTCGAAAGAAGTACACCATTCAGTATAGCATAAGATTCCTAAATTCTTCTGAGCTGAGTACTTTAGGATTTAAAAGAATTAGCTGTTCAGGAAATCTCCTGAGAAATTCAGCATACATTCGAATAAATTTTTCAAAATGCGTGCATGGTGCCACGATTTTGATCCACAGCATTCAGCAGGCCCTCTTCCAAGTTGGTCCCATCCGTCCGGTTCCTGCATCGGAAATTTCAAGAATCCACGTTCACAGATTATGATGCACAAGAACGAACATTTGATGGTTTGGTATTCGCCTCGTTGTAAGTCTTTCCTGGTAAAGCTGTACGGCAGCGCGAGCCATAAGCGAAGTAATTATTGAATAACCCGGATTTAGTGAAACGGTTCATGTCCACTTCACTTAGTCGACTGCTATAATGAGAAACTCGCGTGTGCTGACCTGTTGAATTCGTTTACAGCGCCACCAATCCATTTGGGACCCTGCTTTCCAATATGATTCTGATTCTTATTGATGTTTTCTACCTTCCATCCAAGTTTGTTCAATTAAGTTCAGAAATTATATAGATTCGTTATCTCTTGTAACCAGTTTGAGAGCCTCTCATAAATCCTTTGATAGCCAAATATAAATACTTTGTGTGATTTGCTAAAATGGGGGAAAAAAACTAAACTTTGAGCTAGATTACTTTTCATTTTCTTTAAGTTCAGATTATCTGTGAACATTTTGCAACCATATTTAACATAAGACAAAAAAAAAAATTCCGGGGCTAAGTAAATTTTTAAACATATTTGTATTAAAAATAGTTACGCCGATATAAGTTTTCTATAAATATATTTTTTTTTCTAGTACGTTTGCATTTCTGCACTCATCATAAAGAGTTGATGTCTATAATTCTATAAATTAGGAAGTGAACATATATGAACGTTCATAAATTTAGTATTATAATAACATGTACGTTTCCTTCAATGAAAAACTATGTTTTTAAAAAATAATTTCTTTTATTTTCAGTCTTTCAGGCTTATTTTCTAGCTTTATAATAAGTGTATAACTTACTCAGCCCTGCACGCTTTTTGAAAAATTTATTCGATTGAATGCTGAATTTCTCAGGAGATTTCCTGAACAGCTAATTCTTTTAAATCCTAAAGTGCTCAGCTCAGAAGAATTTAGGAATCTTATGCTATACTGAATGGTTTTCTTCTTTCGAGCAATCCGATATTTAGAAAACGAAGATAGGAAATTTTGACTGAATACATGTTTAATAGGGTTTAATCTTTTTAAAATATGCTAACTTTTTTACAAATATAAGACTTTTCTTAAAATACTTAATTCTTTTATCGTATTATTTTGACAACAGAATTTAAGAACTTTCTATGTTTAGCTATCTTTTCAATTCTTTAAAGGATATATTCATATAACATCTCATCTGATAATACAAAAGAATTTTTGAAACATATTTTACTACCAGAAACATAATAATTACAATAATAAATACTTGCAAAACTTTCAAATAAAAACTATCTCTTTTATTTCTTTTAACCAAATGTGAAATTAAATCTTAATCTTTTTTTATATGATGCTTCACGATGCGTATTTAGTCAGAAAAAAAGTAATAAACGATAAATTGTTTCCACTCCGTAATAAAAAATAAGTAATAAAATTAAATACTTCGGTAGTTCTCTCGAAACATTTAATTGCTGCGATTTAATATGTAATGAATCTTGTCTTTCTTTTGATATCTTTGATAGTTAAAGTTCCTTGAATGTGGTGGTGTAGTGACAGATTGATTTGTATGACTTTGTTATTAATAAATGCAATTACATTCTATTCTGAGAACGCTGACTTCTTACTACCTATCGTCCTCTCCTTCCGAAATTTTAATATCACGTGTGGCCATTTAATTTCATGATCAATTTTTTTCTTTCTTTAATGCATAAAATATGTTAGTAAAAAATTCGACCCTAATATGAAATGCGTTTGTTTTTGACACACTTATTTTCGGATTTGTTTTTCAAGAATCCACATAAATCCTCGTCAAATAAAGTACTGCCCGTTTCCCAAAGACGGAGCTATCATAGGCAAGGCGGTTCTACTGTGAAAAGGGATAATACGCTGAGATAGGTACTTGATGAAGTTCTATTTCCTTCAAATAATTGTCCATTGAATTTCGCTGTCTGTAGGAAAAGCTGACTACTCCTGATTTCAATCTATTTCATTTTTTCGCTTTAAAAACAAAATGACAACGGAGCATTTTTACAAAGTTCAATATTCTTTCTAAAGAAAAGCAAAAAAAAAAAAAAAAAGAAAGAAAGAAAGAAAGAAAGCAGCTGAATCCTATTTCGATAAAATCATAGCAGACCGGACATATGCGTGTATGCGCGAAAGTTTCCCGTAAACATAAACGGGGAGTAAACAACCTATCGATATAGACCAGTGGTTCCCAACCGAGGGGTCGCCATGCCTTTTTTCGGGGGTCGCCGCAGACCGCTTTTGTAGGAAATTAATAGTAAACTATTTTTACGTTTCTTTGCCATGAGACACCATTTCTCCCTTTTCCTTTGGAAAGAAAAAATCCTTAAGGCTGAGGTCCAGTCGCGTCCGTTTCCGGACGCAGCGGGGTTTTTTTTTAATGGTCAAGGCATTGTACAAGGGGGGATACAGTGCAGGGCGAAGAATTTATTGACTTTTAATGGCCCGTCGTGATTCGCCGCCAAAGGATAACGCGTGAAACCACAAAAGCACGCCCACCGCTCAGTGAGGGCACTTTTCTCCCCAGTCCGTCTTCAAGATTCTGAAAAATACATTGGGTTCCCATTCTAGCGTACTGAAACGCACGCCAGTGGACGTTCAGCTTTATTCTCGTCAGGGCTTTTGTATCAAAGCTACAAAAACTGACGTCGGTGAATCTAGGAGTGTTAACTAAAGCTTGAGAATCCAAGCATTAAGACAGAAGAAATAGGAATTGCAATTAATTTAAAGGGGGTAATTAGTAGCCACCTTGAAGCCCTTCAATCTGAATCGTGCGAAATCCATTTCACACATCTTTAGATGTCGCCGATCCTTCTGATGAAGTGCAGGGCGAATTTTTGACTTTGCAAAATGACTCCTCCGCAAGTGATTTATACCAAGAAAAACCGTTAACTCAATTTTGGTGTGCTGTGTGTTGCTCATCTCCGATAATTTTTTGTGTCAAATGTTAACGCCATTTGCATCCACACTTATCTGCGTGCACTTATTTTCAACTCTTTTGCAGGAGAAGACAAAAGCCAGTAATAAATTAGATGTCTAAGATGACATGCGGTTGACTTTGACCAATATTCAGCCAAGAATAGCCAAACTTGTCAGTAAAATTCAGCCTCAATCATCCTATTAAAAATCAGTGCGTACTAAAAAGATGTCAATTTTAAATCTCAAGATGTATTTTTTAATTATTAATTTTTTATTGGTCAAACATCTAAAAGGGGTCGCGACTGAAAAATGGTTGGGAACCACTGATATAGACCAACAGATGAATTGATTCCTTAATGCTGAGAAGGTGCAGCCGTCGCCATCGCTCAATTTAACTACCATCGACATCGAATCTCCGACTGCCTGCTACAGACTAGGGATGGACGAGAGACGACTTTTTTGCGAGACGAGACAGAGATTTACAGCTTTTTTGCGAGACGAGACACACATTTTTAACATTACGATATAGGGATTTTTGCGAGACGAGACAAGCTTTTAGGCTATTTTGCGAGACGCGAGACGCATATTTTTCGTCTCGCGTCCATCCCTACTACAGACCCAAGGAGCTTCTTTGACAAAGCTGCTTTGTGGCAACAGGACTAGCCATTCGATCGACTGCCATGCTGCCCAAAGTTAAATCAAGCGATGACAACAGCTGAACGTTTTAAGCGTAGGGTCCATTACAGCAGTCTATCCAGTTGTTCTTCAATACCGATGAGAGAACTCAAATAAAGTGTTTACTAATGCCCAAAAGAAATATAAGAACCATAGGTTAAAGAATCCGAACTCATCTCCACACAATCGAAAACGACTGGTAAGTTCCACAAAAAAAATTAATAGTTTTCCGAAATCTTTATTTGAGTTTTAAAAATTTGAAGCAATTGGTCCTATCATGGTCCACTGGATAAGACACTGAGCATAGTAGACGGATGCAGTGTAAAGGTACCGCTTCGAACCTATCGCGCGGCTGTCGATCTAACGGTGTAGTTTTGGTGGGTAACGTAAATATACGTTACAAACCCTTAAAAAAATCCTTCGACCAAGGCACGCCTGTTCGGAGGCAGATGCCCATCGTGTAGGCTTGCCATAACACAAAAGCTTGAAGCGATCGTATTCCTCTTGGTGTTTGCATTTTGAGGAATATCAAGCTATGATATATGAAACTGCGGGTGCAATGACTAGTGATAACAACTTATATGGTTAACTGCAAGTACAATGAACTTGCGATAACTAGAACTTTCATAAGTCGAATATTCGTTTATCTCGAAATTTTCACGAAATACCACAACAATTTACTTTTTTTAACACAAAATCTTGTCTACATCTCGAAATCTCTCCCTTTAAATCGAAGTTTTTGTAAAAATTTCATTTCAATTCAATCTTGGAAACCCATAGAATTAGAAAAAAAAGAAAAAATATCGATTTTTTTTTTCTTTTTAAACTACGCATTATTTAGCTTTCTGTTTTTTTTTTTGTTTGTTTGTTTTTGTTTGTTTCTTTGTTTAAAAAACCAGTAACCTTCTCCACTCTGGTGATTAATTCAGATTCGCGAATGGGGGAAAATCTTCCCTGCATATTTTTTCTATTTTACGTAAAATACTAACAATTAATTTTTCTTAAAATATCGTAGTAGTACAATATCGATTAACTACTATCTAAATTATAAAATTTAAAATTTTGCATCAAAAGGTGAAATCTATAGCACGAGCATCTGATTACTCGAAGTATTTGGATGATCCGTTGGACTTCGTGTTATCGTGAGTTGACTGTAGTAATATTTCCCTTCATGTTCCCCTATTTTCAGCTGTTGAATTTTAATGTGCCATTTTTTAATCCTCCAAGCGGCTGAGACGTAAAATCCCGTTCACTTCATTCCAGTTTTCACTGCAATGCATCTATAATTTAAATTATTTATAACACCAAAGTATCATAAAATATATTTCGATATTAAAGATTATAGGTATCTTAGGAGTTAACTTTTTAATAATTACAAATCTTCCTATCGAAATTTTATTTTTTAAATAATTTTAAAGCTGCATGAAATTTTTACCGTGAAAACAACTTTACATTATTTGCCCATTTCCAAGACGCTCAGAGGGTTAAAGTAGCGCCCAAAGCATTTCATATTTTGATAAGATGACTATGCAACAATAATGAATTATAGCTCAACATTCAAAAACGAGCGAACTTATTGTGAGCGAACCTGATTTATTTCTTTTAAAAGGGACGTAAAGAAAATCATCGGAAGTCTACAAATATCTCTTTTTTCCTTCTCTACGTCTATTCAGTTTGGTGCGCAAAAATTTCTCAGCGCTATTGATTGAAATACAATTTTCATAATTTATGGTTTCGAAAGACTTTCAAACACTTTTTAAATTTTTCCGCTTCATTATGAAAATTATACTTAAAATTACGTTTCCTTAGAGCGCAATTTTTACACTGCTTATTTGTTATTATCCTCCTACCCAATTCATTAATTTTTTTTTGGAGTTAGTGAAGTTTCTACGCATAAGAATTCTGTGAATAGTTAAAAATGTAGTTTCTCAAAATGAAAACGACAGTAAGAAAATTGCAAAGTTGCAGGAAATTTCGACGGTATCACTACATTTTAGGAAATTTATCATATCGAAAATCCCATATACAAAAATGTATATTATGTTTTAATTCAGTTACTTTTAAATAGTACTGAAAAAAGTAACAATAACGAATATAAATCACTTTAAAATCATTGTTTATTAAATTATCTTTACGAAAAAGAAATTATTATTACCATAGATTAAATTAACATACATTAAAAATAATATTAAACGAACAGGCAATTTCTTTTTATTAATAGATCAAAATTCTGACTTTAAAATACAGTTTCATATAATTTTTTTTTCTCTTAAGCTGTAGAAAGGAATCAGGTATTAATTTTTTTTATTATTTAAAATGAAAAATTGCACTAAATAGTCAACAATTGCTAACTCTTTATACCCGCACGTCCACATTTACCACTAATGCCATTTATCTACTGTCAGCCACCAAAGACATAAAGATTTTAAAAAAATTTTAATCATATTAATATTATTTAATCGACATGCTTTTAAAATTAATACAGTTTCTAGGAACTATATTTTTTTCTGTCACTTCGTTAGCCAGTTTTAAAGTGCAAAGCATCTTAATGTAAAAGTGATACAATAGGAAGGGTTAAAAGATGTTTATTTAGATCCAGTAAGTGTTATTTATTTTATGCAACATTCAAGCTTCATTCTATACAAATATCAAAAATTTTTAACGATCGAGTTATTTGCTTAAGTTCTGTTTTCCTTTTTATAGGTACAGAGGAAATTTACACTCGGATTACCGGTAATATTTCATTAAATGAATGTAATTCATCCCTGTTTGTTAATCCCAACTTTTACGATAGTGAAATAGTTTCATAATGTAAAGGTTACGTGATATTTAAATTTTTTACTTTATGATGGTTTAATAAAAAATCGCAATAAATAGAAATTGCGTTATAAACATATACTGAAGCATTGAAAGCTTCTTTGTGTATTTGTTTATAAAACATAAAAATTACTGCGTATGGGATATTAGAGGTGATTTTCCTTAATCTAGTGCGAGTCATTATGTTTGTTCAGTCCCGATTAATCAATACTAATTGAGCTCTTCAACTTAACATATCAATATTTGTGAGAGGAAATATTCCATAAATATCTGAGAATATTACTAAATGGCACAGAGAATCATGAAAATTACTGACATTTTTCCCATTAGCGGTATACCATAGTGAATGTTCTAATTGGAAGAACTCAGTTTCATGGTTAACAGAAGATAAAGCAAAATTTAATCTACTCGATGACTTCTTTCCGTAGTAATTTTCAGATTGTAAAAGTTGTTTGTGGTACAATTAAATGAAAACTGCTTTATGATACTTTTCTCTAAATGTGCAAGACTAATTATCTAAAAATATTATTTATATACTCACAATTTCATCTAATAAAAACATATCCTGAACTAGATATAAAGTAAACCGCTATAATTGACTCATTTAATGACACTAATTTGTCGGTGATTATTCATCTTTTATAAATTATCCAATTTACGTTTATAAAAAATATTTTTGCTCTAAAATGAAATAAAAAATGGTTCTGATGATAAATTTTAAGACTCTTAGACTTATGAAACTAACCTTTGTTTTAAAAGTTCATCGAAGATAATCATATTTATTTAACGAATTATGTCAAAATCACAGAATTGTAATTTTCTTTACTGTTATCTTTTGTCAGGGAAAATCCAACTATAGTGAATTATATGTCTCTTGTTTGTAAAAAAATATTGCTTTTTAATATATGTTATAATTTTCTTTCGCACATGTATTTTGACAACAGCATTAACTTCATGTCACCGGATTTAAAATCAAATGAGAAAAAAAAATAAGAATCTAAAATGATCGTACAGATTTTACAGGTAAATAGTCACAAAAATCTAGTTTACAGGCTGATACTACATATGAGAGAGAATTTTTTAAAATGTTAGTGAGATTTTTAAGATGCTAAGCGATTTTATAAAATAAGCTATAAGTGTGATAAATGATTTAGTTTGAAGTCTATTAAAACAATGCAACATAGTTATTAAAAAAATAACTTTTTTTAATTGTACTTTTTTCAGTCATAAGATGAGCTACAGATTTAAGTATTTTAATTAACAATTTTCACTATCTGGAAGCATCTGTTTGATATATATATATATATATATGTATATGTGTTTAATCTTTTGACTGCTATTTTGTTTTAACTTTGTTTTAACACGACACGCAATGCATAACTTCTTGAAGGAAGAATAGAAATTTCTATTAACTAATTACAAAATGCCGCCTTTAGATTTTGATAGAAATTTATATCAAATATGTATTTATAAATGTGCTATCTAAAACTTCATTGAGATTTTCTCAAGAAAGGGTTAAAAAATATTTACATGTTCATTTCTATCTTCTCATCCTCATTCATAAAAGAAATAATACGGATATGTTTATCCCGTTTTGCACATTTGACTCTTGGCTTAAAACTGAACAAATTAAAAGAAATATTTAATTAGTCTTTACTTACTTATATTGTTTGGATGAACAAATAATGGATACATACAATAATGAATACAAACTGTGTTCACATTAAACAATGATATGCATACTTTTACAAATATTACTGTTATAAAGGATAGATATTTTGAGAAAATATATATTGCTAAATTAAAGACAAATTCAAATAAATACCGTGACTCTTTCATCTTGTTTTGCTAGAATTTCATAGTTAAATTTTTGCTTTTTGTATTCAAGTACTTAATACACACATTTTGTCAACCCTTTTAAAAATTAAAATCACTACAGACAATAGTTTTAGAATCTCAATAAATTCAAAGTAATTTTCATGTTCAAAATTAGGTATTTTTCATGATAACAAATACAGTTTCTATTCGTTTGAAAATGACTACTAAAAGTTCTATAGTAACTATTTAGTTTCACTGGATTATAAACAACCAAATTACTTTTTATAAATCACATACATTATTAGATTTTTTCCAAGCAAATTCAGCTTATTGAAATTACTAATAAATCATAAAGGTGTATTTGGCACACTTTGTACTCAAAGTTGACGGATTACTAGTTTTCGTCAAAACAGTGATCTGCATGTACTACTTATATCCAATGGTATAATTATTAGAAGCGCTTTGCGAACTTTTAAGAAAAATAAAATACATATTTATACATCGAAATTTTAAAATCAGAATTAAATCTTCTGGTGATTTCTCATTAAAATAATTTCCTATTCTATTCTCCTTTCGAAAGTAACTACTAAAAAATGTGTAATTAAAATACAAAAACCAACATCATTTTAAAAATTTAAAAAGAAATAATGCTTTAAAAAAGTTAAAAGTACCGTGTGGGTAAACTTATGCAATATAATACGATACATCATTAGGATAATTTTTTTCTAATAAAATGAAGATACTTGCGATAATAATTTATCTCATTTATGAAATTATAATATATTTATACCTATACCCTAAATAAATGCCTTCCGAATGCAACTCGTATTCTTGTTCTCTTAGGGAAATGAGCTCTCTTTACCAAACAAAACTCGTAACATACCATTAAAAACACTTTACTAAACTTTTACACCAAAAATAACGCACTTTATTCACACACACTCACAAAATTCCGTTAACCTGTTGCAAATATCTGAAAACTTCTCTAAAACAAAATTTAACCAGAAAACTTTTGTGGGAATAAGAAAACAGACTTACCGTCGCGAAAATTCCGCAAAGTATTGCAACATATGAAAGAAGCTTCATTTTTCTAATGGGAAAAGGTCTCGATGAAATAAAAGTACAATATCGTTAACCTTCTGAACAGGACCAGGCTTTAGGCAGGGAGTTTCTCTTCGCGAAGCGGATAAAACGTTTATTCCAAGTATTCGAGATACTCGACGGAATTTATATCCCCCTGACTCTGAGTTTTCGGCGTCAACACGCCATTGGTCGGGTTTCCGGTGACGTCATAAGTGACTGTGGCAATGGGTTGTGTTTTTTAATGGATACTTTTCTAAGGTATTCCACGACGCCTACATTAGATGCGGAAAAGATTTAATAATCAAATGAGTTATCCCTTGCACGACCACGATAAGATTTCTGATAAAAGTTTCCTCGGAATTGCGTGGGAAATACTGAGAAATAACTTTGTCACTTCTGCCAATTCATCTTGAAAACAGACAAAAATGTAGTCTCTCTCTCTCTCTCTTTTTTTTTTTTTTTAATATTTAATCACAGCAGGTTGAGATTCACAAAGTAAGATAAGGGCGTTGTTATGGAGTTGAACCTCCATGAATTCCCTGCTTAACCTGGTTTAATTCTGCTCACACTAACGTGTTGAGTCATTAAAAATAATAATAATGAATAATGAATTTGGATAAAATTAACCTTCACTAAGAAAAAACAAGCAGCTCTAAATAGCCCCTTGAAACTTCAACGGTGAACAATAATCTACGATACATGTTTAATTTAGTAACCGAAAAGTATATTACAGTGAAAAATGTCAATTAACAGAATTTCATGTCTCACCCGTTTAGAGAATTAAAATTGTTATCTTTCTTCTAAAAGAAGTTTTTCACTTGGTGCTTGAGAAGAGTGCAAGGTAAATAAATTGAGTCTGATCATAAAAAATATTCAGTATGTTTCTTCAGAAACTGTACTAGTCACTCTTACCAATACAAAACTTCCAGAAATTAAGTTTTATTAAATTTTTTTACACATGTAGCAAAATGCTGAAAGTTTACAAAACTTTTGTGGGTCTCTAGTTTCTCTCTGTCTCATGACTCACACTTCTAGCCCTGGTGAAAGTACATAGTATAGTTGTGACGGCGCAAGTTGAATTTTTTTTTAATGTCTACGGAATGATTAATTTACTTTTTAACTTTTTGTATGATACATAAAATCAGACTTATGGAGACTCAGTAACTTTTGAACAACTTTCATAGATTTAAATATTTTACAATGCATTCTGGCAAGTCATTTCATTAATGAAATATATTTTGCAAATTTTAGTTTTTGTAACGGTTTACTTGCTTTACCTAACGATTGCTTTCATAATGCATTTCAAATGAAAGACATATTGATGTAGAACTCCGCTGACCCGGCCCGGCCAACTGGAGGCTTGACCACTACGAGGGTTACAGATGTTGGTCATTTCATACTGGAGGCGCCTATTAGGCAGACCAACGTTGCCCCCTATCTGGGTTCTCCTAATTTTCAACCAATTTCAGATGAGAGACCTAGCACCTGAAATCGCACCCCTAGAGGTATCGTTTGAACAGGGAGAACATTGGAGCCACGAACAGATTTTACGTGCATCAGCTCCCATAAACGTACACAATCCCACAGCAGCCTAGCCGAGAGAGGACTTCACCCTCCCAGGCACTGGCCAAGCCGGTGCTTCTTCACTTTCCGTGTTCTTACGGGAACGGAGTTTAGCGACTAGGCCACTGTGGGACATGTGTCTAAATATGATATTTGATTATTTTAACATTTTAGGACTTAGGCTTTGCCTTAAATGTACAAATATGTATATACACGGGTATTCTGCATTACAAATTTATCAATTTTCTAGTAAATTAATGGAAATTAGTATTTATTCTTTTAGAAACATTTACAGATAATATGCATAGAAATGCCATTTTTATAAATAGGGGAAGGAGGGGTAGGTGGTATGAGGTGTAGGTTGACACATGTATTTTTTAGCAAACCCTGCAGTGGTCTGGGTGCTAAACTCCGTCCCCACTAGAACACGGCAAATGAAGCAGCCTCCGACATGGCCAGTGCTTGGGAGGGTGCAATCCTGTCTCGGATGGACTGCTGTGGGACCGTGTACGCTAGTGGGAGATGGTGCACGTAAAATCCGTCGGGGCTCCAATGTCCCCCATGGTCGATACCTCTGGAGGTGCGGATTTCAGGTAGTTGGAAATTGGTTCCCACTGGGGCTCATTCAAATGGAAGCCGTCCCCTTCTGTCCATCGCCGTCCTATATGGAGGATCTGGCACCACTCTGCGGTTGCAGAGGTTATAAGAAACAGCCACAACAACAACATTTTTAACAATATACATCGATAAATATTGCGTTATTATCCATTCAATAGAATCGAAATCTTAGTATGAAAACAGGGAAGCTGCGATTGCAAAGGTAGGCAATATTTTAAATTGGTATTTAATTATGTAGAAATTCTCTTTTCAGCATTTTTGGGTTATATTTAATGCCCTTAGAATAAAAGCAAATAGTTTTTTTTTTACATTTTTTGTTTTATTTTCGTGAATAATACGTTGCTTTCTAGAAACACGTACAATGTTTGTTAGGCCTATTAATATAATGAATATAAGAAAATATGTATAATGGGGTCTGGTTCTCTCAAGCTGCAGGGGTAGGTTGTCATGATGTGACTACCTACCCTAGGCGACATATCAAGATGCAAGAACATTTTTATTGATACCAAGGCAGGATTATTACAGAATATAGGTTAAATAATAATTTTCATTTTAAATTTGCAGAGTAATAAGTTATGCATGATAATAAATTTTTATACAAAGTAGAACATGCAATGTATTGAATATCATAAGCCATGATTACTTTTAATTAGGGATTGCAATCCGGAAAACCGGATCCAGTAATCCGGTGGATCCGGCATCCTTAGACGTCTACCGGATCCGGAAAGTACTAAACAAGGAAAAGATTACATATGAAAATGAAGGAGTTCTAGGAAAATACTTGTCTTATATTCATGACTATTTGTTGACAATAAAACCGACTAGAACCTGAAAGAGCCTTTTCAGCCGCTGCCTATATTTGTAACGTTCTAAGAAGTCGATTCGCAGATGACACGATTTACACTATTTGTTCCCTACGATTCTTTTTTAAAAATCACAGTTGATGTTTTATAATCGTTATACCCAAGATAATTAAGAAAGTTTATTAAAAAATACTCGATATTGGGATAATTGTTGCAATTCATTAAATATATCTAGATAAATGTCATCTTCATTATAGGACTGCTTAGAGTGACGTATTTACATAATTATTGAGCACTAAATTGATTAAGTTAGATTTAGGTAATATAAGAAACTTACGTAATGTAATGTAAGTTATAAGGTAATTTTCATTGATGTCATTTGTGAACTCTATTAAGACTGAACTTAAACTATTATGCTAAATATTATATTTATAAATATAATAATGAATATAAAATTCATTATTAAATATATAAATATAAGCATATTATTATACAGTATATAATAACGAAAATATTTGATTACAAATAAATTTTTGCTATTATATTATATCTGATAATTATATATCATGTAATATAATATGTAATAACCTAGATCTAGTCTTATATTATATAATGTAAAAATTAAAATTTAACTAGTTATTCTAGATACTAGATTTTCATTGTTCATTTTATTCGTAATTCTTGCTTGATTATTATAGTTGATTTCCTAAGAAATACATGGTCTTTTTTTATAAACTGTATGATACACTCACTTAAACATCTTTTATACAGTTGATTTTGGAACGAAAGAGAAATGTTTGATGTGGCCAATCCAATTGAAATCGATGCCGGATTGCAATCTCTACTTTTAATTTATTTTTCTATATCATATTCTTGTATTTAAATCCCTGATTTCGATAACTGTAAGATAACAGATGAAGTTATCCCCTGCCAATAGAGCGTGTACAGGATTAGAAAATAAGATACATTTGATTTTATTTTGTTATAAAATTTCATATGTACGTTTATCAGGATGTAATATGGGATCGGGAAATAAACTGCTAAAATACAACCTGTAGGAGAGATGAGCTCAGTCCTTTGGACATTAAGATACAAAGTCAAACTGTTCATTAGAAATGAGCAAAAAATTTTAAAAATTCAAGATATATCCAAAAATGAAGTTATAAAATTATTTTATTTTGCTTTTTAAAAATGAAACTATTTACGTTATTAACGATTAAATCCTAACTTTCTTAAAATTAGCCAGAAAGAAAATTAAGTCAATTTATTTATAGAGGTTTAAATTTTGGCAAACTGAACATATTGATTTATGTCGAAAAGCATAGAAAAATAACTTTGCATATTTCCAATTAGAAAAATATTTCTAACGTACTTTAAGGCAGTTTTCATAAAGCGCAGTGTCAGTCCAGATAAAACAATTTCCTGTTCTTCCTAAAAGTGATAGACAGTGTGATTATAGTTAAAGTTGAATTTTCAAAGGGCTAAAATAAAGAACTGCTCATTCAAATTTCACTAAAAACTACTGCTCGGAGCAATCACTTTCCTGCCTCCGCCAGATTTCATGTTAAATGCACCAATCTCTTCGAATTTATGAACAAGAATCTGCAGACCGTTAGCAGATATCGAACCGATGCCTTTCCTTGTACCCATTAATGTTAGGAACTTCTTCAAAGCAATTTATTTATAGTCACCGTTTAATTTTTTAAGCAGCTTCACATGCAGAGACCAGTCCTTGTTTATCAGAATCATGACGAGCTTCTCAGAGGTAGAATAACGGAAATAACATGTACCCGCATATTTGTTAGTAAAATATGATGTGCGCGTGCTACATCTTTTAATTTGCGTATTCCGACGAACTATAGAAAGCAGAACTTTAATCACTCTAAGCAGGATGCCGTTGACATACTGCATAAAATTCATAGGACTGCAATCCTTGCTGCCAGTACATGAATACACATATAGGCTTCATACTTCTAAGAGCCTCTCCCCCCTGGCTCCTCGTAAAACACAATTGAAAGTTTTTGATATTTTGTAGTGTGATACTGTTCGACCACCTGTCAGATGAACATCCGGTTTGGAGGCCGAAACGGACACGTCCATTATTTGTGGGGAGTTTCAGTCAGACATGAGCTTGTACAATCACTGAAACAGACGGGACACGTGCACTGCATTCGCGTATTCCTCCGCTCGCTTCCCCTCTCCTTGACAGGTTCATTTCGATTCGCCTGTATTGGCATCCTGCCAATATTCCACGCGATAAGTGATCAACAGTATCTCTCTTAGGCGTCCTACCAGCAAAATCTGTGGGAAGGAATCTGAAAGAACACGTGTTCTTTCACAAGCAGGAGAAATATTTCTTTCCTCTCGGATTTTTCTGATGTGATGGCAGAAAACGTCAAGTTTTAGTTGTGTTTTACGAAGCGAAAATTGTGAATCTGCACAATTTATACAGTATGCCCAATGCCCTTTATTCTAAAACAAGGTAACATTCAACGTCGGATGCAATGCAAAAAGTGAGACAGGCATGGGATTAAGTGCCTGAAGTGAAAATAATTCTTTTCGGTTCATTTCTTTTCTAATATTCACACGAAGTTTTTACAGATTAGTCTGGGGTCTAAATTTCAAGCAAAAATTTGAAAAATCCATATTTTCAACAATTTTACACCAAACAAAAGGTAAAGAGTTAAGAGTTAGAAAGGTAAAGAGTTAGGAATATGGTAAGAACCACTCAATTAAAACTCCTTTCAATATTTTAACACGGTATTTGATACCATTGAATCAGCGATAATTGTTACTAGAAGTGACTAATTAAAGGAAATCCTTAATTGCAATTATTTAGGCTATTGGGAAAATATAAGGATTAATCGAACAAGTGAGTATCAGAAATGTCTACAGCAAGAAGTAAAACGAAACAAAAAGGAAGTTTAAAGTTATAATTGTCGCACAGAGGGAAAAAAAAAAAAAAGATGAACGGTGTCTTTGACTCAGAAGGTTATAGCGTAAATATTTAAAAGCTCATTTTTATAATGACTGCTACCCAATATCATTTAAAAAAATAATACATTTTAATGAAAAAAAACTTTATTGAGTTTTCACCGTATAAACGGATCAGTGTGCCTTTGTATCTCAATGCTACTAAGACATTAAGCAGGTCGATATTCAGCCTGGCAAGTATTTCTTAATGCTTAATATATCAATAATTGTTATGAAACAGGCATGTAATGAAGCGTATAGCAAACATTCACCTGAACTGCTCAAAAGTGTTTGCAATTATGTAATTATCATACAGACCGAGTTATGTTCTCCGAATCAGATAATATTCAATGACATGGTGGAAATATTCCATTAGTTGGCATTATTTCAAGTTCACACAATTATTTTATATTAATGGTTACTCATAAGTTCTATTAGTAGTGAGCAGAGAAATAATAAATCATCGTTGTCGCAAATGAATTTCTTTATCGCAATTTATTATCGCTTCATATGAGGTGTTTTTCTAAATAGTCTGTTAAAAAAAATTCTACTAAGCATTTCTTTATTTTATTTCATTTTATTTATTTATTTTGGCCTTTAAAAATTATCTCCTAATGTTTCTTCTTCTTTTTAAATACTTGTACACACACACACATATATATGTATATATATTTCCATGATTTAAACATACTTCTATGTTTATAAAAGTAAGAACACTAGATGGCCTCTCATAAAGAAAAGAAATATGATTCAAGATTATCGAAGGCCTCCAAAGTCACAAGTTTTAAAATAATATAAATGGGATGCTGTGAAACTTGAGAGAGCTGAAACATTTTAAAGGAAAACGTTCATGTTTGAGCATGAAACTTAAAGAAAAATCATTTACATGAGAAAAACTTAAAATTGAAACCACAGCCTTCTTATACACAAATTCGTTCCCTTCAAAGCAAATCTGTAAAAGAAAAGTGTGTAACCAGCGCCGGATTAAGAGAGCGCGGGGGCTGTACCAAATGTTACCAAGGGGCCTCATGTTCAGTGACGCACCCAATTTATCTTTTCTTTTTTCTTTTTTTTTTTTTTTTTTTTGAGGGGGAGGAGTTTATACTCACATTAAAGTAGTCGAGATAAATTAAATGAGAAAATAAATAGTGCTAATTATATTATATTTTATGTATACTGCTAATTAATTAGTTAATGGGATTACTAATGCTAATTAGATGTAAACAAAACTAAAAGGTCCCACGTGTTAAATTCCTGTTGTAAAAAGTCGTGTGAGAGGTATATCCCAGCCCTTCCTCCACCTTGGGTGAGCTAATCTCTTAAGTTTTGTGCGCTAATAAAATAAAACAAAACTTTTACGAATTTCCTTGATTAAAAATGAGCGAATTTGAGTGAACACTAGACAAAGCAATTTTTCCAAGTAAATCGGTGTGCGGAAAAAATGCCCGTCAAAATAAAGGTTTTTCTTTTCTTTCTTTTCTTTTCTTTTTTTTTTTGGGGGGGGGGGGTAGCTAAATAGATTGTGAGACTGACGATGTTTAAAGGTATTTATACCTACAACTCAGGTTCTTTTAATGAATGTTAATGTTCATCGATATATATTTGGAATTTCTAACACTTCCCACCTTTCCCGTATGCAAACATATAACTAGACAAGTTTACATACAAAAGCAATAATTGTGTCTGTAAAAGTTTTAGAACCTTCAAAAACAATATGTACTTTGCCTTTAAACACATTTTTTCCCCTCTGAAAATAATACTTGTAAAATTATTCCATTATCTGGACGGTCTTTACTAATAATAGGTTACATATTTTTAACGTCTGTTAATTTATTTAATGGGTTAATTCATCAGAAATCGAACTGAGAATAGCCAGATCTAGCACAAATACCTCCGCTATTCAAAATATACTGCATGAACGGAAGGCATTTATACTGCGCATGCGTGTACAGGGGGACTGTTACTTCCACATACAGCTTGGAACACTTCTAAAGGTCATTTGGTTCGCGTTCTACAAGCATATGTGCATTACTTTTCAACTTATCCTCGTTAAAATGATATAAAATAGTTTGTTTAAAAAAAATCTTAATAAGAGGATTGTCTCTTTTCTAAATAGAATAGTCTATATAATAAATAATAAAAAATTCGGATAAAACATTCATTATCGTATTACGTTCAAATATTTTTGCAAGATATAATAATCTTAGATGGGATCGAGTAATTTGTGAGTTTCTTTGTGGATCAAGAGTATCAGAAAATTCTCTTTGTTTTCAGTTTGCCTGAGGTTATGGCTTCTCGGATACCCCGATCGTCTTGTCTTTGTGCGAAGACCCTCTCAGCTCTAATTATTTTATTTGAACGAACTTATTGGCATTCACGTCCTTGACCTGTGGTTTCGACCGGCCAAAATCGATTCTTTTATATTTAATGTGGTTAATATCCGTAATTAATGAGATAATTTGTCGTATTTGTGGATTCCCAATATATAAAAAATGACTTAAATTCCATATATTATTATTGTTTCCAAAAAAAAGTAATTCGCCTTTGTTTAAATATTGTAAAATGTAAAATAAATTATTAAATAAAAATAAAGCAGCCCCTTCGAATCTCGACAAAGCCACCCGCCTTTTCTCTAAAACAAAAGAACTTTTGGGCTCCCCAACATCCGATTAAAATACAATCCTCATATTTACTACAAAACAAAATAAGTTAATGTCCAATATTTAAATAAAAATTATTGTTTCTTGGGGGATATTTTTACTATGGGACGCGTTTTTCCTACATTCCTGTGGATCTCAGCTCTCGGGGAAATGCAGAAGGTCAACTCGCTTTCCAGAGAACATCTTCAGAAATAGCCAAAGGTATTTCAGTTCTATTGAGTCATTTTGAAAAGTTTGATTACAACTTCATTAAAGAATTCATTCGACTTGTTACTGAAAAGCCGCAGGAATGATCGGGACAGGCTACAGCCTAATGAATAATCTGGCCCACTGACGCATTCATGCAATTTTGTGGATGGAGGCTTAGATGGAAGATTCACATACATATCCATTTTATGGAAGTTGGGATTGTTTACATTAATTTTTCTTGGGGGGGGGCGGTTGCCTCCTCCGAGCCTTCCCTTTAATCCGCCCTTGATCAGACCCTGAGTTTGTTCTTTTGTTTGGCACTGAGTTTTCTTTCTATGTTTTGTTTATTTCTGGATTTATTCTTCAAATAAAGACAAACGCAACATTATTGGCAAGGGATACATTTTCTAAAGGCCATAGGTGGGTGGTCCAAGGATCTGGATGCCCTCTCCTCCGTTTGTCCGAGTTTCGCTTTTAGTATCACTGTATACTGTTTAGTATCACTTTATTTTCACTATAAATGCAATTTTATGAGACCTCTTAAAAGACCTTTATTTTATTTTATTTACTTTTTTTTTACCGTTTAACTGAAGAATATAAAAATTTTATGTTCATTGTCTTGGGCTAGAAATGTATTAGTGTCTCTCAAATGCCACAGACTGTAATGTATTGGAATTCTTTTGAGTGCCCTGTTGAAGAACTATTAATAACACTGACTTTATTCGCATTTGGGAGCCTTAGTAATATACATGCCAACTTTGTTTTCCTTCAAAAACCGAATATCTCTAAAATACGTTTTCAAGAACAACTGTCCATTGAGTGCGATGTATCGGATATTTTTTTTTTTTTCTGTAAAAGAACTATAAATGCTACTTACACCATTTCCAATAAGATGTATGGTACTGTATATAGAAAAAAACCTAAATTTTGCACAAATCGATGTATATTTACAGCAGTTAGAGCATTGGACGGGTAGACATCAGAACAGACAAAGAACCGAAATCATAAGGATCTCTAAAACTTGCTGGTAAGTTAAAAATATATAAATATTCCTTTTATAGAACATAACGGTATCGGACAAACACAGAGAGCTAGAAATTTATTCTTTTAAGATTTAACAGTCTCAGAATAATTTTCCACGCTCTAAAGAATCAAAGTTTGCAATTTTGTTCCATATAAATCCATTAAAACGCTTTGGGTTGTAATGAATTAACGGATTTCCGTCGATCGGAGACCCTCTCCTACTCCTAGGCAGAGAGCCCTTATCCATTCCTTAACAAAACACATTATACTAAATCGGTTAATTACAGTGCGAGTAACGAATTTTCAAAATTTCTAAAGAAGTCGTCATAGCTTAATATAATTACATTAGACATCTTACGTATTATCTCGGCGATCCGCCAAGACGAGCAACCTTTTGGACAAGATAAACGTCGGACACATGAAATTATTAATGGTTCGGAATACGATTGGTAACAGTTTTCCAGCAAATTTCGGGAAAAAATAGTTTGGCATTAATGACCGCCGGGATAATACGTAAATACATTTTTCGATTTATCGCCAAATAATGAAAATATTGCTAAGTTTGGTTCGTTTTTCAAAGCATTTTTTCACACCCTATTTGACAATTTGATCACGATCGTCGTCGGATTATTAGCTAATCATATTGTAGGATAGTGTTATATATTTTAAATAGATGCCTGTCTCTAAACTGCCATTGACCGTATTGTATGGAAATTATTTTGAGTGCTCCCGTAGAAAAACTTTCAACTAAACAGACACTATTTTCAATGGAAAGCTTCATCTTGTAATCCTTAATAACATCCAATTTTGTTTCATTTTAAATAGCAGAATATCTCTAAAACTAGACGTCAAAGCCCGTTGTGGAGGCAATTACAACGGGCGCTAGAAAAAACATTTTACGAAAATATGTCTACACTCAATACATTTAATTTTCATCCACCTTAAATAAATAAGCTCAAATTCAATTTTTATTACAGACCCAAATCGAATTTCATGCTCTTCTGGAAACGCGCGGAAACTTTTCGCAGTCGAAAGATTTCGTTTTGTGTTCACAGCAATTCAAATATCCAGCAGAAGATTTATTTGTGAAATAATAATAATAATAATAAACTCTGTAATCTGGAAAAACTATTTTAAACATATTGAAATCCCCCAATTTTATGACGTAATTTTAACTTGAAACTGGTAATTTTGTCATTCAAATGATTCACTTTTTTGACTCTCGGAAATGAAATGGTGCTGAAAATAGAGAAAAATCGCTTAAAAATGAGGGAGCGGGTGGATTTTCAGATTTTTAAAGTAGAGCAGATAGTTTTCTATATTTTTTTACATAGTTGTGAAAATTTTCAAGCGGATCGAACAAATGTTGTAGAAGTTATTAGGCTTTTTGTCCGTCACTTTGATATGTTTTTGCAGTAATGGCGGAAAAGGTTTTATCTTGAAGTCAGGGATCAGCGCAACTATATAGTAGGATGATACGCTTTAAAGAAAATTCCCATAGACCGCTATGTATTGGGAATATTTTGAGTGCTCCTGTAAAAAAACTATAAATTCTACATAGATCGTTTTCAATAGGGTACTGCACATAAGAATAACATATATAAATTTCGTAGAAATCAATGCATATTTACGCGAGTTAGAGCACGGACGGCAGACAGACAAACCGAAATCATAAATACTTTTCTGCCTTCTTCGAAAGTGTTAAAAAAGCTATATCTTGGGAGAGACAGAACTTAAACTTTCACGGTAAAGGCGTGGGGTCCCCAAAAGCTCGGGGCCCGTAGCATTTGCTAACTCTGCTGTATTGCTAATACGGCACTGTGTGTATCGGAAGATACTTTATTTGAATACACGGAATTTTACGTCTCAAGATGTTAAACGATTCGATTTTTTTAGCAATTTTCTCGATTTTCCACATCCGAGTTCTGCATTCAATTTTTTCATCTTTCTTAAAAAAGTATTCGAATTCAAACAAATTGATTAAATTGACTGATGAAATATACAGGGTGAATTTGACATAATCTGCCAAACGAAAATGGGTGAAAGAGCAGCCCATGTGGAACATAAAACACCCTAAGAACCCTGTCCCATCTCTAACCGTTTCCGAGTTATGGTGGATAGAAGGAAATTCTGTTTTTTGTTATACCGTCAGATAAAAACCAAATTTGTGAGGTTTCTGAAGGACCTACATTCAAAATAAGCACATATTTAGAAAGAGCAGAAAAAATACTGGCAGAAAAAAAAGGTGGCACCATTTAGATCAGGATATCTCTATTTTATGGGGAGCTACAAGCTCTGAAACATTGGCGAAGTTAAAATTCGAATTGTAGCCAAAAACTGTAACCGGCGATTCCACAAACACCCTTTTAGCTACAAGCGGCAAATGTCCCAAAAACTGGTCCATCCCACAAGCATTAAAATGAGCCCACAATAAAGCATATTGGTGTTCTAGATCAGGAGAAATGTAATTTTTTGTTTGCAATACATCACCGAAATTGACTTTCGTCTAATAAGGCATTCGATGAAATTCGCCAAACGAATACTAGATGCTGGGTAAATTAAACGTATACAAATCAGTTACTAACTACACAATGCATAGTATGTGTTTCCATCATACAAGTAGATGCGAGATACGCATTGGTAATTTCTTTGCATACTCCTTTGTGAAAGACGTGGAAAACGTCATACTTCTTTAGTTTCCATTGTTGTATTTCTAAACTTAATAAAATGCCACTTTTCTTGTTTGGCTTTATAGCTTTCGTCTTTGCAACTGACAAAACAGCAGGCTCAAGCAGGACATGATATTAAAAACAGGAACGACCATGACACCTCTCGTTTCTCCTTTAAGACCTTTTGCCCGTTACGACCTTTTTGAGACACCATCTATAATGCTTCAGCTTTTAGATTTTATCCGTGTATAGCTAAATGTCTTCTTCTATTCTAAGAAATTCTGAACTGACATAATGAAAATTTACAGAAAAGGGATCTGTTACCTTTAAGCATTTTGAATGATTTTCATAGCGACTGAATCATATAAATAAGAAATAAAACTCATTTGTTTTAAAACAATAGGTTATAAAAAAAGGTTTTTCTTTCTTCTTTTTAATAATTATGCGCTCTTTTTTCATGTAATTTTAAATTTCTTGTTTGATTGTGAGATAGCAATCCAGTAACCTTTTCTGGGTCCCATATAATTTTTCCAAGTTCTTAAATATCTTGAAAATTACTGATTTTTTTGCAGACTGCATTTCCTCCAATCTTGATTATGTCCCTCAAGATAGAATAACCCGTCCTGTCTGACTGAAGTTGGTGTTTAATGGAGCACCTTGGCAAGAGCGCCCTATCTCCAGTATGTACATTCCAAGATTTTACAGAAAATTGCCTGAAAGTTACTGAAGTTACTGGAAAGGGCTAAAAATCAGAGTACAGATCAGCAAATAAAATCAGTCAGGTAGGAAAAGGAACAGTTCGTGAAGGGCGAAGTTTTCATATTCAGATCCTGTTTTGTGAGAAATATAGGGCAAATTTTTTTTTATGAACAAGGCGTTCTGTTTAGCTTCGAGGTGGTTGATGTGAGTCTTGGCGGCGTACGCCCAGACAGGAGCATAATTCTTTAATTTTAAGACTTTCAAACGAGTTTCATAAGCCTGGGTTTTTTGTCCACTGCTAGTAGTAGCCTGTTAACATACAGAAAAATCTTATAGGAAGCTTACACCATAGTTACAAAGACCAAGCATGTATCAGAATAGCTTTTAAAAAGGGTACAATGAAGTAAAATCTTATCAATGATTTTTTCGGAGGCGGTGGGACTAAAGACTCCTTGCTCCTCCCACGGATCCATCATCGATGACACACAAAAAAAAAAAAAATCAGTCCAATATCACTCCTGAAATTGAGTGCCATTTATGTAATATTTTATTTGTTTACTCATATGCTATAGTTATGTCCAAACACTTTATATTCGTTCATTTATTTATTTTTGTTCCTATGTAAATTTTGCTTGCTGACTGTGTGTCGCTTGCTGTATATATAAAAATTAGTCTACTAAAATTCGGTCTGTTCTGTCTATCTGCCTGTTGAAAAAACTGTAAATTTCAGGATTCTCCTCTGAAGTTAGCGGGCGTACCTGCTAGGTTATCATAAGGCTTGCACGAGTTTGTTAATATTATCACGGGGGCTAGGGAAGTGAGTAGATATTTATCGAACTCCGGCCTAGCGGGTCTTTTTATAGATAGGGCTCAGCTTTCCGCTACATGAGGCCGGACAAAAGGGAGTTTTTCCGAAAGTTGGGTTCGACAAATGTCGTTGAAAACGAGGGAGGTAGCCTCCTTCAGCTACGCCCCCAATGTTCTGCGCGATTTATGTATGTATGTGATGAGAAAAGAAAGCACGCCTTCCTGAACAACTGTTCTGTCATTTTTTAGCGGAATATAAGAATTTTTAATGCAGTGGGAATTCGTTCTAAAATGCGATTTTTCTTGCGCGAGTTGTCCAGGAGTATCGTATGTATCTGCAAGCGAATTTCTCGATCGCTACATGAGATTTTTCGCTAATTGTTAAATGAACTAGCAGAAGAGCGGGATGGAATATTATTCTGTACAGGACTGTGTTATACTTTCCAGTAAATATCATTGTTACAGTACAGTACAATAACAATTATTATTATACAGTACAGTACTGCTGCACTTTATTATTATTTTTGCATATTGTACAGCTGCGGAAAAAAAAGTCCCACTTGCTGTTTATTTCGACGTCGTTCGTCGTACAGCAAAGTGATATATAACATTCGATTGCAAATAACGCATAAATTTACTATTAATTTAATTTGCATAAGGGGCCGTCTTCTATAATTAATTCTGTATCAACTTCGTTTTTCTCAATGGCAACACCGTAATTTGACTTTATTAAACGAAAGAAAACTTTCAATTACCCTAAATATAAATTTTCATCAATTTTCTACGATGATTTTCGGAGATATTGCGAATTAATTTTTGCGCGTTTTTAAGGGACTTTCTGCAAACTGAAAAATGCTATTTGTAGGTTCCGAGCTTTTCGCCTTTCATTAATTTCGCTCGCGAGAGTTAAAAGAAATAAATACTATTTTCAAGGAAAATATAGTTTCCATCTGTCAAAATTTTTTGTTCTGAGAATATCAAGTGTAGAAATTAGAATGTTTAGTCTGTGGTCCAAATGACCCGTGAGTTCATAACTTCCTTGGTCCATGCACATGATTTAAGGGGAAAATGCAAAACGACTGCTCACGATTTTGAAAATCTTTCTAATTTTGAAATTGTTATTCAGTATTTCCCTTGATGTTTCTCTTAGACAGCTGAAATGTTGGCAGGAGTTAGAGGCTGCTCTCTGCTCTTCTGACTACAAGCATGAATATAACTCAGCTATAAAATAAACAAATACTTTGTGAAAAAACACACATAAAAGGTTACTTCTAAGGCGTAACGATCGTTTCGGCCGAAAATTTGTTCGGTCTTCCTCAGACAATCCTTCCGTCAAACAGAGCAGAGGGAGCTGAAAAAGAAAAAGCATGTTGCCACAAGGAAACAAGAAAAGGCGGAAAAACCAAGGAGAGGGGGGGACAAGAAGAGGGGGGAAAGGATAAAATGAAAAGAAAATAAGGACAAACAAAAATATAAAAATAAATAATAACAATATTAAAAAAAGCAATAAAGAACACACAAACATACACACATACAAAAAAGGAAAAATAAAAGGAAACAAAACAAACAAAAGAACATAAAACAAAGAAAACATAAAAAAGGCAACAATTAATTAAATAAAATTAATTTTTTTATAAACATCATACAGGACAGCACATAAAAAGGACAAACAAAATGCTAGAAAATGAAGGGGGGAAAAGAAGGGGGAAGGAAAAGGGTAGAAGAAGAGAAAGGGGAAAGGGAATAGAACCTTACAACAACACCCAGCAAGCGCACACACGTATAAATTACGTATTCCCGATGTCGAAATGTCGAAAATAGGTCGAGGAAAAATTACAGCAAAAAATAGCGTTTAAAAGAGATCAAACATACATTGTGTTGTCGACATTATAAAGAGCCGTTGTATGCTGGTTAGGGAGGCGGCTGACTTTCGACTGTTGGGTTGGTCACCCTCACGAGGTTTATGTTACGTCAATAGATCGCCGATTTTCCGCTCATAGCTTCGGCGATATGAGAGACCCCCCAGCCAGCCAAGAAGAAACATATGGAGCACCGAGAAATTTTTCAGCTTAGTTAATAGTCAGTTTAACGTCGAATAAACAGTGCAGGGGAGACAAACGTTACCGTGTCCTTTCACACGACCTTTGAACTGTCCACCCCACCCGATTTCTCAGAATTTTGGAGAACGCTGAAGTCACGTCACAGATGCCTTTTTTTTCTTCTTTTTGTGTGTATTCGGTTGTGGCTCGCTGCGCAGTTTTTTTATGCAAGGGCAGATCTAACTCCATTTTCATCGCGTGGTCACTGGCTGAGCTCAGCTGCGTTGCACAGAAGAGTACATTTTTGATAGTTTTAACTATAAAAGTGGATATTTTTCAAGAATCTCTTGGAATATTTTCAAGTTTAATGCTAACACGATTTATCCTTAGCTTGACATGTATTAATAAGTTTGTCTGGCTCTCTTTAAATTGTGTTGGCCGGTGTTGTTAAAGTTTGTCGGGGTAACTACTAATTTTAATTCCGGCCGTCAAAATTTTAGAGGTGAGTTAAATAATTACTTAACTAATACTTATGTGCTTTGTTTCTTTTAATCATTTTCTTTTTAATCGCTAATTATAAGTCTTGTTATTTTTTATTATAGAGTGAATTATACAGGTACAATTACCATAAAATCAACTGCTTACCTTAAACATATAAAATATTTTTTTTCTCATAATAACCACGATTTAACTTAATGTGAGCTTACTATAACAAAAGTCAACCATTATTGCATAACTTATAATGAAATAGGTTAAGCTTTTTATGCAAAGGTAATTTTTTTTTCTTTTTAAATTGTATACTAATATGTATGCATCTAGTATGTAATATAAACCTGTTTGGAGAAGTAAAATTTAACAAATCAAAGAATTAAGAGAGATAAATAAAAAACTGTTTGTGTAATGAAGTAGACAAGATTTTTCTCGTGGGACGGGGGGGGGACTAAAATTTATAGATAGAAAACTTGTTCTCATTTTATTACAGGAAAAAAGTAATAAAAAAAGCAGGCTTATTCGTCCAATAGGTCGTTCCTTGACGATTTCGGCGAATCCTGACAATGTATAAACGTACTACTAATTAAGCCTCAATTCTAGATAATTAGAGAATGTGTGAGTCACATATTATTTACATACATCGTGAAAGCATGGAAATTCAAGCAGTTCTTATCTTGCGCACATGCCGTTTAAAAAAAGGAAACACTTTATATTTTTAAATATAAAACATTTTACTACTGGTTTTAGCTAATGAAAAGCAATTTTGAATTAAATGTTCAGTAATAACAAGTTTTAAATTAAATTCTAATCGTTTAGATAAAGTTATAAAATATATATTGATAAAAGTTTGAACATATACAAAAAATATATTAAAGTTGAAAATATAATCTTGATTTTGAATTTAACTCATAAGTTACTCGCATAAACAGCATATGTCGCTATTTTACATATTAAAGGGTTTCCATTTTTCCCTGGTACATTTTATTAATCATTTTGAGTGTATTGGGTATTTTTAATAAAAAATTATTTAATCTACTGTTATAAAGAATCTAAATATTTTCATATACTGGTGAAAAAGTAACTTTTTTATATAAAATAAGTAAATTATATTTACTGTTAGTAAAATTGCATTTTAAACTGTATTAGTTAACTAAATTTACTAATATTTATTTAATTTTTTAAGTTACTTTTTCACCATTTTTCACCAACATATGAAAATATTTAGATTACTCATAACTTTGAATTAAACAGCGTCCCCCCCTTTTTTATTGAATATACCTAATACAGTTAAAACAATTCATAAAATGTACCGGGGAAAAAAGTAAATCCTTTAAAATGTAAATTAGAGACATAAGCTATTAATGCGAGTTACTGATCAGTTAAATTCAAAAAATCAAGATTATATTTTTTCTTTAATATATTTTCTCTGTGTTCAAATTTTTACGAATGTATATTTTGTAACTTTATCAAAACGATCAGAAGTTAATTTAAAACTTGTTATTTCTGCATATTGGATTAAAAATTGTTTTTCATTAGCTAACAAACTAATAGTGAAATGTATTTTATAGAAAAATAAAGTGTTTCCTTTTAAACGGCAAAAGTGCACAAGATCAGAGCAGATTGAATTTCCATTCCTTCACGACGTATGTAAATGGTATATGTGCCAATTCTCTAAATGTCTGGAATTTGCGGCATAATTACTACGTTTATAAATGGTCAGAATTCGACAAATTCTGCGAAGTCTTTAAGGAACGACTTCTATTAGACGAATATAAGCCGGTTTTCTCTGTCTTGTTGAAGCAATTCGACAATGTATAACGTAAAATCAACCACTATGAGCTGAATTTTATAAACGAATTCAGAGAATCTGTCTGTCTTTGCCATTATAGCGACGAGTGTTCGACCAATATCGGGGATTTTCTCTTCCTGGCGGAGGCGGTCACCCTTTTTCATTCTTGAGCCGTAGTTAAGCGAGATTATCTCTCACGGTCACCCCCCTCGCAGGTGATACGCCGTCTAGAAGTTCAGAGCTCGACGGGCAGGTGGACATATCCAAGGATTTTTAACGTCGATGATTACGTCGAAACTACGTCGGCGTATCGTGGCTGGCTGGGACTACAGATACTGAACTTCATAAGAGATACGACACGGTCTTAGTGCGCATGCTCAGAAAATCATCCACGGCAGAAAAATCATCCAAACTACGGCAACCCGTTTTCCCTCAGTTGGCCGTTACTCGCGAAGTAGGCGAGTTTTATTTTTCGCTTTTTATTTCTACCTGTTAAATGGTGCGAACTGAGCATGCATAATATCGTTCAATTATGGATGCAATGTGAGTACGTAGAAATAACTACAGTGCAGCAAATTAAAGTGCTATCGCATAACGATGTATTATTATTCCCCTTACATTTTGTTTGTTTGTTTGTTTTTGTTTATTAATTCATATTTGTAGTACATCATTCATAAAACCCTTAATTTATATGAATATTGGTATTGGTTGATTTTTAAATATTGGAAAAATGTTTTTTTTTTTTTCCTTCAAGCATGCTTCCTATAATGTTGTTGTAGAAGTAAATTATGATTAAGTTCACATGAATAACTTCATTTGTCAGTTTTAAATGTATACAAATACATATATTTGTGCTGAACAATTCTACTTTTCTTTCCTTCTAAATGTTGTTAACCTTTTACAGATCACATTGAGATCCAGGCATATTTTATATCAGTTCTTTTGTATATTTTGTCTTCTAATGCGTTAGTTAAAGCACATTAGTTATTTAAATGGGGGAATTTTTAATACAATTTTCAGTGTGTTTCCAATTGGGAGCATGGGTCATTTCTGATTTGAAAAACTGAATATACTGATGGATAGTTTAAATGATAGGTGAAATATTAAGAATTAACAGAAGATTTATTTTTAAATTTAATATTTGGTAAGTTTTAATGTTACTTCGTTAAAAAATCTAACTGGATGAATTAACTGGGTTTTCCTTTTACGGCAGTCAGGAACGTGACTTCTTAAATTAAAAATAGCGTGAGATTAAAACTACCGTGTGTACTCGCGTAGTAGTCGCCCTCGCATTATAGTCGCACCCCTGTTTTGAAGCAGAAAAAATCGTCAAAATATTTTCCCTACATAAAAGTCGCAGCCACGTATTTGATCTTCATTTATGTCTGTAAAAATATTACTATAAAAAGAAAAATTCCTCTTTTTTGTGTGTAACTGACGAAAGGACTATTTAACATACGGCAGATAATCTGGAAGTATTTGGTAACTTAGTAATTTTATTATAATACCAGTAATGTTTTAACATTAGAGTGTAGAATATTGTGTAGTGTATTTCCTCGCATAATAGTTTAATTTTTCCAAGAAAAACGGCAAAAAAGTGCGACTATTACGCGAGTAAATACGGCATGCCATAAAATTTACGTCATATCAAAGTAAATTCGCAAAGAAACGAGTTTAAAGTAAACTATTTTCTTCTGCCGAAACATGGAGGATTTAAATATTTAAATTATGCATTTACGGGGAAGAAACGAAGATGAAAGTAATAGGTATTATTAGTAGATTTGTTGCGATAATATGGTTTAAAGCACAATATGCCGTTAGAATATACAGAAAGGGGCACGTGCTCCCAATTTTGCATCAAGATCTTTTTATTTTGAATATTTGTTTGGAAATTCAAAAGGAACCATCGATAGAAGAAAAGTCCCCCCAAATTTTTCCTGTCCCCCCCCCACTAAAAAAAAAACCGTAAAAATCAGTCATACTACACCAAAGGACCATTACAAGTACAAAAAGCAAAAATTGAAAAGTAAATAGTAAATATTCAATTACACCTCAATAACACGTACATTTTTGAACGGCTGAATAACTGCTGCATAGAGTGCTTGAAACAATTCATGCCAGTAAATATTTTTCAGAGACTGATATCTAGCGAGCTACGATTTCAGAAAAATATTGCTTTATCTAAATATTTATAACTGAAACTGAAACATTTTGACTCAAAGCGAAAAACTCAGATGAAACGCGCCGAGTAAAAGGGAGCCAACAGCAGTTTGGCGTCTGTATTCATTTCGCCAAATGCAGTCAGGCGCAATCATCGAAAAAAGTACAAAATACAAAGCTTTTGAAGGATTTTTTAATTAATTTAAAGCATGATATACGCACATATAACATAAATAAATATTAAAACAATATTATTGTAAAGTTCAAACAAGGAAAGTGTAAGATAAGACTTAAAATTCAAGCTTCCGATGACAGCTCGAAAGCGAAACTACGGAAATAATTGCTTCAAAATAGCAGTTAATTTCGGATTTCTAGTTAAAAAGTGATTTTTATGCATTAAGTAAGTATTTCAGATTAGGAAAATCGAAAGGAAAAACATAAGACTGATTATTTAATGCTTAGATACAGCAGTTTTTCCGAAGTCACTTCGTTTCACAATGCTAACTCTACGGAAGATTTTCATCCATAGCCCGCGGCGGCTGATTCTTCGCTTCAGCCAATCAGAAATTATTTCACTCGTGTCGGGTCTCTGACAAAGTATAGGGTCTCTAGCTGGGACAGCTTCCAAACGGAATGAACGGAAGAACCATCGTTCACAAGACGTTCCAAGTGCTGGGTAATGGAAAAACCTTCCAAAAAACAAGATGGGACAAAGATTGAGGAGTGCACAATATCTTAGCGTTAGAAAACTGAAACCGATGATTAGAATTCCAACAATGAGAGGCAATAGAAGATTTGGAAAGCTCATGCTTAGAAACATATCTCTCATGCTCTTTGAGCCTAAATTTGAGAGCTCTTCTGGTCTGACCAATGTAGCCCAAATCACAAGATCCACAAGGAATGTAATAAACACCCCAACGGTTCTCAGTAGGAATAGGATCTTTAAGGGAAGAAAATTTAAGTTTATTAATAACATATTTTATTTAATATAAATTAAACTACTGAACGTAAAAATTTGAAATTTTGCATAGCCATGTAATATTACTTTCTGCATCTATTTCCATCGAAATTTTACTAGGTCGCTATTCATAATTTTTGAATATTAATTTCATAATTCATAATTAATATTAATATTTTATTAAAAATCATAATAACATTAAATTATGTTTGGGTCGTTTAGGTCTAATAGTACGATTAAAAATCAGCTTCTTACTATCAATATCATATGAGATATGAATTGAAGTATGAAAAAATATTTTAACATATGGGGAGGGGGATGTGGAAGCTCGTCAATCATCCAATTTCAGTTTAAATATCTTGAAAATGGGTATCTGGAGTTAAAATGAGCTAAATTTTTGAACTATGAAGTGAAGTGTAAGGGCTACTATTGAGAAAAAAAAAGTTGGTGCGAATTTTAATATGTAGATGGTCTCATGCAATTTTTAGGCATAGCTAATTAAAGTGTACGTCAAACGTAAACGATTGGTATCTGTAACTTTGCTGTACGACGAACGACGGCCGAAAAAAGTACAAGTTGGACTTTTTCCTTCCGCAGCTGTACAATATGTCTCTCTCTAGTACTGAATCGGGGATACTTTTAACGCCTCTACAAGCGTGTTTTACGCATTAAAAATTAAAAGTACTCTTTAAATTTTAATTACTCGTACTTTCACGTTCTGTCATTTTCATAAAGTTTGACATATTTATTGTTTTAAATTGAGATATAAAACAAATGCAAAAGCATTATGTCCCACCGCATATTAGAGAAGGGCCTAAAATTGCTTAAAAAAATAAAAACATGAATGTTATTTCCTCTATTAATTTCAATGTACCTAGTGAATAGTTGGAAATGCATAAAAGGAGACGGAAAGAAATTTAATATATAACAAAACTGTGAATAAATAAGAATTTTTTTTACATTAAACTATACATTTTTTTTAACCAGTTATCTTCGATATCTTTGGCTTTTACCCCCATCACTGGTAGCTTTCATACCTGTTTTTACTATTTATTCCTTAAACCTCTAGTTTTACTCCTCTAAAATTAAATTCACTCTTCCTAAATAATTTACGGAGTATTTTCACTCCTTGACAAAATTTCTAGCTATATCTCTGATATTGACATAAATCGTGTGTATTGACAATAATGTACAGTACTTTGCAGTATTGTGTTGAATAACACTGCCTTTTTTTAATACATTGTTTTGTTTTCGTTCATTACTTTGAGTGGGAAATGGTAATTATATATTCAGGAAAGGGTTAAGGGGTCGTGTACCTTTTAAAATTTATGAAAATCGAAAAAAGTGCTTTCATGAATAGGGTCCTATATTTACATAAATTATTTACATGTACGGAATTTAAAAAATCAATACAATGGCCTTTTGCCTGTACATTAATGTCTTGTTTTCAAGTTTATTAGAAAATTTAAATTAATTAACAGATTGAAAGCAACTATTTTGTATATGTGGTTCATTTCGCGCAGCCAAACAAACATAAAATTCATTCCATTTGCATCGAAACCTACCGTTATTTCCGTGAAAGTGCTCTTTCAGAAGTCTTTTTTCTGAGAATTCCCCTCCTCGTTTTTTGTTCTCCAAAATACTGATATCGTTCGACTCACGCATATTTCACTCCGCTCTTGTGACCGAAAAACGCTCCTAAAGGAGAAGAGCATTTTTGGAAACTGCGCCGAAAATCGCTCAGACTGATCGAATTTCGCTCGTTCTATTTAAGCGTGTATAAACTAATGTACTCAAGTCACAACTTTATGCCCCTGCACCAAAAGGAATTTCGAATAATATTAATTTTTTAAACTTTCATAAAATTTCGATTGTAAACTATATTTCAGACTCTGGGCACCTCAAGATGTTGATGGATTTCAATAAAAATTAACATGTAAACTAAACTACTCAATACACAACTTTTCCACCCTAGGCCAAAATTGATTTCGAAAAAAAAAAAATTTCCCATACTTTTCGATCCATCTAATATATATATATATATATATATATATATATATACATATAACAGCTAAACTTACGTAATATGGAATCCCAAGTAAAACATTAAGTAGTAGCACATAATAACAAAAAATTACTGAAAAACTGAAAACATGACATAAAAATTGATAATCCAGAGGCAAGAAATATTGTAAAAAACAGAGCTGTCAAAGCTAGAGAGAAGTGGGAAGACAAGCCAAGTGAGATCACATGGGCTTAAGCCTAACTTTTCGATCCCAAGCAATGAAGTGGAGATGGAGTGGAAAATTGAAATGGAGTACTCCATTATCAAGTACCACCGTACTCACATTTCAATTTAAAGAAAAAACAAAAATATCTAGGTTTCTGCAGGTTACCTGACAGAAGAAGTCGCTTTACGTAACCTGGGGGTACGACCATAGCTATAAGAAAAAAATAGCATGGATGCTAACCAAACATGAAGGTGGAAGAACAAACTAGACTAGAAATCGTTGACAACCGAGAAAATTAATCAACAAAAATAAAAATAAAAACAGCTAGAGCCAAGGAGAAAACGTATGAGAAAGAAAAACAGACAAAATGCTGCCAAAACTATTTTAATTTATCAAGAAATTCAGTAAAATGGAAGGGGAGGGAGAAATAATAATAATATTAAATAAATAAAAAACTCGAGTATAGCTAACCTATGAGCAACGTAGTACAAGCTTTAATAGCTAGGAAGTACTAAGGAAAGAGGGGGAAAAAAGAATTAAGGGGAAAAAATATTGTAATTAATATTAATTATCATAGTAATATTACACAAGTATTAATTGTTATTAGTGCTGATAGTATTCTATGCAGTATAAGTAAAATTGCACTTAATAAGGCTTATATATGGTACAGTAGAATAAAAAATAAGAAAAAATAAAGAATATACCTCAAAAAGAAAAAGTACCAGTAATCAACAATTCTACATTGTTATTTTTTTAATGAATTTTTTTGTATAAAATATACAAATATATATTTTATGATTTTCTTTTATTTTTAACTTTTTTTAAAATTGAAATAACCAACAAACTACCCCATCCTCACCATCCAATAATCTAATTTGGACATACAGTTTATATATATATATATATACTTTAGCATATATTAGAAAAAATGCCCCCAGGCTAGCCATTGTTATCACAGAATTAATGCATACAATGCAACGTCTCCACAAAGGGAGAATTGTAAATTTTTATTACTGCAAATTGCTGAGAGAATTGCTGTATTTTTATTACTTTTAAATAAGATTTAATTATATATATATATATATATATACGGGATTTGCATTCGAGCATATATATATGCTCGGATGCAAACTAGAAGTGAGTCACACTTGATTCTTTATCCCAGTTCAAAAAATATTCGAATTCAAACAAATCAATTCGAATTATAAAAAAAAGGTAAAAGTATTTGAATATAATAATAAATAAATGCTGAATGCAAACTAGGTATGAGTGTGGTATCCTTAAATGTTTAATCCAGGGAAAATAAAATGTATCCGTGTCTTTTCAGTAAATTTTAGAAGGATTGGACATTAAAACAAAATTAAAATTGAATATTTTAATACCTGAGTCTTCTTTTCTGTTTCAGACTGATTCCGCACTAGTCTCAGAAAATTATTACAAGGAACCTATTAAAATACATTATCTACCATGTAGTTAGTTTATCGTTACCATTTAGTATTTTAATATTGAAAAGAATTGAATGAATAAATCTAAATTTTATCAAATAATATAAAAATTGTTACTTAAGCAAAAATACACTAAACATTAAAATTCAAAATTTAATATGATTAGAAGAGGCAGAAAAAGAATTTTCCTAGTATTTTTAATATGTTTAACTATTTGTTCGTTAAAGTAATTATATTTAATTAAAAACAATACATATTTAAGTTAAAGAAGAAATTTTCTTAAATTTAAATCTCAATTTTTCAACACATTCATTTTAATATATGCTTTTCACGGACGTGCTCTGAAATATTTATACAAATATTAAAATATGTTTTAAAAAATAGAGTAATATAACTGAAAAAAAGTACTATTCTAAACTTTCATTTTACTTTGCAAAATTCATAAAGTTAAGTAACTGAATTTACTTACCTATACATTTAAGATTTTGGTTCACTTATACATGCATAAAAATATTGGATCGCTAATATGTTTATGTTAAAATAAACAGTCGTAAAATTTAAAATTTCTTGATCTTATTAAATTCTGGAAAAGAAAACTTTAAAACAAATTTTTAAAGCCTTGCATCCTTACGACTTGATATTGCATTCTTTTCTAAGACTATTTAAATCTCATGACTAATTTTCCAAAAATTTTAATTGCTACTAGCCATATTTTAAGTTTCAAAAATAACTGAGCTATTCGATGGAGATAAATGTTGTGCATGTGCTGCGTGGAAAATGATATCTTGTCATATTACTCTCCTAAATCTTTCCACTCAATATTTTGTTCTAAAATATGAAGAAGATATTATTCTTTACATGTGTGTCATACTGCTGCCAGATTAAATTGAGACTAATATTTCAGAGTAGTTTTAGAGCACTTTTCTTCTAGGGTTTCATCACCAAAATTATTAGCCTTATAGGAAAAGAGAAACATTATGCTCAAGATATGGACATGGAGTAAAAGTTCTAAATTATGAAACACTTTTCATTTAGCTTGGAAATTTTATTATAATAAAATAGTTATGGGAAAACAGTTATGGTAATTAAATATGATGGACAGTTCTTCGAATCTGATTAATTTAAAAAGAATAGATTTCCTACCGATCTAGTTTTGTTGATAAGAATATTTAAGTTAATGACTAGACGGTTTGACTCACTGTCTCTTTGAATCCAAAATGAAATGTTTTTTTAGTCAATTTGAGAAATTCATAATTTAAGTTCCTACGAATATAAACGATTTAGTTGCACAGCTTTCTAGAGCCAAAAATTAATTTAATGGAATAGATTTCGGCAGGTATAGTTTTAGTTTATAAGATTTGGTTTAATCTCAACACGATTTGAATTCAAGTAGAATAACTGGTAAATTGACAGAATAGTTGTAAAATCAAAGATTGAAGGTCTAATTTTGTTCATCAGAAAATTTAAGTTTATCAAGAGATGCGACAATTTGAATTCAAATGCCAATCTAGAATTAATTTAGGGAACTGATATTTTATGGATCGCATTTTCTCCAGAAGATTATTTAACTTTTTCATGAGAAGATTTTAATTCAAATGTCAGTTTTTCAAACTTAGACTATAGGTTTAAGTGTAAATATAATGAGAGATTTTATATTGTATTAACAACAAGGATTCAATTCTTCTAAAAGTATAAATTATACTTTTTAAAAATAAATTCACTACCTTACCCTATAAACGAGATACACTTGTGAACAACTACTAAGGAAGGTTTATACTGTCAATTATTAACCACAGCGCGTGAAAACTAGCAAAGTTTCTGGTTCATTATATATTGGGCTCATTGATAGCATGAAAACTTTTAATTAATAATAATTTAACATATGCTAATCATTAATGCTCATCACATATGCTAATTTATAATTTAACATATGCTAATCACATGAAACACTCGTTAGTGGTTCAAAGGATTTGATGTCATTGTTAGCTGTTTGAGAAAGAGTTTTATGGTGATCAATGGCTCTGTTGGCTTTCATCTCAGTTGATCCTAATTACTAGCTCATTTTTATTTCAAAGTATCATTTTTCAGCACGAAAAAACAGCGTCGGCTGTTGTTGACAGTCAAATTTTGACGCGGAAGAATCATTTGACAGCACTCACTATGTCTTTCTAACGTAATTTATGAAAGTTACACGGAGCTATATTATTGAAATGTTTGAAAAAGGTAACAAATAGTAGATGCTATCAAGGAAATCCCAGTAGCTTATAATGTTGTTCTCCAACTTTGAAGAGAATTTCTGACAACTCGAATACATGGATGTTGCCACAAGAAGATAGTCTTTGCAGTACAAGGGTTAAAAAACGCAGTTTGGCGTGTTATCAAAAAGGGAATAGCGCTTCATACCAACTTCAAAAAACAATTCAGTATTTTTCTGTAACAAGCAAGAAGTGATGTAACAAGCAAGTTTTCTGTAACAAGCAAGCAAGTGAAGTCTGTAACAAGCAAGTGAGGTGAAAAATGAAGGCAAGGGTTTGCAACTCGGAACTCGGACAACTGTACTTCCAATATATCCTTTGCGTGCGCCCCATTGTTGAGATTTCCCCCATAACGTACGTTCTTAAGGTGTCTTCAGCATAATTTTCAAACTCGGAACTCTTCTTAAAGTTCTCAGTCCTCGAAGCTCTAGGCCCACTCTTTCATCGGATTGTAAACGACTGCTGATTTCGTTAAGGAGGAATAAATTCGCAGGAAAAATATCCATGAAAAGGTAATATAATACATTGCGTAAAATTTTCGAGGTCATCTACTATTCTATGATTTAATTTAATCTAATATTAAGCTTTTCAGCGTTAAATAATAAATGCCTGTATATTGTAGCATCTAACATAGTTACGAATCGATATAGTTACCATTCTTTTAAAATTCTCATTGGATAGCATTAATTGTTTGGCGATATCGTCAAGCTGCATTCAGTTTTGAGGCCTTCTTGTAGTCAAATTTGACGGCATTTGGCGCGATTTTCGTTTCCTTATCATATTATCTAATTAGTCATGGTTAAAAACTGCCACTTTGTCGTAAAATTATATTTTTTATCTCAAATTATTAAAATATTGCTATTCATTCGTAAATTCCCCAGAAATTTTTAATTGTTTTATTTTCTGAAAGTAAAACTTTTAAACTAGTCCTTATGATGACGTCAAAGCTTGGTGACGTAGTAGTTGTAAGGCTTTCCGTATCTAGGAAGTGTTGGTTCGACTCACTTTTCTAATGTTAATAACTGTGAATTCCTACGAATTGGGCTGTGACGATTGTTCGACCAGCTTCTAAAAGTAATCAAGTTCGTATTTCATCCTGATAGTCTAGTCCCTGACAACTTTCTAGACATGGCGAGAACTCGGCACATTCACACCTGTAACAAATCTATCAGATTTTCCAGTGCAGAAGAGAAATTTTTTGCAACTATTTTCACAGTATCATAGAGGATACCATCACATGGTTATTGATCATGCGATCCGAAATGTCAAAAGAAGATAATTCATGTATGTATAGTATTTTGGGACCCCTAGCTCATACTAGATTTTATTTTTGCTGATATATACCGTATAGTTTTCAGTATCAGTTCTTAAAGTACGTTACTCAGATTATTTTGTATCATTATACTGTATACATGCATATATAGCTCGTAAGCTTCAAAGCCAAACTCATTAGTATTATTAACCCAAAATGAAAATCAATAGGAAACATGTATTTAACGCTCTTTTTGAACTACCTGTTTACTCAAGCTTAAAAATATGTATTTTGCAAGAATATTAATATACGTAAGTTTACAGTCTAGTTTATGTTCAGTATTTTTAATACTTAAAATATTTTAATTGTAGATCGAAAGCAATTTTTGAAAGAGACTGCTGCTTAAAATTTCGAAATTTTGAACGCAGACACTATAATTAATTAAAAGTAACATATAAAAGCAAATTTAATATATTAGACACAGTAATCGTAATTAATTAATGAACTTTCGCAAAGAAATTTCGCGTGCTGGCAATTTGAAGTAGAAGTTATTAACGCATATTTTTATACAGACTGTCCCAAAAAGATAGTAACACGCTTTCATTCTTTATTCATTAGAGATAAATGGGTAGTGTAAATTTAATAAAAATGTTCAAAATATGTTAGGGAAAAAAGGACTACGTTAAGAAAAACTTCTTGTTGTTAATTTTCAAAAAAGTGACACTTTTCAAATTTTTATACTACCCCCTTACAAAATATCTCAATTAGTAAAATGTGTTCCATACATTATTAGGTGATCTACAAAATTGCAGCAGTTTATTGCAAAACGGCTCAGAGACACCTTTAAACAAATATGATTAGGAGCTATTCATGAATCTGAATGTAAGCATGTATTTCTAGAGGGGACAAAAATTATTTTCTTTCGCAATTTCATTTACGGTCCCTGAAACGCGATCATCCGACGTGATATTTTCTCGTCAAGAACTACTGAAAAATGGTTTATTTCAGCGTAAACAGGGGCAGCAAGAAATAATTTGCCTATTTCAGAAGGTCTAATATGCGTTGCATTGCTGAAAATGAAATAAAATTTGAATTAGAGGTAATTCATATGATGAGCTTGACATTTATTAATTTTAAAAAATAGTACCACAATCTGTCGATAGGTGACGCTGTAATACGCATTAATATATTTAATTTATTACGGGGTAAAACTACTAGAAGACTCTCATATCACCATCATGCGCCAACTAACTGCTGGCTTTAAAGACCATGGTACACTTTCTACGCTAAAAAACTGGATTTGCTTTCGTTCTCTGTCTCAAAGAATGCCATGTTGTTCAGCTGTTTCAAATTTTTGTATGAACTTGTGTAGGACAAGTGGAGACACTGGTCCTCTCTTATCTTCTTCATACGATGGAATTCATTTTCCAGCTGAGTTCTCCAGGTTGTGGGTGAACAACTTTACCAGAAGCGCTATATCCTGCCGCTTAGATAGTATGTGCATGTGCAGGAATGCAACTAATATCCGTGTAAAATCCATCTTTTGTTTATTCAAACATATAGCTACCAACTCTTCCGATTTTATCGGAAGATTTAACTCCACAATTTTTAAACAGTTTTATATTACATTAAAAGTTTGGACGCGTTTTAAGCTTAATTTGCTAAGTAAAAATTAGTGGGGGAAATCTTCCGATGAAATCGGAAGAGTTGGCAGCGATAGAATAATGTACACTCATGTCCATAAATTAAGGATAATTCAGAATCACACAGAAATTGATCTCTAAAATAAACATTTCACCTGTGGAATGATCACACACATCTTGAAGAAGAATATGCAAATTACAGGAAACCACCAGATGGCGTGGATGGTACGTCACAATGACGAGAGTGTAAGAGAGGGGTATATAAGGAATGGTGGCAAAGAAGTAAAATTGTTCACAAGCGCTGTGAAAGCCTTTCAGTGCAAAAACCGCATAGTTATGGCACAAAGGAGGCATTTGGATGATGTTTTACGTGGCAGAATTATCGGACGACTGGAATGTGGACGTACCCAGCTGGAAGTATCCGAGGAACTTGGAATCGCCCAGAGTGTCATCTCCAGGCTTTGGCAACGATTCCAAGATGATGGTAATGTGAGTAGACGTTACAGTACAGGTCGCCCCCGAGTTACAACGCCGAATGAGGACCGCTATTTGGCAGTTACTGCCAAAAGAAACAGACGGAGTACAGCATCAGACTTGTCTCGTCAGCTCTCTTCAGCTACCGGTACGACAGTTTCAAGGCAGACCGTGTACAGACGCTTAGGGCACATTGGTCTATATGCTCGTAGGCCTGTCAGATGTGTTCCACTTACCGAAACTCACTGTCGCCTGCGATTAACCTGGAGTAGAGAGCATGCATTGTGGACACCGCAACAGTGGTCTTGTGTGATGTTTTCCGACGAGTCCAGGTTTAGTTTGGTGTCTGATTCTCGCCGGACATTCATCTGGAGAGCGCCAGGTACCCGTTACCACAAAGAGAACACCTTTGAAAGACACCGTTACGGTGGTGCAGGATGGCTCGTTTGGGGAGGAATTATTCTTGGTTCCAGAACTGACCTGCATGTTCAGAGTGTAACGATGACAGGCCACATCTATCGGGATGTCATTCTGGAACAACATGTACGTTTGTTTCGGGGCGCCATGGGTGCTGAATTTGTGTTTATGGATGACAACGCCCGTCCTCACCGTGCAAACATTGTAGACGAATGCCTTCAATCGGAGGATATCACCCGTATGCATTGGCCAGCATACTCACCGGACTTGAATCCAATAGAGCATGTGTGGGATATGCTTGGCCGACGAATTGCAGCCCGTCAACCCCCTCCCACCTGTCTACCGGAACTTCGGAGTACATTGCTTGATGAGTGGTGTAATATTCCCCAAGATCAGATTGATCATTTGATACTCAGCATGCCTAGGCGTTGTCAGGCCTATTGCATCGTCCGGGAGACATACTCCGTATTAACCATCCTACTAACCATGTTATACTGTTTTTTGCAAATAGGTTCTTTTTTTAAATTTGGTCAAGGGAGTAAAACTTGCGATTTTTATTAATTATGTCAAACATATAGCATCTTTTTTGCTCTTTACTTTTTGTTTAATAAATAGACTTTACAAATAAGTCAAATTTGTTTTGCTTCTTTCTCTTTCTTTGCCTGAACTTCATTATCCTTAATTTATGGACATGAGTGTAAATTGGAATGCGCTATAAAGCAACTGATGTTTCAGATTTTCAAAATGTGCAAATAATACCATTTGTGTTACAGCCCCACCAATCGATGAACTTTCGTACTAAATTGTTTAATTTAATAAATGTCAATCGCATCATTCGGTATATCTGTATTTCAATTTTATCTCATTTGGACTAAATAGAGCGCATTTTAGAGGCCAGTGGGCAAGTTATTTCTTGCTAACCCTGTATTTATCTTCATATCTCTGACTCTTTGCCATTTTTAAAGCCCCATCTCTATCCGTAACGCTATTTAACTTTTTCTTAAATTACTTTGGCTTTTAACTTCTACAATATATTTAGGAGGCGTCTTCTGTCTGAGAATTCATTTATTTTTCATCCCTTCCCACGGGCTTCAATAATATTACTTTGGGTACAAAGGCTCCTTGCCTATCACATCTTGGCGACTCACATTTAAATTTTGGTAAGTATGCATTAAAGCGTAACATCCTTTTCATTTTTTCAATCTGGCGATTTATTTGGCGACCGTTCCTTCAAGCTCTTAGTTACATCGCCAGGTTGGCTTTCTGTGTTCTCAGACCTTTTTCACACTCACTCAATGCTTTTATATCGGCCCAATCAATACGCAGGTTTTCGCTAGGTTGCCAGCCACCTTGAAATTAATTTTTTTATGTGTCAATAAAACTACATTGAAGTCAAAACTGATTTGTTTTCATGTTAAAGTGCAACGTTCCAGGGTATTTGCTTGCGCAGTGTACGCCACCATACGATCTGGCAAGTTGTAAAAAAACTGTAATCTTAGCTGTCCAACGACACCATAAGTCTAAAATTTTGTGCATCACCTTATTTGCGTACGGGGAGAACATTTTACTAAGTAGGATTTTTTTTTTTTTCGTACCGGAGGGGGTCGTATATAAATTAAAATTTTTTTAACTAACGGGAGGATTTTTTTCTTAGCGCAGTATTTTTTTCCTACCTTATTTTGAACATTTTTTCAATCTACGCTGCCCACTTATCTCATAAGAAATTAAAGCGTATTACCATAATTTTGGGACTCGATGCATACTATTATATTGTTGCAGCTTTTCAAACCAGTTGACGGATTCGCACAGGTGCGAATACCGACATTGAACAACACCCTTTAGATATAGAAGGCCTAACAAATGAAGCTTTGACGTCATCACTATATCTTCTTGAATGAAGTCATCATAGTTGTATCACCAAAAAGTAAAACTATTTAAAATTTCTGGTGGATGCTACAAATACTAGAAAGTATCTTAAATTAGAGATAAAAATTAAAATGCCTTTCTGATACAAAATAATTCATTGTGATCTACTTCTGTATCATATTATACAATTAGTGATGATCAAAAATTGTCATTTGTCGCAAAATCAATTTCTCTATCTTAAATCATTAAAAAGTTTTATGAGTGAGAAAATTCACCACAAATTTGAAATTGATATACTTTGTGAAAATAAAACTGTGATGACGTCATATAAGATCAAGTGATGACGTGAAAACTTCAATTGTAAGGCTTTCTATATCTAGAGAGTGTTGCATTGACAGAGTCTATAAAACACTGAAAATGGTAGATGGCCAAAGAGTGAACGGCCAGGGTTTTGTCCTGTCGATCTAATGGTCTGGATTTTGGGTAAGTTTTCTCCAGATATAACGTGAATTCACTTTAGAACCCCATTGAAAAGTCCTCCACCCAAGGCATCCCGTATAAGCAGATAGTCCTCACACAGCTTTGCCTTAACTACAAAATCGTGATCGAAACCTTACAGATGTGAATTAATGAGAACATACAATGTCCAGAATTTTTGTCCGAAATCAGTCCAGTCATTAGGATATAATATAAATTATGTTTAGAATTTAATAGAACAATCGTGACATTTTACTTCACATTTACTAATTCACTGAAAGACAGTCAGTTGAACACAGCAGTTCCGAAGAGACTATAAATCCCGAAAAACAGAAATATGCCGAAAACAGATCGCTCAAAATCACCTTATGAAGTTCATCCTTCATCATTATTATTTTCCTGGAGTTCATCACCTTATGGTATCCTTAAGCAGGATTCTTCTCGGAATGCAGACTATGATTATTTAACTCGTAGAACATTAATTTTGAGCTAAAATAAATCTGAGGCTTATAGATCACCCCGCAAATTCATAACAAATTGTTTACACAATATGAAATATTATTTCTGAATGTTTAAGTCTTATACATAGAAGTTTTAATAAATGAAAAATACTTACAAAACATGATTAAAATTTATCTTTTCGTGTTTTTTTTTTTCATAAAAAAAGTGTTTTTCAAGCATATAATTAGCTGAAAATAACACATTCTTTAACAGATGAGCAAAGATCTTTTACCAGAAGGGAAAAAAAAAAAAAAAAGCATTAAAGTGATGTCCATCTTATATGATGGAGAAATTGATTACTTGTGATCTCTGAAATGTTTAACATATATCTGTATGATTAAAGACGTTGAACTTTGATAATGTTAATTATCATTATTTTCCTTTGAAATATCTTCTTCATTTTAATGTGTTAAAAAACTATCCATTTCAAAAATGTTTATTTTTCTGATTTTTTTTTTCAAATTGTTTATATTATTTTATTTTCAAAGTAATTACATGTACAATAAGTTTTTGTATTCAATTTTTTAATTAAATTCAAAAGCATAACTACGGTGAATGCAGATAAATGAATTTTTACGCATCATTATTTATTAGAAATTATTCTTTACATTTCCATGCCATTGTACTCTTTATGTCCAAAACAACTATAGTTTAGGTTTGAATTTTCATAGTGTTCATAAACTATATTAATTAATCATCCGAAAGTGTTTATTTAAGTTGTTACGGTATGTTAAGTTGTTAACGGTAAACCACAGCGATAGCAACACTTTTAAAGTTATGACATTAATGCCGTTGCCAAAATAACTTAACGGAGTTGTTGAAAATGATAACAACGAAGTGATGCATTATTTCTTTACTGTAGCTTTTCCCATGTTTTATCAATTATACGTGAAAAAAAAAATTTAATTTATTTATGAAATTTTAAAATAATACTTGCATCGCTGTTTCAAATATTACTTACAAACTAAAGTTACTTAAACCCGTTTAATATACGTAATCTCCAAACACGAAACTTGCAAGTAACTTCAGAGCATGGAGATATATTGGGGGAAGGAGTAACGACTAAATAGGCAATATTTAGCCAAAAGTGGACGAAATTTTCTTGAACGGATCGGATATGGCGCTGCCTCCGCAAGGTAGACTTGAGATCATGACATGACATGACAAAATTTTATTACATAGAATACCTAAGCCATTCACAAAATACACAAAAACAGTAATTAGAATAGTGGTTGAAAAGTTCCTACTCGGTATCTAAGAGTAAGGCCGCCTTGGGTCTTTTAGAGTTTACTTCTTCTCGGAAATTGTAATCTGGTAACTCAACTAATAGTTCGTTCGGAACGTTACCGAGATTGGTGAAGAAATTTTCACCAATTTGGCGGACAATTTTTCTGAAGGAAGGGATGTCAAGATCTCGCCGAATAACAGTATCAGTCAGATACCTGTGTCCATGCCGTATTCGGCGGGCAATTGCGTTGTGTTTTCGTGATAATATATCTAGATTAGTTTTGGCAGTATATCCCCAGATTCGGCTGGCGTAAGTCGCCGCAGGAAGCAGTATTCATTTATATAATTTTACTTTATTTTGACGGCTGCTTTCACTATTAGTTCCTCCTCCTTCACCTTCTATCTCCATGTTTCAGAGGTTATCTGGAGGAAATGGTATTCACCATGCCAACTACAAGGATTGACATGACATCTGACAAATATAAGTTCCGCGTTATCTCTAAGAGTCAAACGGCCAAACCGGCTATTCAGGTTACCTGACTCTTAGAGACTGACGTTTGGTGAATGCCGTCCTAAATATGTTTCTATTTAAATTTACTGAATTTGAATTTTGAGGATGATATTTCGGAGGTCTATCGCTCTTTGTCAGCCTCTTACCCCGCTTGTTCCGACGACTCAATCTAATAAAATTTTACAAGGACATAAAACTAAAAAGCAGAAAGAAAGGCACAGCACGAAAGAGACACTAAAATAGAGGGAAAGAGAAGAAAACTTTTAAAAAATTGAAAAAGAAGGTAGAAAGACGGGGGGACACGCGCAACTAGCAACCTGGTAGCCCAATCTCTACCCTTTAACTTTAAAGTTGTAAAAAACATTTTATTAATTTTTTTAACATTATCCTCTCTTTATCTTCAGTGGAACTGTGTATGAAAATACTAAAAGTCAAAGATTTTAGAAACATAAATGCAAAGGACTAGCATAAATGTAGGACTTTTTTCACTAGATTCTCTAAATCATCTCAAGAAACTATCAGGCAGTCCGTCAAGTCCGTCTTTTTTTTTCGGAAAATCGCGGGAAGGTTGGATTTTCCTAAAAAAAATTTTGAAAAAATTAAAGGGGGTGAGGGGTAGGCACTGGATGAAGCAGACAATCGAAGTTAGGTATCATAGGTGACTTTGTACAGCTGTAGACTAGCACACGTAAGGATTCTGAATTTCAGAATAGGATTGAAATATCTTGCTGTATGTTCTCAATTTTACACTGTCTGCCTTGGTCTATGAGGATTGTGTCCATAAAATGTGACAAAATTAAATTTTTTCCTCCATCCTATCTTATTAAGATTCCGTCATCAATATGTGCATTAGAACTCTACAAAAATGTTTACATCCTTTTCGAACAGCATTGCATTTTTAAGCTTATTAGTGATTCTCTTAGTTAGAATTTTCGAGGTAATAAACTTGAGACAGACTCTAATTGAAATCGGTATGATTGGTATTGTTTCGGTATTAATAAAGATAGATTAAAATTAAACAAATAGGAGTAATTTAATTTTGGAAATATGACCCCAAAACACTCTTTCGTTTGTCAGCACTCTTAAGTATCGTTAGATTTTTCTTTCCTTAAACAGCACTTAATGTTAATACAATATTAGAGATTTTTGAATCTTTAAAAAATAAACACCATGCTATATAGATTATGATTTCATATAATGATTCATATTATATAAAGAAAAAAACAATATTATCAATAAAAATATACATCTTTACTGATATGACTCATTAACTTTTAATGTAATGTTGTTTGTATAATAAATGTTGTATTAGCAATATTTAAATATAGTACTTGGGCAAAAATAAATAAACATCGTTAAAAGTAATTTTGCTGTAGGTCGAATATTTTATGTCGTTCAGACATGCATATCGATTTAAATATTTCTTCATAATATTTGGGAAAAATTGGAAATTTCCAACCTGCAAAAATTTGCACTCTTTTCAAATTACGTAACTTGTAACCAGTGGCAGATCCACGGAGGGGGGCTCTGGGGGGGCTCGACCCCCCCCCAGAGCTAGAAATACACTATGGACTAGCGAAGTAAAAAAAATGTAAATTTTTACATGAACTGAAATTTTAAAATGTAGCACTGTATATACAGTTGACTCCCTGTTTAACGACGATCTCCTTCCAAAGATGATATTTCGAAGTCCCAGCAACTCCAACGTAAAAAACTTCTATTCAAAGACGACGTCATTTCTGTTTAACAATGATTTTTTTTTTTTAATCTTACGCTACAGGAACAGGGGAAAATTTTTTTAAGAGTGGGGGAAAAATTGTTGGGGAATGTCAAAAGTGCAATTCGCAAGACAATCTCAACTATTATATTCTCAACTGAGTATATTCTCAAAGGTATTTTAGAAGCAAATAGAAAATTCTTGAAGCAGCACAAAAATTTAGTTCGGGATCCAAATCCAAACGGCCGAAAAGTCAATGTGGCCGATTGGAAGAGTTTGCCAAGGCACTTCTGCATGCAAATGGTTGCAAGAAGCAAGAGCATCCAACATACTAATTTCTGGGCCCCACCATGGCCTAGTGGATAAGACACTCGACATGATGGACGTCTGAAGTGTGAAAGTCCCGCGCGGCTGTCGATTTAACTATCTGGAGTTTTTTTCAGATGGTTTTCTCCAGATTTAACGTGAATACTCGTTAGAACCTCCGAAAAAATCCTCCGACAAGGCAACCGTCCCAGAATGCAGATGCCTCTAGTATAGGCTTGCCACATAACATCACATTAACTCCAATTTCTGGAGGCCCGACGGCTGAGCGCATAGCGCTCGCAACTGGAAGAAGAAAAGTGCCTGGTTCAAACTCGGGTCGCGTCCGTCAATCTAGCCGTTTGGTTTCTTATTCAGTTTTCTCCGAAACTTCTCATAAATAGTACTGATTAAGGACCTTTAGAAAACCCTCACGTAGGGCACCCCGTACTCGGCCTAGATCCCTCATATAGATAATTCTTCGTATTACCAAAATAAAATAAAATCAAGCAATTACTGCAGTGCTGTTATTCTGGCAGAAAAATTTGGAATGCAAAATTTTCAGGCTTCGGCTGGTTAGCTAGAAAAATTCATAAAATGGAAGCTGACGCATTTCAAATTTGAGAAAATCTGGAAGAAAGAATAACGGGAAGGCGAAAAATGAAACAACTGACTCATTTTGATTTTCTTGAAACCTAATTTTATTGTATTGCTTGTTTTTACTACCTTTTTTTAAGGTAACTTAAAATAATTTTTTGTGGATAATAAAATAATATAATGATAATAAAAGTAAAAATTTTAAACACGCCAATATATCAAGAAAAACATTCACAGTCCTAAGAATGTAAAGTGCAAAGGGTAGGTGCCGGTGCTGTAGGATTACGGCCATCTATCTGCACATGGAATCTAAACCGATGGGTGGGGTGCACTCCGTGGGGGTCTTTCTAAGGGGTCCTAACCCATATTTACTATAAGTTTTGGAGGAAAGCACGGCAAAAGCCGAACAGTTAGGTCGGCGGACGCGGCCTGGTTTTGAGCCAGGCACCTTCCAAAGTGTAAAGGGAAATGTTTTTCTTTTACAAATTCTGTTTATGGAAGATCTCTATTTAAGGACGGTTTTTCACATTTTCACGGCTCCTTGAAAGTCGTTAAACAGAGAAACAGAGAGCCAACTATATATATATATATATATATATATATATATATATATATATATATAATGTATAAAAAGGTAGTTTGGGTTTTGTTCAAGCGGGTACTTTCGCTGTAAGTTTGCTTTCCTGTCAAACTTGCCACGCGCGCTCTGAAGCTGTTTTATTTCTTTAGTTAATTGTCAGACGCCAAGTTCTCGATTCTGTGTTCTTTTTAGTGTACACGTGTCCCCACGCCTTTGTAGCCCCGGATGCGGGTCATGTTGGTAAATGCATGTAATTCGATTAGAGATAAGAGAGAGGCGGAGTTATGTCTTAGCAACCCACGTGGTGTGGTGAACGTAAATACGCCCGCACCTCGAAAATCGAGAGACTTCTGCCACAAGAACTGCTTAACGAGTCCACGCAGATTTTCGTACCCGTCTCCCCTCTCCTCTTCTCCCTCTATATTGTAACTTAAGATAATGTTCAATAAACCGTCTTACCTGCCTTAACTCTGGAAACTTTATTGGAATATCTGACGCCTCATATATACATATCAAGAATATTTACACCAATACTTATTGAATCCTTGTGGACTAAACGTAATTTCTCTATTTACAAAAATGATAGAGCTTTTATTTTCAAACAGAAGGAGGGGCAAATTTTATTGACTCGCTATCACCACAGTGGCTGGAGCACAGTTTCCAGTTTTATTTGTACAGTGGAGCCTGTCTAATGGGAGTACCCTTGGGAAGATCAAAACTGGTCACCTTACAAAGGAGGTAAAGTGTGATGGTTGTAAAGCGAAATTGCATTAAAGTTGTCACTATAGACAGACAAACTCTTTACCAAGGTGGTCACTTTAGCAGGTTCCACCGTATTTCAATGGACGACGGCACACTGATACGGGGAAAAAAATCTTCCGTTGCTGTCTCCATTTTATAGGGGACGGAGTTTGCGGTTTAGTGCAGAAATCTTTTATCGGTAAACCCCGAATTGGCTTTAAAAAGTCGTAAAATTCGCGACGAGAATGCCCTCTTACCCACTACAGTCACGTTAGACGCAGCGGCAATCATCATCGGCCTTAAGTGATGCTGAAGCATAGACGAACAATCCAACACTCCTCAATTTGTACAGCTTTTATTCTTTCAACTGATCTCATAAGTTGTCCACACCACCCAGAGGTATGGGTACAAATTCTCATTATAAAAGTAAAACATATTCTAAGATATCAGAGAAAGCGAGTACCTGGCAATGTATAGCTGGTCTGGTTTTAAAAAAGAAAGCTCAAATTGTAAATAGCAGGTAATAGTGATAATAGTTGTAAATAGCAATTGAGGTTGGTTTACTGCAGTCCTCACAGAAGAGGATGTGTATTACTTAATGCCATCCTAAAATGCGAAAATGTATGCTGCGAACATTATATTGCGCGGTGGCTGTGAAATGGGTTCAATAATGCGTTCAGCAATTATACTCTGTACACACTAAAATGTTAATGAGTAGGGCCCTCGAACAACAGCATGAATAAAGGTCGTTGCTGATTAGCCACGTCTTGTCGTCACTACAGGGGTTAAGGCGGCATTTTTCTGGCGAAATTTACGACTTTTAATGACCAATTGGGATCTACCAACAACAGATTAATGTGTTAAACTGAAAAACCCATCCCCCCACACAATGGAGAGAGCAATGGAACATTTTATTTTCCCGTATCAGTCCCGTCGTCCATTGAAACGCATAAAACACATACGGCTCTTGCAGCGGACAACATATTTATTTAGTTGTGATATACCATGTCTAATTATACATTCGAAGAAAAAATATTGGGAAATCAATGTATCATCCTAATGAAAAACGGAGCCCCCCCCCAGATGGTTTCTCTGGATCCGCCCCTGCTTGTAACTCTGGGCTGCTTTCTCAATCCTGATTTTAAAGATAATTAGCCGTGGAAAGCCTCTGAATAGTTTTATTTAAATAACATAAACGTGAAGTAATATATTTTACCCCTAAATTTTTTAATGCATTAGTTAAATGTATTTTATACTAAGTAATATCTAAAAAAAAAGTCCAGTTCCTAACGCTTCCAGGATCGACTCATCGTTCCCGGTGCATCTGCCATCTGCGGCCATGTTGAAATTTTGATAAAAACGACATTTTTATCTCTAACTAAAAGCAAAAACTTTTTATACAGTTCGAAAGATCTCTAAAAAATTAAACTTTTCTTAACTTGCAACTATGTTCAACTCTAAATATCTAGCGAGATATCACGCCTTTAAAAAGTAAACAGAGAGGCGAAGACGATTTATTCCTTGATTCTTTAAAATAAAATTCACGGAACATAATTTCTCGTGTAGATCGATTAATTTTGTTTACACAACCAAAGCTAAACTGGATAACTGTACTTCACCTCGATAACCATACTTCATTTTGATCGTAACCTAGGTTACGAACAAGTTTAGCCTTGGCACAACACTTAAACATCTATTTGTAGGATTTCTTTTTTAGAAATTGGCAACGTAAACGTCTATTGTTATTGTTTTTGGAAGTCACTTTTTTTTTTCATTGCTCTCACCGGAGTGTTTTTAAATGTTAGCGGCGTGACATTTGTGGAATCGTATTTTAAAAGTGTTTGAGTGTTTTAGATTGTTTATTTTGTTTTTGGTTGTAAGCATTTATTTTGAATTCGTTTAACCGGATAGATTTTGATTTCAATGTTGTTGGATCTTAACTTTTATTTCGATTGTTGTGGGACACTGTCATAAGCATTTGTTTTATTTTGAATTCGTTTAACCGGCTGGATTTTGATTTCAACGTTGTTGGGTCGTAACTTTTATTTAGATTGTTTTTGGACTTTTGTTTTGTTTTTGTAGTAAATCCAGAAGCGTTTGTTTTTGAATTCATTGATGTGGGTAGTTTTTTTAACTTCTTAAAAAGTTGTCATTCGCTCTCTTCAGTTGAAAAACCGCAGTGTTTTTAAACTGTTTTTGTAAAAATTTATTTTAATGGACTTTGATTTCAGCGTTGCTGGATCTTAGCTTTTATTTAAGTTAATTTGGTGTCGGTTATTTTGTTTTTGTCTTAAATCTATGATTGCTATCCGACAAGCCGTCCATCATCGCTGGCCCGTGAAAATTCCCTTAAAAAAATTGCGGACCAGTAAGGTAGACTTCGTGCCTCTGTTAACTGTGTCAGTCAGTCTAACGACTGCACTCTATGCAGTAGCGTAGCTAGGATTTCATTTCGGGGGTGGGGGGGGCATCAAATTGTAAGCTAAAGTTGAATTCTAAACCAAGTATCGAACTGTAAGCTAATTAAAGGCTATGTTCGCGTTGCAGCAGGAAGACTGGTTATTATACTGACGACTGGACTATGTTTTTAGTAGCTGCATAGGTATTAGCGATAAATGACTGTTAGAGCACAGACATGTAGAAGGGGAGATGTATCAGGTGCAATCGTTGCACACGGCCTGCGCGAGCGGGCATATTGAATTAAAATAATATACGATTACGGACACACTATTGAGCTTTCATTCAGCTGGTCGCCGAAAGCGAGCGGCCTCTAGGTTGCACATTTTTTTTTTCGAAGCAGCTTGTACGCGGACCAGGTGGTCGCCGAAGGCGGGTAGCCTGTAGGTTGTACTTTTTGGTCGCGAAAAGGCCGTCGGCGAACCAGCTGGTCGATGGATGCGGCCGCTCACCGAAACGTGGAAAAGTGGCCCGTACGTTGCATAGGCTGGACGTGAAGCGGTCGGACCAGTTGGTTGCTGAAAGCAGCCGGCCTGTAGGCTGTAAATTTCGGTCTCGAAGAGGCCCGCGTGCCGTAGGTTGCAGAAGCCAGTAGCGGAGCGTCCCGTGTGCTCTAGGTTGCGCATTTTGGCCGTCATCGATGGCCAGTTTTGGCGGCCATCGACAGCCAAAACTGGTCGCCGAAGGCGGCTAGTAAGCTAATAATAAAATACACAAAAGCTTAGGGGTGGGGATATTAAATGTGTTTTTATTTCCTTCCTGCAATCAAACACTCCACATATATTAATATAATATTCTTCTCAGAAGCATACCTATTTGCTTAAAAAATGTTATTGGACATTCAATCAGGAAATAATACAGTACGGTCTGTCTAAAAAGTATTCGAGTGTAAATAAAATTTCCTATGTAGGTTTCATACATAAGCTATATTTTAATTCAATTACAGGCACTTTCCTACTAGGCATTCTCCACTACAAAAGCACGAAGTATTGACCATTTTATTATGGATGCATTCAGTAGGCAACCAATGTTACCTATATGAAGGGACAGGCGCGTTAACGCCCAAGACATGAATCGAACCCGGACCAAAGGTGCGACAGAATGGTTCGTTGGTCACAACAATATTTGGACGGCTATATAAAGTATTACAGCAGAGTCTTGACTTAAGGGATGGATGAGTTCTAGGAATCCTCTCGTAAATGAAAATTTCACGTATGTGACTTTCCGAAATATAAACGCAAATATTTTAGACACTTATAAACACCCCTATAACTGTTTTAAACTATTCCCTTACTATGTATTACCGTTTCCCGCATAAATTAATGGCTTCATGAATGCTGGCGCTTCTTAATGTTCGCAAAATATCTCGCGTTCTTCGCTTGGAATAGCATCCATTAGCATCAGATAGATCGTACCTATTGTTTTTCACGACTGAAGTACGGCATTTATAACAATAAATTACTACAATGATCCTCCCACATTGAGGAACATACGTAGGTTTCAAAATCACGGAACATACGTCATTTTCAATTTGGTATTAGGATCTTATAGTAAATTACGTTCATTCATAGATTTGAGAAAGTTTAAAAAATGAGGAATTCCAAATAATATTTTTAAATATTCGTCAGCCTTTATGCAGACTTGTGCCGTTTCTATACAATGAAAACACTTTATTCAGCCTTCCAGGAGTTTCAACCTGGAGTACATTTACAAAACATACAGGCCTGATCACTGTTGTGTAAATTTCATCTGCTAATGTGAAGTCAATTTTAATACTGATTTTCGTATTTTCTTCCAGGTTTTAACGCTCTTTTGCTTAAACGCCAAATTTTTGCTTTGCACCAATTAAATGTGGCTTTAGAAACACTTAAGGTAGCTATAGGTGATGAGTTGCATGCGAAGTAAAGCATAAGAAAATCACAGCGGAACAGGGCCTTAACCTGTTTCCGCTTCAAGTTTTCCTTTTCTTTTCTCCTATGTTTTATTTTCCCCGTTCTCCTAGTCACATTTCTAAATTATCGCGTGTATTAATAAGTGCTTACCTTTGACCAAGATGACTGATTAGCTACTTCGTGACTTTCAATTGATAAAAACCAATTAAATGCATTAGAAACACTTAAAGTAGCTATAGGTGATGAGTTGCATGCGAAGTAAAGCATAAGAAAATTACACGAATTTCTCTAAGAGCATTTATTAGTTCAAAACTTTTCTCTTGAGAGAGAGATTGTCTAGAATCAAAGGAAGGTTCTCTGCAGAGGAATGCAATAATTGAAAATATTCTGAAACTCTTCAAAGAATGTTTTATTGGGGATGCATGTACTCTCATTCTACGCTGCAAATTATCCCAGGAAAGTATCGTACAACAGAAAGGGATTTGTTTTTAGTCACGTAAAGATAAACATCCTTGAAATTTAACTGTGTTTTACTTTCTTTTTAAAGAGCACTTTACACATTAAACAAACTACGGTTAACAGAAAATAAGGCATAACATATTTTAAAAAGGATATGAAGCTTTTTTTAATTATTTAAAATTATTGTTAAAAAAGGTTTTATCTGATATTGATCTTACCTAAAATAAATCTTTAAGTAAATTAAAACTGCAAAAACATATGCGTGAAACTTATCTTCGAAGCGGACTCGCTCAAATAAGTGTCAATTCACCGTAATTTTAATGCACTCTGATAAAAAAATCATTCTTACAACCATAATAATCATTGAGAGTGGCACCTAAATATAAGAGCTAGTAACGTATTTATCAACAAATGCAGCATCTAATTTTTCTGCTTGCCTGTAAAACTACTTTTACTGTGAGTACACTACTACCACTGACAAAGTAACTTTCTGAATAAGTACCATTTGTGATTATTGTATTGTGTGTTCGCTCAAATAAGTGTAAATTCACTGTAATTTAATACACACATCACAGGTCCGGGGTTCAAATACCGGGCTGGGCAAGGTCGACTCAGCCTTTCATTCCGTGAGTGGGTCGATAAAATGAGAACCAAGCTTGCTTGGGGTCAAACACTGGGGGCTTCGTGTCAAGCTGACCACCTGGACGAAGCATGTGCATCCGCACCCCCGGTCGCGAAGGCGAGGTTGGGCAGCGCAGGCCTTGGCCCCGCAGAGGGGCTGTTGCGCCAATGTTTGACTTTTTAATACACACCGATAAAAAATCATTCATGCAAGCACAATAATCGAGTGTCACCAAAATATATGAGGTAGTTACGTATTGTTACGAATTTTCGGGGCAACCCGCTGTTCTGGGGCTTAAAATAGTACAAAATTCGTATTCTACGCTTCAAATAGATAAATTTTCGCTTTTTGTTGCATCAAAATCGGTCAACTAGAACCGGAGATATGGCAGTTTTGTTTCCCCCATTGTTTTTCTATGGGTTTCTAGAAATCTCGAGAAATATTGGTCCTAGCCCTTCGGTGACTTCACTTTTGAGGACCAAATTTGGCGATATTTCGCCAAAAGTCGCCAAGCTTGGCGCACATTTTGGTCATTTGGCGCGATTGTCCCTATGGGGCCTGTAAAGCTGCTTTTGCTGCATTAAAATCACATAAAAACCTAACATTTCTCTTCCATGACGTATTCAAAATTCCCGCTTTATGTAGAATCCTCGAGAAATAGACTCTTCTGGAAGTTTCTCGTGGCTTCTGCGCCAGCTATATATACGAGTGCTTCAGAAGCCCCAGTTCAGTGTGTGAGTTAACTCCCGCAGTGTGGATTAAGCTCTGAATGAGTACGCTTGCTTTGCGATAGAAGCAGTGTTTTCGAAGCTTGCTTTCGAAGCTATTTTTAAAGTGCTGTGTGTAAATTCTTGATTGCTGAGTCTTGAGAGACTGTTAGTGTTATCTCTCGTATATTTTCACTGAATTTTTGCCCGTGAAAGTATTTTATTTTATGTGAGAAATACAGCATTTGTAAGAGCTTCAGATCTAAGCGGACTGTTAAAAGCACATTACTGTTTGAGTGTGCTTGTGAATTTTGTACAGCTGATTGTTCGGCGAAGTTCTAGAAGCAATAAAGTTCGTGTTCCATTCTGACAAGTGGACTTTTTACTAGAACGACGAAAGCCCCGAAACAAGCAGAGTATTCTGCAACAGTATTATTCACTAATGTGACATCAAATTTTTCTGCTTGCCTGTAAAACTACTTTTACCGTAAATACCCTACTACCACTGACAAAGTAACTTTCTGATTGAGTACCATTTGTGATTACTGTATTGTCTGTTCGCTCAAATAAGTGTAAATTCGCTAATTCAATACGCACGGATAAAAAATCATTCATACAAGCACAATAATCGAGTGGCACTTAAATGTATGAACTAGTTACATATTATCCACTAATGTGACATCAAATTTTACTGCTTGCCTGTAAAACTACTTTTGCCGTTAGTACACTACTACCACTGACAAGTAACTTTCTGAATAGGTACCATTTGTGATTACCGTATTGTGTGTTCACTCAAACAAGTGTAAATTCACTGTAATTTTAAGGCACCCGGGGAAAAAATCATTCATACAAGCATAATAATCACGAGAGTTGCAACTGTTTGAGCTAGTTACGTATTATCCGCAAATGTAGCATAAATTTTTTTTTGGTTGCCTGTAAAACTACTTTTACCGTTAATATACTACTACCACTGACAAAGTTACTTTCTGAATGGGTACCATTTGTGATTACTGTATTGTATATTTATTACTACTGAGCGCAATGCTTTAAGCTTAATGATAAATTCTACAGAAGTAGATGGCATGACATTAACAATTCTGTAACTTTAGACAAATAAAGATTATATTTTTTTTTTTTCAGGGGAGCTTTGGTGAATGCGAGTCAGAAAATAATACTTACAATGGTGAGAAACAGGGCCTATCCGTATAGTCCTGGCAAAGTAGAATAAAAGGAGGGGATAACTTATAACGTTCTGAAACTTTTTGAAAACAGGGCAGATGTTAGAAACAGAAAAACCTTCCCCTTGGAAGTGGGGAAGATTTCAGCGTTTCAATGCACTTACAAGTCGAACAAGCAATGCTGTCATACACTCACGCTTGCTAACCACTATGCGTTTCGGGACTCCCAAAAATTTAGGTAATTCTAATATAATTCAGAACCTATATTTTCAGGATTAGAGCATGAGTAGATGCATAATTTCAAATGAACATTATTAGGCAGAACATGACTAGATGAATGATTTTAAATGAACATTGTTAGAATAATTATTCTAATAAATTACCCGTGTAGTCATGCTCTAACCCTGAAAATAGAGCCCCAAAATCTGATACATTGATACATATACTAGGCACAACTACTACACTGACAGGAAAAAATTGTAGGGCTAACTATATGAACCCATGTAATTCGAATAATTTAGCACGAAAAAACGTGAAATTTGCTGTTTACCTGTGAAACTACTTTTACTGTTTATTCCCTCTTTCTGTTGAAATAACTTTCGAAACGGAAACGCTGTGTAATGTAATACGTGACACAATATGTGATTATGACTTATTTGAACATAAAAGTTATAATTTTATAAGGAAAAAATGCACATATGCAAACATGTGCAAAACAAATAAAATAAAAATCGATTAAAATGCGTTTCCTTCTGATTATTGAATATTCAATATAGCTCAGAAAAACTCTCCATCATAAACTTAATCATTTGTTTACTTACAAATATTTACAAAAATTAAGTCCCAAAAAATTGGTCTATTAAGGAATTTAAATATCATAAATTATAAAATTTATTCAAAACATTTGACATAAAGCTTATGGTGTTTTTTTCAATATAAGTATCTTTTATCATTTAGTAATTTTCAAAATAGTAATTATTGTGAAACTATTACCATACCAAAATCTTCAATAAGTGGATTTGACGAATCAATGTTGAAAGTTTCTGGCGCAAATGGAAAAAATTTTTGGTAAGCAAATCCATATTGTAAAAGTATGTTTGTAATATATTTATAAGAGCCGCTGACATTTTCCTTTTTTTAACATAGTTAAATAATTTTATACTTAAGGTCGTAATCATTTCTCCAACACAATGGAAATTGACCAATCTGGTGTCAGAAGAATCTTTGTTTAGGCGGCATCCTGTTTGACAGTCGTAAGCCACTGCACGATTTTCTTTGGATTATGTCACCACACAGTACTATAGGAAAGAGGTCTTTGAAGACTATGAGAGGTTTTTTAGGGCTGAGCAGATTCTTTTCATGGACGATAATGTGAGACCACACAGACCTCACCTTGTTGATGATCTTCTTTAATCAAAGAACATTTACTGCATGAACTAGTCTTCGGAGTCTCCGGATCTCAATTCTAAAGAAAATGGTTGGAATGGTCTAGAAAATCCATTGCTCGAAGTTCACGCCTTTTCTAAGACAATACAAATGTTAAAAATCTCGCTTTTGAAAGATTCATTGCCGCAAGCTATCTTCGACGCTTTTTTTAACAATATGACAGCTCGTTGCAAAGGTTGTACACAGCAGTCTACGGTGGCAACACTCAGGGCCGGCTTTACCATTAGGCGAACCTAGGAGACCGCCTAGGGCCGCCCATTAAAGGGGGCCGCCGATCAAATAATTTTCAATAAAAATCTAAATGCATGGTTTTTTTTTTGTTTTTTTTTTACCGTTCCCAGTTTTTGCCTAGGGCCGCTAATGACTGATTCTTGAAAGAAACTTCTTTAACGATCTCGAAATAATTTGCATCCTTCACAATTTTTCTAATCGGGGTTTCTTTTGTCGGTTTTTGATGCAGAAGATTTAACAAATAATAGTGATCAGCACTTGAAAGACAAATGTATGAATGCAGAAAGACTGCTTACAAATAAAAACAGAAAAAGATATTGATGGAATGAACCTTTTTACGGAGCTCAGTACTTTTAGAAACATCGCAGCAGATAATATGTCTCCTGCAAGTACTTTAAAATATTTACTTGAAACAGGATTGGATGAAGTTTTACCGAATTTATGCATCATACTGAGAATTTTATTAACAATGCCTATGACTGTTGCATCTGCTGAACGCAGCTTTTCAGAACTAAAGCTCATTAAAACTTACTTAAGATCAACTATGTCTCAAGAAAGGTTAGTTGGATTGTCTCTAATATCAATTGAAAATGACATTGCGCGTTCACTCAATTACACGGAGTTAATTGATGAATTTGCAAACAAAAAGGCCCGAAAAATCCCGTTATAAAATATGCCACTAAACAATCTTCTGAAGAAGATTTAATGCATTATTTGGTTTTTGATTCTTCAGCTGAGTAAATATAAAAGCCAATAGTTCAAATTATTTCTGGGAATGAGTCTTCACCAACCAGCAGAAGATTCTTCCATTGACTGATATTACACTAATCCATTACACTAACACGATTGACTGATATAAACCCTAAAAACAAACTAGCAAATAATCTTTTTTGCCAATTCGCGATCAACTGTAAATTAGCTTTTTTTAGAAATGTATACTTCTTTTTTACTATTAAAATTTAATAATTTCTACTCATATTTTTTAAATTATGTTTTGTTTGCATTATTTTAATGTGTCCTAAAGGAATCAAGAACTGGTTTATTAAACTAAAGCTTAACAATCGTATTTTATATTGGTCCTAACCAAGATAAATTAAACAAATAAGCAAAAAAAAAAAAATTATTGTATAAATCAGAGGTTTCCAAACTGTGTGTGAATATTTTTTCACAATGAGTGAACCTATTATACATGTATCAATGCATTTATGTATATGTACGTATGTGTGTATGGAGGCATTAATGTTTGACAATGTGTACAGGGCCGCCTATCTTAATTTTGACCAGGGCCGCCTACTTTGACTTTGCCTAGGGCCGCCAAATTTCTAAGGCCGGGCCTGGCAACACTCGAATAAGGTGGACCTTTCCCGAGATATAATACATCACGATTTTATCGGTTTTAATAAACCCTGTATATTAACAAACAACTCATCTCGTTTGGATATTGTTAGGTAGCTATATATTTCCTCCTATGATGAAATATCTCAGTGCCAATTTCGCAACAATAAACCAGATGTCTTCATCACCGATTTTTTGTTTGTAATCTTAAGTTTGGACACCTATACATCAGAAAAAAACTAAATTGGTCTCAGTTGTTCTCACTTTTAGCTATGCCATGGTTTTAATTGGATAATTATGGCCACCTCCTTAAAAAAAAGTAATGAAATCTAAAGAAACAAAATTTTAATTACATGTTTCTAACGTTCAATATTATCATCTATTTACTTTAAAAGACCATTTTCCTAGTATGAATAGATGGTAAAAAAATCATACAGCTGAAAAATTGACAAAGCGATCATAATTATTTTTCATGACCCTATATGCACGAAAACTTTCGTACTCTTTATACATTAATTCTTTGGTAAACATGTTTACTTTCTGTGTTATAATCTTAGTGAAAATTAGCAGCGGACAATCTCAGACTAAGAAAAGGGTAAATTTGCTGTAATTTTATTGCTGTGGGCTTGAGATTAAGCATGTAGTCGTAGATTTATATAGAAAATAGCAATTTAAAGTCAAATTCAAATATCTGATGTGGATCAAATTATTCTGCTTACCTGTAAAAATGCTGCTACTGTTAGAAACTAATTAACCTCGTTGAAATACCTTTTGGAATGAACAAACTGGATCGCAATATATACAGGGTGTATCTAAATTGTTCCAACAAAATATTATGGGAGATAGGGCACATAATAAGGAATCAGAATCACGTAGCAATTTGGGTTCAAATCGTTGTCTTCATGTAGCTGTTAATAATCACTTTGGAACGGGTGCTGAAACAACAGTGAACTTTCCGACCATTGTTTGTGAAAAACTAACGTATTTTCCTCAGAAAATATGCGCGTAAAATTCGTAGTTTAAAAATTCTACTTTATTTCTTGGATGAGATTTTTGGAGACAAGTCCTTTGTATACGAAACTTGCTTAAGAAATTTGACAAACACTTCAACACTTTTCCTAAAGTGATTATTAACAGCTACATGAAGACAACTTTTTTGACCCCACAATGCTATGTGATTCTGATTCCTTATTATGAGCCCTATCTCCCAAAATATTTTGTTGAAAAAATTTAGATACACGTTTTATATGTACCATTATAGACAATGGTAGAAAATTATAGATACTTTTTCGATGTTTTTCAGTTTTGCACACATGCAATTCAAATATTCATGGATTTTTTATTTACCTATTAATTTGAAAAAACATGAGAATATTTAAAGGAATACTACATTCAAAAAGATAAAAAGTAGATTGATTATTTTTAGTGGTATGCGGAGTACCCACGCGTTTTCTTATTTTAACATTATAGTTGGCAGTATTTTTTTTCGAAATTGTTAATTAATTATAGTTTATATGTGTTCTTTGTTCATTTATGACGGAAATAATAATTAAAAAAACACCGATTTGTTAAATTAAGCATTATTGAGTGTATCAGTTAAGGGACACTGCCAGATTTTAACAATTGTAGATGTTTGGAAGGTGCAACGTATCAAATCATACACTATGCCAATAATAGGGTTAAATGAAACAATATTAAGAACGAGAAAAGTTTGTTTTGATTTTTTTCGATGAGTTCCTTTTGAACGATAAATTTTTAAAATAAATTAAAACGTAATTAATAATACAATGATTGTTTTTGAATTTGAATTGAATTTATAAATAATTGCTTAAAATTGAAATCAAGAAATAAAAACTGAGCGCTCACAAAATGAAGAGAGATTGCCCCATTACGTAAAACTGTTTATTATTATTATTCAAATTACGAGGCTAATAATTGTAAGTTCTACATTAAAAAAAAACATTTTATACTAACGAACCGAACATTTAATTACGTTAATTGCGTAGTAACATTAAATTTTACTTCAGCAAAAAGAATAAAAACTTTATTTTCGTTGTAAGGGAAAAAATAGCGAAAAACTAAAAATGAAAACATAAAAAGATGCATGTAAAACATTTTAGTGGCATAAGCATTAATGATTTGAAGCTGTGAGATTTTCCCTGCAGACAGCAAATGATATGAGTGTAAGTGATTCAAATAACAAACAAATAGAAAGATATCTCAAATTTTTTTATTCAATATAAGAGAACTGCCATTTCTTTATATAAAGTTGTATCAAAAATATAAAAGTTTAACTGTTTAATACTCATGAAAAAAAAAAACTGTAAGTCTGTCAAAAACCAAAATGCAACCAAATAGAAATTCATAATGCCAAGCGTCATTAGAGGGATATTGCTGCAGTAATATCATAGGTTTCTTGCTTGGTGACAGGAGATTCATACTTAAAATTTATTGTTTTCATTACGAAGGGCACGAGAAGTAACAAAGTTCAGTAATAAAGTGTTATAACAGCAGTATTGTTTTTAGGGGGATGGAGGAATTGTTTAAGTATATAAATTGATTTGAATGTTAAATTGAACGGACAACAATTCTCCTTGACCTATAGAGGCAAAATAAAATGCAATAAAAAATTACAAATTCAGTTAAGAAACAGAAAATAGTTAGGATGTTAATCCAAATAAAATGCTACGCCATAAACGAACTCAAAAACTCGGTCCATCTATCCAAAAATTAGAGCCGTAGTTCTGTCCATTCCGCGAGCAGCAGACCATTGTATTTGCCAACCACTCAGAATAAATATGTCCATATACTGCATGTGCAAAGGTAGGCTTTAGTACATTCACATCATTAATCAAACGGTTACTGACGTAAAAACTAAAAGAACCAAATGTACGAGAAAAGATGCTTAAACATATGTGTATTATTTTCATGGATTTAAGCTATTTTCAGGTGTTTTGTATAGAAATTAGTAAAATTTATTGGAATTTCATTATTGTAGAATAAGTTAGCAGGAAACAGATAATATATAATTTCCATTTCAAAAAATCTTGTTTCTTGTGCTTCTTTTTTCAGACGTGTGACAGGTGTTTGACGTTTCATGGAGGCATGATGGTATGTTTTAGTCACTAGTTTATTTTACTTTTGTTATATATATTTATATTATTTGGGTAGATGACACCAGCAGAATAAAATTATTTGGTCTTAGTAGATTTAGACATTCCTTAAAATTATGGTCAAAATATATGTGAATATATTATATAATAAGTTCCTAAACTTCTATATAATTAGTGTCCCGTGGCAATAAAGCCCCCACTCTGTAAACTACATTATAAGTAAAATGTTTTACTGGAAGAGGAAATAACGATATTGATATTATTTTTTACAGTGTTTGATTTTTAAAATGTAACATTTTATTTTGAAAACGAATAGTAAATCATTAACTAAATAGCTGAAATTGATAAAACTGAATCAGCTTTTTGATGTTCGAGTGCTGTTTTTGTAAGCTAATTCTCCATGTTCCATTCTTGAAAACATATTTCATTTCTTGATAGGCAGGTGACAATGTTGAATCCTCTTCTTGTAATTATGATTAAGACTATTCCAAATTTCATGTAAGTCTGTAAAGCCGTTTCAGTGTGAAAGAGTAACGAACATACAAACTGAATACAATAAAAATGTCTTTGCATGGCACTTTTACTTTGTAACCAAAATTCTCGTTTTTTTTTAATTTTCAACTCATCTTTTGTTAATATACTACTTATTTACATATCAGATCAAAATAAAAGCTAGCACTTCAGATTTTTATAAATTAACGTTTGAAAAAAGTAACATTCAATGAACTTCCTAAGTATCTCCGCAGCTAATTAAAAAAGTACTTCTTTGCAAGTTTTTATTTAATTATTTTTAGTCTGAGGACTGTTTAGAGAATAATGCCACCTTCTAAATTTATGTATTATACTGAACACAGTCGATTATGCCATAGTATACTTAGTGGCGAAATTCCCATTTAAAATGGGAATAATAATTTTTAGTGTATATCCCTGATAAATTGGAAACGGGGGATGAAAAAAAAGTCTGATAAGTGTCAATTAAATTAATAATTATTTTTCCATTATTGAACTATTTGGAATTCAGTGTTAAATCTCGGAATGACTAAAAACTGAATAAGAGTTTGTAACGAAAATAAAGAAAGAAAATATAAAAAGAATACAAAATAAAACAGAAAATAAACGACAAACCAGTTTTCAGTGGCTGTAATTATAATCTAAATAATATCAATACAAAAGCATTTCACTCGTAGCCGTATTGTTGTTGTTGTTGATGCTGCTGCTAATGCTGCTGCTGCTGCTGCTGTTATTGTCGTTGTTGTGTAACATTTATTTCGGATATGTGTGATTTTCTCGAATCCCGCTTATAAATCCACGTCAGAAGGACAACACAAGGGGGTGCCCTCCGTAGGGGGTCTTTCTAAGGGGTCCTAACGCGTATTTACGCAAGTTCCGTAAAAAAACAACAACACAAAAAGTTTTGTGTTAGAGTTATTGTTAAAAAAGGTGGTTAATTATGTTACGGAGTTGTTAGCAGCTATGCATTCGCCTTAACCACGAGGCCATGGCAACACAGGGGTATTATTGTTCCTTAATTTTATGTCTAGCATGGTGCGAATATAATCCGATAAATCATTTCAGTCTTTGACTGTAGCACTAAAAGAATCTCATTTGCATGCAGACAATTCAATTCTTATATTTTTCAATAATTGTTGGAAGCGATATTTCATTTTGCACGAAACAGAAAACTTCATTCCCATTATGATAGTTACGATTTAAGTAAAGTACAGACAAAAGCATTCTCCTCGTAAACGGTTGGATTAGAATCTAGGCAGGTAAAATATCATGGATTTCTGATCAATCGACACTATCATCAATAATGTTCGAACAATATTTCAGTAGAAATAAGCTGCTGTTTGAGAGCCAACTCAATTTTTGGAATACTACGTTAAATAAATAAAAAGAAAATTTATTAAGAATATCTAAACGAGAAGAGCAGTAGTACTAAGTGTCATCAGAGTTATATGTGTATGCGAAATTTCATCTCGATTGGACGATGAGAAGCGCGGTAAAATTCTTTTGAAATTTTGAGCTGGAAACACATGGTAACAAAGCAAGCTAATAAAAAGCTCGAAAAAAAAAATCTTTTCAAATATTGGATATCTAGAAATGTTTCCATGAAAAAACAACGTTATAAAGATATTTGAGAGTAATCAAAATATTCCTAGCATAAATAGCATATCAGAGTAACATTACAATAATTTTATGTCATAGGCAGTTTTTTATTTCAATTAAAAGCAATTGTCAAAACTGTGAAACCTATAAAGTAGCTTAAAAGGTATTACGAACGTAGGCCCCCTCTCGAACAAATTACTGTAACAGTTCATTAAAATAAATAAAGCGTTGACAATAGCATGTATTATATTCAGTATTAAAATAGACTATTTGCATTCGTTGTACGACACTTTAAAAAAATGCATATATCTTTTCACTTCGAGGCATTAACTATTACAGTGCTCTCTTCTATATACAAATTCTTTTGAAATATTCTGTACTAAAGTAAAATATAGTAGTATATAATATTTAAACATCGGACTTATTTCAATAAAATTCTTTAAACTAAGTTTCATAGAATATATTTCAGTAAACATTGTATTATAATCGAATTTTGCTTCTTTAAACATGAACTACACTTTAATATTATCCAAACAACATGCCTTGAATAATAATGTCATTTTTAATGTAAAATTTTATGTTCTTAGCAAGTCAGCGGGAGAAAATACCTTTTAAACATAAACATGTTTTGTCTATTAACCATATTTTATTATCTCAAGAAAATTTATCCTTTATAATTCAGAAACTCAGAAAATTATTATGAAGTAGCATATTTTAAAAAGGATATAGTAAAATACTGCAATAGACAGTTTACTGAAGTTTTCATTTGAATGCTTCGTTGAATATAACAAATTCTCGAATAAATACTGATATTTTGTTTCGTTTGCATGCTTTAGTATTCAAATTGTCAAAATGAATTACTATTACCATAAGATTGTCCCGTGATTTCTCTAATAAAAAGTAAAATATAGTAGCATATAATTTTTAAACATCGGACTTATTTCAATAAAATTCTTTAAGTTTCACAGAATATATTTCAGCCTATATATTTAGTGATTGCCAAGTGTATGCTTCAAGTAAGACAAACCCATGAATGTCTCTCATCTGACTAATAGTACTATATGTAATATAGTTTGGCGATCTACCCCCAAAGCCCATTAAGCATTATAAATACAAATCATGTTCGTTGCAAAATTTCTTTAAAAAATGCTTCATGGGTTCAGATCTCTCAAGAGTAATTTTTCGTAATTGAAGAAACAAACACTTTTCCAGGAAAATTAATGTGCTTTGTAAAACATTTGCTTTTCATTAATACCTATTTACTGTGGTACAATACAGTTCAATTACCTTGAAGACAAAATTTTCAACCGATATATAAACAGAAACAACGTGCCGAAATTATATTTTTTACTTAAATTATCAGGAAAGGAGCGTACAGTTACATTAAGTCAGCTTGAAAGAAAAATGCAGCATGGAAAATGCAATAATCTATTTCACGGTGAAAGAAATAATTATGTCCCACTTACAGACAAATGTAGGAGAAAGATACAAAACTGCAAAATATATAAAATAATGAAATATAATAAAACAATGGAAAATGTCGAAATTTGAAATATTTTAATTCGCGAATAAAATGCTCCTTAAAATTGACTATCACCATGATAATGCAGTATAAAGTTTTCGTTTAGTTCGCATTTTCAAACTCAATTTATTTTGAAGCGTTTTCAGTTTTTCCGGTCTGAAAATCCGAGACATACGAATTCATGACCCTTGCCAGTTTATCTGATAATTATAATTAATCAAGTATAATATTTTCTTAATGCATTCACCTTCCGTGTTTTTTTCGAAATGACTGCGATAAGTCGCACTTACTGGCATCGGTCTGCGGCTTTATTCCTCTTTGTGTTCTCTTGCGTTGTTCTTTCTATTACTGCACATTTTCTTCATTATAAAAACATCGAAATGCATGTAAGTTTTTTGTTTTCTTTCTTTTTTTTGTAATCTCATACTTTGTAACAGTAATCAGATGGTGTAGAATGTGGCTCAGGTGGCTAAAGAATAATTCAAAATATACATGAATAAATAAATTTTTGACATTGTTATTAGCGCACAGATTCGTTCCCTAAGTACAACTAGTGAAAAAGAATTTTAAATCTTTAAAATTTAGGTATTCTTTTATTTTAACGAAACAATATCTATTCGAACAAAGTGAGACAAACTGACCCTGTGTATAAAACTAATACTTTATTCAGATACTATGCTCTAGCTCCTAAATGCTATTTCCTATGTTTCGACGAAAATATGAAAAAAAAATCTCTCTTGCGAAATGTTATTCCAGACCCCTTCACAACTCCTAAATTACATCCATATGTAGAACAGCTATGTAATATTTGCTCTTAAAAATATAACGATGAAACCGGAATGAGCGCACTGGCCACAAATGCTCCTCAGAAAACAGAGAGATGGATGCGCAAGAATTATGCGCTTGAGATCTTGCCACAAGTCCGTTGCTTGGACAAGTGCCTCAAGTTAGGGTTACCAAAGCGCTCTGTATCCTTATATCTAATCCATGGTTTCAACCAATTTTATTTACCTCTTAACATCCTTCAATGCTACTATTGGAATTGGAATAATGACGGGTAACAGAATAGCTTTAAGGAGACTTCGAGCCGTCCGAAATCAAAGCAAGCGGGACAGAAGAGTGGAGGAGTAACTTTAAAAAGTATTGACGTAATAAGTATAGAGCTTTTTTTTTAAGAACAAAGTACTTATTTTTATTTGACCTTACCTAGCTTATTTTTTATTGGACCTTGAAACTAGACTTTTTTTTTAGGTTTTTAATGTTAAGAAATATATATCTGTCCCGCTTTCTTCGTCAATACTTCGTTCTTAATAGTAGAGCTCAAAGTTTTATCGTTAATAATTTACTTGTGCAAAATTATGTATAAACAGGATGTTTCATAAAAGATGGGAAAAACTTTAAATGATGATAGTAAGCATTCAAACAAAAGCTTTGATCAAAGAATGGATGACTGGAACTAAAACATTACAGAGGGTACCGAAGGGGTATTGTTATACGAGGTAAAAATATGCAAAGAACGACTAGCCACGAAAGCAAATTTAATGACATGTGATTACAGTAACTGTTCAAAACACTGTCTGGCAGTGGCTATGTACGCGGTACAACGGCGAAGAAAGGGTTGACGAGCATTTTGAAACACAGCAGGCATATCTCGCACTTCCCTTGCAGCAGCCGAAAATTTGGCGACGAGTTCTGCAGAATCAATGGAACCTCATGTAAAAGCCTTCGGTTGTCCTCACAAAAAGAAGTCGATGCATGAAAGATCTGGCGTGTGCTGAGGTCCAGCTACAAGAACACCTTGCCCAATTCATTGGTTCGGAAAGGTTACTTCCAGTTAGTGTCGTACCTGTCGGACACAATGCACTGGTTTCCATCTTTCTGGAACCACATAACCTGAAGATACGTGCGGGAACGTCGTTGAACATGTCTGGCAAAAACTGTAATAGAAACTTGGGCTGCTTTTCTTCGCTAAGACGTTTTGGAAGAAGACAAGGTCCGATAAGGTGGTTGCCAATCATTCCTGCCGAAACATTAATAGAAAAACGTCAATCTTGTGTCAGTAAACTTGCTTTGGAAACTTAATTCTTTTTTGTCGGATTTTGCTTCGTATAACATTAGGCTCTGTCTTCGAGAAGTACGGTGGAAGATGGTGATCGTAAGTCGTAAGGTGATCGTAAATACAAGCGTTGGTTGGTATAAATTATATACTGAAGAAGGTTGGCCGATGATTGCAATTAAAAAAACATTTTGTACTGGTGAAGCACTGGTCGATGATCGTGAAGAGACGAAGGTAGGTTCACAAGAGAGATATGCACCCTAATAGTTCATGACCTCCATAATCACGTTGTGGAAAAACACACATCTTGCTAGCGCTTGTCGATTTCATATTTTACCGGACGGAGACGCAGAAAATTTAGAAACACAAAAAAAGGCATTATGAAGATCGTACTCTTGAGGGAAACGCAGGAAACTCGATGGAGCTGCAGCATGTACTTTATTAGATTTCAGTCGATGTCATAACCAGTCACATACTATTACTAAAAATATCACATATAAAAACATGATGACTAGGGGAAGCATCTTCATAAGAAAATTACAGCGTTCTAAAGCGGCCTGGTACCTCGGTGGGTGAACGCCTCCGTCACCATAAAGTGATCGGCGTAGATGCGAATCCCGCGGTATAAGAACGCGGTATATATTACGTGTCGGTGGGCAAAAGCCTCCTCACACAAAGTGAGTGGCTTGCCCCCTCCGAAAATTACTCTCCAACTGCTAAAGAATGGCCGTTAGACTATTGCTATAGAAAAAGGGAGCTCGATCTTTCTGGAACAATTTTAGCAGATGTTTACAATTCTTCGAGCAATATGCTTCTTGCGCTGCAGGGCAAAACCGCAAACACATCTGTTTCAGCGGATCAGAGAAATATACGAGAGGTGTTGTTATTATAATTCTTTTAGCAGGAGAGAAAACTGGCGTCAACTGTTATTTTATTTCAAAGCAGCTGATAAGAGGGAAATGCTTTAGAAGTACTTTAATGCGCTGTAATTGAGAAGGCTAAGAGGAAAAAAGCTTTAAAAAAACAGTTATTGTTAAAAACTTTTAAATTAAATTTAGAATAGATTATTAGTTTAAATTTAGACAATATTAATTAGCATTTGTATTAATAATTTTTCATTAAAAAAATATGCACTTTGTGTCAACGTGACAGGCTCCATCTAGTGCCTTTGCGTTTTAATTTCGACCATGCATTCTTGATGAAATTTTTTTGTTTGGATTTGCACTATCATCTCTTAAAATTTTGCCCATCTTTTATGACACACTGTGCCCATCATGTTTTATTTTAGAAAATATTTACACTGCTTTATCTATGTTGTGAATGTAGAATATTTTGAGAATATATTCAATTTCTTACTTTCTATTTTTTTCTTTAAATATTTACAATTCTCACTATGCCACATAATCCTATGCTTTAACATTAATTTACGATATTTTTCCTTATATCAACATGCACATATTCATGTACACCTTCCAAAAGAAGTATTCGAGTAAGAGATAAATTTCCTACGTTGGTTTCGTATATTAAAAATTATTTATCACAGAATATGAATTAGGGTATGTATAAATATGACTTTCCATATTTCTGCCAAGTTGTGCGTTTTTTCAAAAACTCACAACTTGGGTTTCATTATTCATTTCATATATTATTATTCGCAAATCTAAAATAGGAAATTTATCTCTTACTCGAATACTTTTTTTGGAGGGTGTACAGGAGAATATTTCATTGAATTAAATTTTTCGTTAGAATACTGGCAACCTTAACTTTGAACCGCTCGAAAAATATTTTTTTCGTACTAATTCAGAATATTTAACTAAAAATTTCCTATGAATAAAAAAAAGCTTACCCAGAATTCATGTTGAATAAGCTAAGTGATTGTTGAACTAAATAAAATTTTGCTTTGTTTCACCAAATAATATTTCTTATTATGTATGTTGTACATATTCATTTACACGTTTCGGTGTCTTTTTTTTTTAATGAGTTGCAACAAAAAAGTATTAGCTAGTCCAATTGAACTTCAAAATTCAAACGCAATGTATTAAGGCAAATTTTCAATAAAGAAATGTTTTTAAAAAGCCATTGGAATAAAGAAAGGCTGCGCAACTTTCACTCATGTGTTAGCCGGAAGGAAAAATCAATACGCCTTACAAAGAATTTTTCAGCCTTCTGAAACACAAAGTTTCCTGGTTTCTACGAAATCGTTCCTGTTTCACGCTTCAGCACATTTTACAATTTTGCATCCATTTTATCTGTGGTTCGTAAGTAAATCTAAACAAATTACTTGAATCAGATATGAACAAATTTTTTTGACGCCGTAAACCGGGAAGCTGTCACACCCACAGATGTGACAGTGAAGGTGAAAATCTATTTCAAGTAATCCATAGTTTTTCAAAAGAAATAATTGTGAGAGTGTTTCTTAACATTCTGTGTTCAAAATGAAAAAGATAAACTGAATAAAGCTTATCGTTTATGAAAATATCTCCAGTAGAAATGTCATCTTCTGTGCATACTAATCATAAGCAATTACCGATCGAAATTCATTAGTGTCGATGCTTCAAAACTGCCCTTTGTGTGCCTGTGTATATCACTGATGCTATTTACGTTAATAAAATGTACTTATTTTGATTTGTTTTAAATAAAATGTCACTAAAGCATTTATACAATTATTACCCTAGATCATCATTTATGAAAGTTATTGTATATTACATGCAATAAATACTGAATACGACAACATTACATTTTTACCGTGAAAGTGCACTTCAAACATTTTGGTGCAATGATTTTCTTGTATTTCAATTATTGTGTAGGAAGTTATCAAAATAATGAAAAACTAGACTTAAAAGGAATGCCTTATTGGTACGGGGTAGAACCACACTGTTAATAGAAGTAGTTCAATATTTCACCATATAATAGAGCTAAATTAGCTGCAACCTTTCAATGGAGAAACGTTAAACCATGATTTGGTTCTTTGATCAGTTTAAGCACCAAATCATGGTTCAAAGTTTCTCCATAGCAATGTTGCAGCTAATTTACTGTAAATTGCTCCAGTAGAATCTTTGCTGTTTAGACCGTGTGCCAGAAATTCAACCACTCTGATCAGTTGGTGAGTAGTCGCGTGTTTGGTGGAAACCAAACTGTTCGGGGATAATAATATCGTGCAACTGCAAATAATCATTTAGTTCATTTAGAATGAGCCTTTCGTTGATCTTACTCAGGCAGCTTACGGCCGTATTCACCAAGTACTTGACACGCGTGCTAACCCACCAAAACGAGAGTCAGATGTATATTTGATGCCCATTTAACGTCTGAAGGGGTTAACCAACGCCTCCTAGATATAGAAAGCCTTACAACTTCTACGTCACCAGCCTGTGACGTCATCATTAGGCCTACAATTAAAAATTTTATTTTCACGAAATAAAACTATTAAAAATTTCTGGTGAAGGCTACAAATATTAGAAAATATCTTAAATTAAACATTAAAATTAAAATAACTTTCTCATACAAAATTATTCAGTATGATCTATTTCCTTATCATATTATCTAATTAGTCATGGTTAAAAATTACCATTTGTCGTAAAATTATATTTTTCATATCAAATTATTAAGATATTGCTATTCATGGGTAAATTCGACAGAAATTTTTAATAGTTTAATTTTGTGAAAATAAAACTTTTAATGAAGGCATATTGATGACGTCAAAGCTTGGTAACGTAGGAGTTGTAAGGCTTTCTGTATGTAGGAGGTGTTGAGTTAACACGGGTGTCAAGTACTTGGTGAATACGGCAGTTAGAAGACTAATAAGCCTGTATCTTTCTGGAAGTGGAAAATTACCCGATTTTAGGGATAGCACATTGTGTTTTGAGATGACTGTAACAACTTGTGAGGGATTAGTGGATGGAAGTATAGTCAAAAAGCTATGGACAGCACTTTCAACAATGGTTCATAAGTTACGTTAACTTGATAAGTATTGGGCAAGATATGTTTTTCATAACTATGAGCCGAGGCATCAGCTTTTTCTTCGTCCATAAAAACCAGGCCCAAAGGTCTCTGAATTGGAGGATAGACGAAACATTTCTTGGTAATGTTTAATGGCTCTCCCGATACTATTTTCATCATCACACACTGTCTAGGAAGGAAGCCGAGTTATCTTGCCTATAACGTTTAATCTCATGTTGACTTTATTGCTTAAGAATCAATAAATCCCTGTATCACTATCAGACGGCTGATTTGATACGTTTTTCTAGCTTTATTTCTAACAGACCTAAAAAATATTTAATGTCCTTAGGAAGAGTCAAAATAAGAAGCCTTATTGGTGGAAGATTTTTTATCGTCGATGAGGGCAGAGTTTAATATAAATATTGCAGTGTCAATATCATTGCGACAGTGGATGTCTGGGAGAAGTAAATTTGAATTAAGTTTTCTGAAAACTATCGCCAGTTGGTCTTTATGAAAGAGCGTTTGTTTATAGGTAGTAAAGAAAGGAGTTTAATTGTAATAATAATGGTTAGATGGCCAGAGTCCAATTTGTCTAGCGTTCTCGCTCTTACAGCATAGTGAATGTTTTGTAACAGGCAGAGAACAATCACAGAAACTTAGGTGTATGTGTAATGTGTTGTTGTGAAAGTTTTTATAAGATTTTTGTCACAGATGTATTTAAGCAGCAGACGACCACGTCTGTTGGTATTATGACAGTTCCGCGCAGTATTATGTGCACTGAAATCACCATCCAAAATTGTATTTGGGTGGTAATTTAATACCTTATCAAAATCTTCCGTCGGAAAGGCAATATTAAGATAGATGGAGCTAAGTAAAAAATTTCTTGTTGTTAATGAATATCATGGCACATGTGGCTTCCAAAGTATTAACCCATTGACGCCAAGTGTCCTGTTTTTGGGATGGCATTTTCGCTATCAGTCGAAAACGTTATTTATTTTTCTTAGCCTTTATTCACAAGTATTGAACCTCAACTCCACAAAATATTTTATTATGACCAAGCAGGATGTTGGCATTTCAATTTTTATAAATAATGATTTTAAAAGAAATCATCCCTTGTTCCACTAGTTGGCATCAGAAACTTATCTATTATTGCTGGTATTAGCAAAAATCGAAGGCAGTCGTAAAAATATCTAGGCACAAATGGGTTAAGGTTTAGATCTGTAGCTTGAATCTTAAGGTTAACTGAGATTACTTCTAATAATACTGGTAATTGTAACAAATAGTAGTTTTAATTCAAATTTAACAAAATACTCATTCGAAAATCTGAAATTTAAGTGTAAGTTTTAAATTTTGACATCTTAATTTCTAATTTGTGAAAATATACACCGTAAGAGGAAATACACCATTGATGCCTCATTTTAAGAAAGCAGGACACTTTTGAAACAGAAATGTTGAATTTGAAAACGAAACAAACGTATTGCAAGGAAAACGTAAGTCCTCACTACTTCTTCAAATGGTCAACTTTAACTCTGGCAACGTGACAAGTTTTGAAGAGGAGTTTCCTTGCTTCAGGCAGTGGCTGACGAGACACACAGGCTGCGGCGCTGCATTTAGGTCACACCCTTTTGCACTCGATGAGTCATGTGACTTACGGGGTGTAACCATATCATTCGAATCATCTCGGACTGAAATGTTCACAGGACACTTCGCGTGCAAAGCGGTGTGGCCGAAATGTCAGCACCGTTGCCTGTATATCTCGTCAGCCATATTTCAGACTCTGCGTCCACAAATGAGAACAAAAAAATTACCTATACTATCGTACAGCTTGGATGTTCTAATCTGCGCATATTAAGAAAAACCAATTTTCCCCGACCATTTAATCACGATTTTTTATTTTTTTTAAATTCCGTATTTAATTTCTATTATCAAAAGAAAAATTATTTAATCCTAAGGGAAATTATTAAACAGGTTTGAAAGCGTTAAGACATAAAATTTCAGCTGTTTCAATGAATATTCCTAAGAAAACGGTAATTCAAAAGAAAACATATAAAACACAGGAAGAATGACAAAAATGACATGCTCTCATTTTTGTCATTCTTGCAAAGCAGAAATTCTGTGCACTAATTTTCATTTGTGGCTTTCAATCAATTCTCCATTTATCTTTCCTTTTTACCGATATTTCCTAACTTAGCATACCTTTATTTAATATACAACCTGTTTGCGTGAGTGAAACACTTATTTCACCCTCAAAACACACAAAAAAATTTGAGATAAAAAGTAACAAAGATACAAACAAGTAGGCAGAGAACTTTATAAACTTATTATTTTTTTTTATTACTGTTAACGACATTTGCCCGCAACGATAAAATATAAGGTCGGAATATCGTAAAACGAAGAGCGTAGGCAAAGAATGAGTAGTTACAATTGAAGCGATGCATTTACGACAAAACTCGTAAAAAAAGAAGTAAAATAATCATTTGTTTTTTATTTACAATGAACAAGATTTCTCAAATTGAAAGGTAATGGATGAAATATAGCTACCCATACATGCGCTTAGCACAGAATCGAACTTGTATTAAACATGAGAGTGGCGAAAAAAGACTCTCACAAATCTAATTTAGAATTCGTCCACATTTATTTTCTTTATTAAATATCCTATTTATAATCGAGTGCAGATGCGCATATTTATCTTTGTATTTTGACACACATCGGCTTCACCCTCAGAGGTACTCTATGGCTCATGACTTTTGACACAAACACACATACAGAGCAAAATACAGTGTTTCTGTAAAAATTAATGAGACTATTTTTCCTGGTGCGACTTCACGTCGCAGCGGGCTAGCCGTAGATGATTCGGTGGAAGTCAGCTTCAATGCGTAGCCGCAGTCAATTTTACATGAGCTTCAATGCTACTCGAAAGGTCGTTTTCTCGAACACCTATCTATAAGCTCGATCGAGGCTTTTTTGCGTTAGCTACAGTTGGAAGCTTCATCCTGACAACGCGCTTTGTAATATCTGCTTCGTGATTTTTTTTCCCATAAAAATTTAAAAAGGAGTCTTTTCTTTTTCAAGATTTATCATAATGTGGTTCTACCAGTATTTAGATAAATCATCATAAGACTAAAGAGCTTTCTTATTTTCGTATGACTGCGGATAGAAATTGGTTCCAGCAATGTGTGATATCTGAATTACTTCATTCGACGTTCTAAACCTTTCATTTCACATACTTCTTAATTAGATTATACAGGATGGCCATAATTAAACTGCAAGTGTTCAAGGGATGCTGGAGAGAAAACTACCGGGAATATTCCAGTGAAAATTTGGTATCTGCACGTTTCAGAACATGCGCAATTCAAATATGCAAAAAAAATCGCCATTTCACCCTATAGATTGCGCTATATTTATGCACCACGGTATTTATGCAGGACGGAGCACCCCCTCACATCGCTAAAGCTGTTAAAAAGTTGCTACATGATACCCTTGGTGCGGACCGAGCCATAAGCAGAGGTTTCGACAACGCTTGGCCCCCACGTTTACCGGAACTTAATCCTTGCGATTTTTATCTGTGGGGAAATCTGAAAGCTATGGTTTATAGAGAACGACATGCTTCTGTTTCTGAATTTAAATCTAGCAGAACGAGACACGTGAGGTGTGTTGCACCTGAGATTTTAAATGCGACGGTGGACCATGCTGTTTTACGTTTTCAGCATGTGGTTGCATCTGGCGGTTCACATAATGAGCACATCATGTGATAATTTCAATGAATAACTAATGGTTTAATTGTTTTTCAAAGCGTCTTTATGGATTGTTTAATTTGTGATCTTAATTTACGTTAATTTTTTATTACAACATACTGTAAAAATTTAATTACTGAAGCGGATTGTATGGAATTTTGATAAATTGTAAATAATGTTTTATATTGTTTATATGCCTCTTAGAATGTCATTATGCTCTGTCTATCGGTTTTGGAAGTTGTATATGCCACCGGTAAGCGTTGAAATACGGTGCAGCGCCATCTATAGGGTGAAAATGGCGATTTATTTATCTTTTTTTGCATATTTGAACTGCGCATGTTCTGAAACGTGTAGATACCAAATTTCACTGGAATTTCCCCAGTAATTTTCTCCGCAGCAGCCCTTGAACACTTGCAGTTTAATTATGGCCACCCTGTACTGTTATTAGTACCTTTTCATACACTCAGGTTCATATTGAGACACAATTAGAGGTTCCGAAATGCTTCTAACAAAACAATAAAATTAAAGTGGTGGTGAAAGGAATTTGCACAGTAAGTACCGTAAACCGGGGTGACTTTGTGACGAGTGGTCAATTTTTCTTATTTAGAATCTCTTATCGGGAACCTAGGGCGTAACGGGAAATGGGCACCACGGTGAGTTGGTGTCACCTATGCTGGCTCCTAGCGGTCGTCTGTGGAACTCTTTGGGCCTCGACATGGCAAGCCAAAAGCATTGTAGTCAAAATATTGAGCAAATTTTAGTACAGAGATTGTCAAAAAGTCGTTTCAATGATTATTGAACAATTTGACAATTTAAAAATAATTTGTAAAGTGCATTTTGACAGTGACAGTGTAATTTAAGATGCATTCAATTCTAATGCAAATTTTTCTAGTTAATCCAAGAAATGTAGATATCCACCATACTTCTGTTTAAATTTAGACGATAAAAAAGTTAACTCACATTTTTTGAAATTATAAGAGGTGCCTTTTTGACACATAGTACATAAATTAGAAGAGGGGCTAAGTTGAAATTATGTGAAAACATGAAAATATTTATCAGATTTCCATACTTCAACACACATTAGAAATGGGCAAGTGTAATTTAAATTTAGTATCTTCATTACAGAAACGCGGAATCATTCATTACCACGAGGCTGTCAATCTAACGGTCTGGAGTTTTAGGCGGTTTTCTCCAGATGCAACGTGAATACCCGTTAAAAAGTCCTTCTCCCAAGGCACTTCCCTTCGGCATATGCCCCTCATGTAGGCTTGCCGTAACACGAAACAATTTATACTTTGGGTGGGATAAGACTAATGAATTATACTAAGTGCACTAAATTGAAACGAATAACACTTTAATAAACTTACTTCTCTAAAATCAATCAGAAAATTCAGCACCCAGAAATTTAAACAATCTATTTTATATATTAAAAAACTTATTTCCCGGGCGTGGAGTCGTCATCGCTATCAAAATTGTATATTCCGGACAAACTCACTGTCATGTCTGGTGGGATTAAAATCAACATGTGACTTCAAGAGCAATTCCTAAGAGCGTCGGTTCAGTGGCGGATCCAGAAATTTCTTATGGGTTGGGAGGGGCTAAATTTCAGTAAAAACTTATTTGACCATAACAAAATATAAAGCAAAATTTTACTCTAAACCAATGCAAACGTTTTTGGGAAGGGCTAATTTATTTAAAAAAAAAACTGATTTGGCCTATCGAAAGTGTATAATAAAGCACAAATTTACCCTTTAGCAATTTCATTTTCGGGGAAGGCTGAAGCCCCCTAACCCTTTCACTGGATCCGCTAATGCATCGGTTCACTCTTGAAAGGAAGTTTTTTGATAATGCTGCTTTTGTACACTGTTTAGTGGGAAATTAGATATTCGTAACAATTTACGCCAGGTACAGAAATTTTTCGAATGCCAGATGAGAAGTACGCAGAAAAATGCGATGAAATATTGTTGATGATATTACAAATATGTGAAGTTTTGATAAAAATACGAAGGTCATCTGGAAAGTAAGTTTCCCACGGCCAATAAAAAAGGAACAAAAGATTACTACCTGGAAAAATTTATTGTAAAAGATACACCAATATTTCAGCTGCCTCTCATCTCAACATAAGAATAACCTGAAATATAACTTTCCTCAGACGGAGGGATAAGCTTTTGTAGTTCAGTGCCATGAAAGTCTGTCGCCTGAGAACGCAGCCAGAGTGTCAGTTGTTTGCAGTCTTCGTCAGTAGAAAAGTGATCCCTGGACAATAATTACTTCACCCTGTCCATGGTACCACCCAATAGTACCGACCTTGCTGCCAGTGGCTTGCATCTGAAGAAATTGCTGTCCGGGCATCACTTTTCTGCTTACGAAAACTGCAACAACTGTGACACTCTTAACTCCTTTCTCATGTGGCAAACTTCTATGATACTGAACTACAAAAATTTATCCCACGGAATGACTAGAGTACGGATTTGAATATAGGGCGATCATCGGGCGAAATCGCGTCGACCTCTCAAAGGAAAATACTCGACCCCCTTTTAATGATTAACTGCATAAGCGCCCTCTCGCGATGAATCCAGTCTCTATCTAAAGCTTTATTTTCACAAGTTAAAACTGTTTAAAATTTCTGGTGACTGCTATAAATGTTAGAAAATATTTTAAGATAATTAAAGAATATAAAATAATTCATTATGATTTATTTCCTTATCATATTATATATTTATATATAATTAGTGAAGGGTAAAAATTCCCATCTGTCAAAAAATTAAATTTCCTATTTTAAATTATTGGAATGTTGTTGTACGTGAATAAATCACCAGGAATTTTAAACAGTTTATATCCTGAAAGTAAAACTATAATGCGGACATTAATAACATATGTTTAACAATTATAACGCACAGCGCCATGTTATGGGCAAATTTCATTTAGTCCTTTAAGAATACTTTGATGATTGTCTTATATTCAAGGCCATAGGTTGGAGTTACAGTTCAGAAATTATTTAATCAGGTCTGAAAGAGTTAAATGATTTACATACGTGTGTTTGCCGACCAGCTTGTATGGTGGAAAAAGCACCGTACTTCGGGTTCAACTCCCGGCGGTCGAGGTTCGATCCCCGACTGGACGTGGATGTCATTGTGTCCGTCCCTTCATAAGAGGCAACGTTGATCTACCTACTAGGTGCCCCCATAATAAAGTGACCAACAACTCCGGCCTTAGCAGTGGCCAATGCCTCCAAGGCATTGTTAAGGCCCGCCACTTGAAAAAAAAAAATGTGTGTTTATAATTTGTACCATTCCTTTATTTATGAACCTTATTTAAAAAACCAGTTTTTTATTATTGTGTTTATCGTCTGGGTACAGTGCCGGATCTAGGGGTGGGCAAGCCGGGGCCCCTGTCCCGGGCGCTGCTTGCAGAGGGGCGTCAAATCGTCTCTGAGATAAAGAAAACTTGACATAAAATAGGATGGAGGGCGCCAAAAAGGTATGTTGCCCCGGGTGCCAGTTCTGCTCGGTCCGCCACTGTCTGGGTATAAATAATATTTTGCCAGTGGCTCACGTATATTACGTTGTTTTCTTGCTAGATATTAAAGGTAAGCCTCTAATGCATGGCGACTGTCGTCAGGGGCATATCTCGATGTTACGTATATCTTTGGTGTATTCACGATTCCACATTTGAGTAACTCGAGTTTCTCCGGAAAACGCAACCTGTTTATGACGTCCGACTAGCTCGTGTTTTACTCAAGATTTATTCAAAAGTTGCCGTTTGAGCACACCCCTTGTAGTACCATTTTTCTGCTGCGTTCCTGAAAGTTGTCCCCTCGATCACCGTCCTATTACTGGCACTGAATTCTTACGATCAAATTAAGGTCTCAGTGGCGACACTTCACTTTTGCCTCATTAGCTGCCCACGCTTACAGCCCAAAAGAATTGTAAGTAATAAGAACACTAAAAGAGCCCCTTTGTGGGCCGTGGTAGCCCAGTGGCTAAGGCGTTGGACTCGTAACCGGAAGGTTGTGGGTTCGATACCGGCGTACCACTAACAGACCAGCGTACATGCGGTGTACGTGCACGTTAAATCCGTGGTTCCGAAAGTCCTCTCGGCTGTCGCTAGCAGTTTCCGAGGGATGCCAATATCAGAAGTCCCCCACCTTCTGATGAGGTTCCAAATTGTGGCGGGAATTTCCGGGCAGGACGTATATGTAGCTCTAAGCGACACATTAACTGACGCGAGTTGTCCTTTCCTGGCAAATAAATAAATAGAGAATTCTGGTGTTTAATGTTTGAAACCAATTAAAAAACTCAGCAATACATACATAATAAAATGAAACAACATGAACTTTTTGAGTAGCTCTGAAGGTTCATCCTCTTTCAGCTGCTTCGAGAAAGAAAGTAGGGGTTAAAATCTGAAGAAGTGTGGCCCCTTTGTATTACCCGGAACATTCATACTGTTTCTTTTTACATATCTGTGCGGTATTAACAAAGTTTTTCGTTAGTTTTCATCTTTAAACACGATACATTTTAGTATTCTAATAATATATATTTGTCTACTCATATGTATTTAATTTTAATCATTTTTAATTCAAGAATAAACATTATTATTCAAGAATAATAAATTAAGCTATAAATTATTCTTCAAAATCTAGGTTCTTACCTCTTACAATGTTTCATTTTTCTTTACTCGAAATTAAAACTATCCCAACAATTTTTTTCTGAAGAAAATAATTCAATTGGAAATTTGCTTTTTAAGTTTAGTATTTTCAAGTTTAACCTTTCGGATAAATTCGAAAATTATACCTTCAAAAATATTTCCAACAATACTTTTTATGCCTACGTCAGAAGCTTCTGTTTCTAAATACATTTTATTTAAAGTTTAAGACTTTATATTAAAAAGGAAATACATTCATTTTAACCAAATGTTCGTGATATTTTCTTAATTTTTTTTATTATTTATCAAAATAAAATATATTACTGACCTTCCAGAATTATTTCAGAAATACATATATGTATATATACAGGGTGGTCATAATTAAACTGCAAGTGTTCAAGGGGTGCTGGAGAGAAAACTACCAGGAATATTTCAGTGAAACTTGGTATCTAAACGTTACAGAACATGCGCAAGTCAAATATGCAATAAAAAAATCGCCAGTTTCACCCGATAGATGGCGCTATGTATGCAAAAATTTTAAGCCCATCGAACAGTGTAAAAACGAGACCATTGAGTAATGGTCAATCATAACACTGAATTAGAAGGAACGTGCATTGTTAGTGAAGATATTCTATCAGAATGGTAGCAATTATTCAGCTACTCTAAAAGAATACCGGAGTATGAAACGATTAAGAAGAGGTCCAATGAGTGTCAATGAGAATAAATAATGATTTAATTGTTTTCCAAAGCGTCTTTATGAATTGTTTAATTTGTGATCTTAATTTACGTTAATTTTTGATTACATGTTACTATAAAAATTTAATTACTGAAGCGAATTGTATGGAATTTTGATAAACTGTAAATGATGTTTTATATTGTTTATATGCCGGATGAAAATGACGATTTTTTTTTTTTTTTTTTTTGCATATTTGACTTGCGCATGTTCTGAAACGTCTAGATACCAAATTTCACTGGAACATTCTCAGTAGTTTTCTCTCCAGCACCCCTTGAACACTTGCTGTTTAATTATGGACACCCTGTACATATATACGTACTATAACACAAAAGATTTTGTGTTAGAATTACTGCTTACGAAAAGCGGTTAATTATATTCCAGAATTTTCGGCAGCTATGCTAAGTAAAACTTTTTTTAATTTCTGGTGAATGCTACAAATATTAGAAAACATCTGAAGTCAAAGATAAAAATTATACCTTTCTGATGCAAAATAATTCATTACCATCTATTTCTGTATCATATTATATAATTAATGATGGTTAAAAATTGCCATTCGTTGTAAAATCAATTTTTCCATCTTATATCATTAAAATGTTTTAAGCGTGATAAATTTCAGCGCAAATTAATTTAAAATAGTTTTACTTTATGAAAATAAAACCGTGATGACGTAATTTAAGAAGAATTAGTGATGACATCAAAGTTTCAGTTGTAAGGCTTTTTTATATCTGGAAGGTGTTGCCAGTGGGTGGTCAGCGTTACCCTCTACGAAGAGATGGACAAGTGAGCATCCAAGCCCAAGCCGGGAATTGAACCCGGACCCAAGGTGTGATAGAATGGTACTTTCGCCACTACACCACCTCTAAGGCTGATATATAGTCCTAGCCGAGCGTATTGGGTTAGCAGTGTTATGTGCAGAATTCTCTCAAACTAAAATTTTGATTCTCTGTTGCAATTTTGTTCTTCCGATCTGGAATAACGGTTTTACGAAATATACCTGTAAGTCAAAAATTAAAAGCCTACTTCTACTATTTGCATTCGCATGCTGCTGTAAATAACAATTTCTGAATGTAGACATGTTTATGTCAAACGAGGGAAAAAAAGACGATTCCGATATCTATAAACTGAATTAAAGAACTAAGAGCAGAGATTACTCTCCTAAACCACCGGAAAGTGGAAAATGTTAGTCAAAAGTCAAACATTAGCGTAACTGCCCTTCTGCGGGGGCCAAGGCCTGCGCAGCCCAACCGCGCCTTCGCGGTAATGGGCTCTGGGGGATGGATGCATGTGCTTCGGCTAGGTGGTCAGCCTGATGCGAAGCCTCCATTGTTTGACCCCAAGCAAGCTTGTTCCTCCTTTTATCGACCCACTCAAGGGATGAAAGGCTGAGTCGACCTTGCCCAGCTCGGGATTCGAACCCCGGACCTGTGGAACGGCAGCGTGGTGCGCTAACCATCACACTATTGGGCTTGAAAAATGTTAGTACCATCGCAAATTCCGCCAGCAAGCATTTCCTGTTTGGTGCTGTTACCATTTTCCGAAGCGCGCTGAAGTTCGTCGCGTGGAGTGTGCCGGAACAACGCTTCCTAGATATAGAAATCCTCACAAATCCTACGTCACCAAATTTTGACGTCATTACTTGGCCTACGAAAGTGATGTCATCACAGTTTTAATTTCGCAAAGTAAAACTATTTAAAATTTCTAGTGAATGCAGCAAATATTAGAAAATATCTTAAATTAAACATTAAAATTAAAATACCTTTCTCATATGCGTAGAACCTGCGAAATTGAGATTTGTGGTTATCTTAGCCTATAAATCATCTACACTGCATAACTGCTAAGGAACAGTTACGTTTTTCGGAATAATAAGAATGGGCAATGATTGAAGAAATGAAACTAAGTATATATTTTCTAGGGACGATGTACATTTATTATAGTGCAAAATGGTACAGATATCGCCACATCGAAGAATTAAAAACTTAAAATAAAAAAGATGCTCCTTGGATGATTTCCAAAAGTCCCAAAAATTGATATTCAGGTCAGAATGATACCTTAGTAATACCTTAGTAAGACGAGTGTTGACCATGGACACTAATGCACACTTTACACCTGGGACTCTACCACCATAGTATCGGAAAGCTTACGGTAGCGAATATATCGAGCCTTCTCTTCTCATGGCGTCAATATCTGATAAATATCCGATATACCCCAGCACGATCCTATCGTAATTGTTTGACTGTCGTATTCACTATCGGAAATAAAGCTGTTTTTTTCCCGACACGTTGGATGAATGATGAAAACTTGCACTCCGGTATCGGAGAGTACAAGATGGGTGGGTTTTTATTGTGTGTATCATGGAGTGTCAAGTTCTTCCACAAAAGGACCCCTCTCCCTAGCACTGTGAGTCAAAAACCCGCTTCCACTCATGATGGATATCTCCGGAGTCTTCGAAAATTCTGGAGACAATGCCTTCGTTTATGAAAAAGGGGAGAAAGCCATGTGTTTTGATTGGTTGATCGGTCTGCATTTCGGGTAAACCTTTGCTTGTGCAAAAATACTCGCTTGTTTTATTCGACACTCATCGTGCTAGCACCAAAAGGAGAGTTGCGGCCATTTATTCGAAGTTTTTGACTATGCGAGATCGAGAAATATCCGTCACGGATAGTCTACGATACCATGGTGCTAGAGCCCCTATTCTCCATGCTTTTCACTAAACTACCGAGTAGTCCTTGGGGGATATTGTGCCACTCCTCACTCAAGGCGGTTTAGAGTTCTTGCACTGTTCGGGGAGGGATAGTTCTTTGTGCAACAAGTCTGCCAAGAGTATCCCAGGCATGTTCAATAGGATTTACGTCGGGAGAGTAAGCAGGCCATTGCATACGGAGAATATTTTCACTTTGCAATGTGTCCTATACCTCAACGCTTCTGTGTGGCCGCCCATTATCGTCCATAAACAGAAAGTCTGGACCTACAGCACCCCTTAAAGGACGAACATGATCCTGAATAATCTCTCTGCAATACCGTTGCGATGTAAAGCTTCTTATCGCTCAAAGATGTGAAGCTGTGTTCTGCCATTTTGCATGATGGCCCACACCATCACGCCTGGGCCGTACCGATCACGTTCATAAGCAAACTGTTGTGCATAACGTGTTCCACACGCTCTTCACAGTAATTGGTAATCAGAATCACTTGTCACACTGAAACGAGATTCGTCGGAGAGCATTACTCAAGACCAGTTTTGGTAATCCCAACCAACATATTCCTTACACCACAGAAATCTCTCTCGACGATGGTGTGGTTGAACTGGAATGCAACGAACAGGCTTCCATGCATACAAACCAACTTGATTTAATCGCCGTGAGATGGTTCTTGCTGAAACATGCGTACCGGTAGCGGTTGCAAGGTTTGCAGCTATCTGGCCAGGAGTGTAATTTCTGTTCCTATTTACCACGAGGGCTAAGTAGTGATCCTCTAAAAGTGTGGTGTTCCTACCACGACCCCCAGCATGATTTCGCAAAGCATTTCCACCTTCAGTGGACTTCTTTAATCACGAGATGACACTCTTTGATACACCCATTGCAGCAGCTACAGTGTAACACTTTGACCTGCTTCCAGTCGTCCAGCTGCTCGTCCACGATCGTAGTCACTCAAATGATGTCTTGCTGACATTTTGCTCTTAATTATTGCAAGTACCAAGCAGAATTTCAGAGAAAAACTTTTATAACATCCAGCACTATTTTCGTCAAACATCTAACAGCAAGAATTTTCGTATGAATCATCAGCTTGTATACACTGTCTTTTATACTGATAACGAGTCCTCATCTACCACGCCCTCTGAACTTGAATTTACTGTTATTGGTCATCTATCTGAGACACAGTTTTGCATAAATCACTTGTTCCTTAGCAATTCTCAAGCAGTGTGTATAAAATTTGAGGAAAATCTAAGTCGGTGTGGTGAACTGCACAGTTTAATCTGACGTGGAATGACTCTTGTGCACCCTCCAAAAAAGGTATTCGAGTAAGAGATAAATTTCCTATTTTAGATATGCGAATAATAATTTAGTTTTTGAAAAAACGCTCAAATTGAGAGAAATATGGAATTGAGAGAAATATCATGTTTCTACATAGTCTAATTAATGTTCTATGATAAATAATTTTTAATATACAAAACCAACGTAGGAAATTTATCTCTTACCCGATTTTTTTTTTTTTTTTTTTTTTTTGGAGGGTGTATGTAATGTATCAAATCTACCGAATGTTTAAGAAATTATTAGCAATTATACATAATAAATAGATAAATAAAATCAATCCTACTCCTAACAAGTAATGTTTGAAAAAGAAAAAAAATATTTCCTAAAATTTAATTTACATGTGAATTTAATAATAAATGTACTTTTCTCTAATTACTAAAATTTCCATTTTCAAAGCTAATTTCTGCAATTTTGTTAGCTTTTAAAAAAACTGTTGCAAGGGCGAATGGCGTAACGTTTGCGCATTCTTCTCAACCACTAGTTTATCCGGGTTCGTACCTCTGGGCAGGAACCGGAATCCCTTGAAGAGTTTCAGGATATTTAAGATAGATGGCAACATCACATTTTTCTCCTCCCCAGTTTTGGCGTGACAGTCACCTAGTGACCACATTGTAGAGTCACAAGGTAACTGTCACGAGAGTAGGACATACCGACCTCACAGTGAGTACGCATCGACGTCGCGATGACTACTCGTGATCGGATTGCGACTGTCATTAAAGGGCCACTTGGGGATCACCGTGCTATCAGGGTAGTGATGTTTGTGTCCTTCCGCTTCCGTCAAACCTAGGGAGAAAAGGTGAGTCTCGGGGAAAATTATTTCCAGGGCCGGCCTTCTTTCTGAAGAGGCCCGGTTGCAAGCATTTTTGGGGGGCTACTAAAATCTCAAACTATAAAAATGCATGTATGTGCATGTATGAATAGTTGCAGATTTATATACAGAATGTGTTAAACATAACACACCTACCTAAACTAAAATCCCACTGATAAGATTTTGATGGTCGTGATAACCTCGGGTTCGAAATAAAATCAAGAGACTTGATTACCGTATTAGTAATACCTGTGGGTAGTATGTCATCATTTTTTTAGCTTGCTGTTAAAAGTGGGGTGTATAACAAGTAATGGCCTTCCTTCAAGGGTAGTACTGAGAGTTGTGAGAAACTAAGAATCTATCCACTCTGGAGCATCGCTGAAAATTATGTTAATAGCTTTAAAATACCCAGACAGCACATAAGCTTAAATCAAGTTTGACATTTCTTTGAATTTGACGCACTAATGCAAGCTTGGCAGTTCAACTCATTCTAAGCTGGCAGCAAGCTTGCAGGAGTCAAGTTGAATTGTCAAGTTTAAATACAGCTTGATTTAAGCTTGAAAATTAATACTCGCGTGATTTTTCCTTTTTAAAGGAGCGTTGATGGCGCCATCTGTGAAAGAGAATGGACATTAATTGTCTAGCGTCCTAATATTTGCTGAAAGTTCGTAAAAGATGTGTTTTATTTTATATTACCAGTGCCATATTACCGGCAGGGCAAACGGGGCAACTGCCCAGGGCCTACAGATTTTAGGGCCCAAAAATCTTACATCTTACACTTTTGTAATTTTAAAATAAAATTACAAAGGATGAAAAAAAATTCAGAAGTTAAATAATTTTTTTAATTATAAAGTATGAACAATGAAAATAATTCAAATTTACATTTGTATAAATTAATTTTAACTTATTTTTAATTCTTCGAAATGCTCTATATCAATATAGCATACCAATATGTAGGAAAATAACCACATTTGTAAAGAGAATTTTTAGCGTTAAAAAATAGCAAAATTTTTCAATTATTTGTTATTTTAAGAAATATTTACAAAAATGACTAAAGTGTTTGTATTCCATTCATGTTAGCAACTGTAATATAGCATTTCGAAGTAACGGTTAACTATCTGTTTCTTTCATTTCAGATTACTTAACACAAAATTTGTGTTAAGTAAGTAAACCCATTCTATATTTCCAAATATGGAAATTCTTCAAAATAAAATACAATTATACTACGAAATTGATTTCAAAATCAGTCGTTTGTCTGGATTTTGGCCAGCAGTATTGCTTCATGTGTGTTGCGGTACTGAAAGTTTTAAAACGTGTTTTTTTATTTTAATTTAATTTATTTTGATGCATTATTTTAATTCTGATGCATCCCATGGAAAAATAAAAGAAACAAATAACACATCGCCCACTTATAATTTGGCGAGAAAACAGCGTGGTAAGTCACTTCAAACTTCAGTCATAGCAGCACAAGGCTACGGTGGCGGAATAGATAGCGTGCTCGACTACGAAGCCAAAGGGCCCGGGTTCTAGCCTAGCGACGAACACTCGATGGAAACAGATTAAATTAAATTGAAATTTCAGCGTAGAGGAGGAAAATGCGCGAAAAATAAATTATGTGGGGCGCGTTAGCCAGCGGGCGCCCCGAGTATTTTAAAAAAAAATTTTTGGAAATTTTTTTAAGCTTGAAATGTCAAGCTTGATTCAAGCTTGAAATGCCAAGCTTAATGCAAGCTGGGCAAGTGTAAACTAGAACACTTGATTCAAGCTTGCATCAAGCTTACACGATTGGAATTTTCAAGCTTAATTCAAGCTTATTGACTTGATAAATCAAGCTTGCTGCAAGTTTGATGCAAGTTTGCTGTGCTGTCTGGGTAGTCCAGTGGAACTACGATATCGGCAAAATGACTTTTTAATGGTCCATGATAACATAAAAGCTCTTTTGGTAGACATAATATTTAATAGTAAAAAACAAAGCTCGTATTAAAAGGTGGGAAGGAACACACAGTTCATGCTTTTCTTAACAATTTAACATAGAGTCAACAATTTTATTCTTTCTCCCAAATTAATCAAAATATACAATAAAAGCAGGCATAGAATAAGCGTTACATCTAAATGCATACTTTGTTTCATTCTGCATTTACTGCATAGGAGTTAAATCTACATAAATGCAAGTAAAGGAAATAATCTTAATGCTGACTTACTTTTTTCAAAGGTTGAAAATCTGATTAAATTGATAAACTTCAATCCATAACATAAGCTTGAGGAACTGTATAAAATTCAAGTCATCGAAAAAATCCCGTTTTCTTAAAAATATATGCACACCGTATACGGATGTCAGTAGATTCGTGTAACGTCCAATACAAACATATCCTAGTAATGGTTTTGAATTAATGAAATCAAAAGTAACTATCAAAACACGGGCTCTCAAAACTAGAAGAATACTGTCAATTTGGCGAGCGCAATTGTAACACAAAAGATTTAGTTTCCGTAAATGCAAAGATAATTTCAAAATTAATTTCAGATGTGAAAAATGTAAAGAGGACTATGGACTGAAAACTCGGTTCAAATTAAGCTTCATCAATTTTCATTGAAAACGAATATCTGCCCGATACTTCTAGGTTTGTTAACAAATATATGTGCACCAGCACATCCCATTAGTCTTTCTTTCAAAGCTGGCAGAAGGGGTGATTTTCTCCTGTGTAAAATGTTCCTTTTTTCTTTTTTATTTCCTTTTGAGTAGCAGTGATCTTTCCCAATTCAAAAAAATCATAACAAGCTATAAACATAAACAAGGGCAACAGTGGGAGGCTACACATCTACAGCATACCTTTTTAGAAAATTATTTTTCATATAACTAAAATCAGGATATTTATGCTTAGAATGGCAGCCTAAAGTTAAAAATTCCGTCTATATTATACTAACAACAAGTTAAACTGTAAACACAATTCATTACAGCCAAGGCTTGCTAATAGCTACTTAAAAATGCAATTAATATACGAAAATTTTCCAAAATATGATTTTAAATCTGAAAAGAATTTTCTTAAAATCAAAAGTTTTTAAAAATCATTTTCATTTTTTTTTTTTTTAATTTAAGTTAAGCAAAATGCTGCTAACACTAACCAAGCACTTTCAACTAGGGCCTGATTAATTCACAAGAACTCAGCTTTTAGTTTTAGGGGGGGGGGGGGTATATTATTTATTTTTAAACCTACAATGTAAAAATCCCCCAAATAATTCGCGGGATATTTCGAAAAAAATCACGGGATTTTGGTACCCTAATAAAAAAAAGACTATTTAAGTCAGATACTTCAACATTTTTAGAATGTCTCTTTACAAGCTCTACTATGCATGGTAGTAAACGATATAGTTACGAAACTTTTATTAAAAATCGCAAATTTTGCTGTGCAGTTCCATTTCCAAGAACTTTTTTTCTAAGAATTCGATAAAATTCACCGCTTTCTATTTTATTTATTTCTGTAGTGAAGCTTAATAAATCACCCTGATTTTTTTTTTTGAATTCCTGGTGCAATTACTTCAGTTTGTGTACAAAAAACGACCACGAAGCAGATTTTGTTTCTCTGATACACACGTATAGAATACCGTTTAAGAGAGGTATGCAAATAACGGGTCGCACGGTGCGACCAAAAAATCATTCCATGCGACTAAAAATTATATTTATTTTTGCGATTTTGAAAGATAAGAAAAGTTTGGTGCCACCCAATTTTTGTCGGTGTATTCGCCCAATATTTGGATCCTATTTGCATCCCTCGTTTAAGATATAACCTTTGGGAATTTTACCATCAAAATTGCTTTAGCTAATATTGCTTAAATGTAAAGTAAAATAATGACCATAAATGGACTCATTTTATAGTACCTGTCTGAACAAATCATTTACATTTATATTTCATACAAATCTACAGCGAACGTCTTGTAAAGTTCAGAAAAGAGTAGATTGAAGTATCCCGTTAAGTTGTGCTTTTGGATTTACTATGCTTGTAGTTTAGGTAACACGAACTAATTTAACTCTAACAAATATTTATTTTTTCATGAGTGTTCGCATTAATGAGCCTCCACTAACAGCCTTCTCCAAATTCTAGTCTTTTGGACACCCCGAATGACTTAATCAGAGCCTGCATCCATGCTCAATTCGCATATTCGTACATTTTGATCTTTTTAAAAAAATTTGTAGTAGAAAAATTTGAAAAGCTTAGTACGGTGCTCGAAGGGTCTTCATTTATTTTGCGATGGCTAATGTCCTATGTTTTCACAGTCTGGCGTTACTTTTGATATGTAAGAATTATAAATAAAGTTTTCATAGCCGAGTAGCTTGTAAAATTCTGGATTGGGAAATATATATTTACATTTTTTTTTCCAAAAAAGCGGGATGGAGGAGAGAAAAAGAAAAATTATTCTGAAATCGTGAGACCCCAAATTTGAAATAACAAATCATCAAATGGTTGGTTAAATTTTTGCCATTGTTAAAAAGTTAATTCGTTTCCGGCATTAGACAGAATAATAAGGCTAAGTGAGTGTTGAAGCATGGAAAGATCTTTTGAACAACTTTTTGAAACAGCGTACCAGGAGTTTTACGAAAAGGTTTTGAAAAAAAAAAAGAGTTTGTTTTGTTTGCCAGGAGAAGATATCTCACGTCACTGAATGTGTCGCTTAGAGCTGCATACGTCCTTCCCGGAGATACCAGCCACAATTTGGATCCTCATCAGGTGGGTCGATAAAGAGTTTGAAACAAAATTATTCCCAGAACTTACAGCCTGACTTAGGCATGAGGAAAGAAGGCAGTTGGCCGGGGCCCCGTTGAATGAGGGGCCCCCAAATTAAAAAATGACACTTACCTAGTAGAAATGTATGCATACGTACACTTACGTATATCATCAATATACACGAAGAATATTTATGTTTGAAGTATACGTGGATGCATATGCTTATAAGTATGAAAGCGGACCTCCCCCCCCCCCCTCCATGAGCGATGTCTACGCCAGACCTAACATGGAGAAGGACCTTCCTTGTCTTCACACTTATTTTTCTCCAAAGATTTCGATAATGAAGTCTGTGGATCATTTTAAATTCCATTGACCCGGAAAATTGTTATCGTTAGAAAGAGACAAAAGGGGAAAGAGGACTGCAGTGCATCTCTACCTCTCATGTCCTGGATGTCCAGATGTTTTTTGTTTTTCTTTCTTCCCCTCCTTTGACAAGACAGGCAAGAAAAGGACTTCTGTCTGTTTAATGATGTTTTAGCTTTTCAAGATGCTGAGTAGCAATACTTTCCTTCAACTAAGATAATTTAATGAAATCTGAAATTTCTCGCTGTGTTAGATAAAATATAAGATTTAAAAAATATAAAGCTAGTTTTGATTTGGGGGTCCCTCTGAAACTGGGGTCACCCTCCATGTGGCCTGCTCTGATTATTTTGTGCTAACGATTAAGATATATAGACATATTGCATTCTGATTGTCAAGTTAGATTTGGATTTGCGACAGCAATTAGTTCGTCGTTTTAGCCAGTGTGGCAGGCACGTATCCAGAAAAACAATTTGGGGGGGGGGGGGGGATCCAAAAATTTCTGGGGGTCCAAACGGTAAAAAAGGCTGAATTTTTCAGAAAAAGACTATTATTATCATTTTAGTAACAAAAATGAAAATTTCGGGGGGGGGGGGATCCGGACCCCCCCCCGAAAATACGTCCTTGAGTGTGACCTATATAATAACCTATTATAGGAACTGATTTTTCTCAATCGCCTCATTTGTATTAAAAATACTAATACTGTAGAACCCCGATCTATCGTTCCCGCATTCATCGTTTTCCCGTATTGATCGTTTTATTTCTATGGTCCCTGCATAAATTGTATTCGAATAACGTTAATATTATTGTATTCGAATAACGTTCGAATGTTCGAATGTGTTACTGTATTCGAATAACGTTCGAATAACGTACATAGCGCGAATTATAATGATTATAATTCCATTAATCAAGACGGTGAGGCATGCGGTATCCTAAACAGGAAAAAACGTGTGATGATGCAAAAAATGAATATAATGGCGAAGCAGAGGATAAGATTCATGCCGATGAGGCTGAGAGTACACTAGTACGAAGTTTGTCTGAAGCAATAATGGTATTTGAAACTGTATGAACTTTTTTATACAAACATAAAATCGCATGAAAGGTCCAGAAAAGGTCCAGTATTGCAAATCTTGAAAATTTACTGTTTAATTTTTAAAAAAATGATGAATAACCCCACATAAAATTACTGAATTTTTAAAATTAGTATCACTTAATTTTCATTTTCGATTTATTTGTTTTACATTTTTGTAACAAATTAGTATTTGTTGCTATACAGTCATTGCGTGCATGCATAAAGATTGCTTTCTACTATTTTCATTTGAACCCGCATTTGTCGTTTTCCCGCATTCATCGTTTTTTCCTACGCACCTCATAAAAAACGATGAATCGAGGTTTTACTGTATTACAAACCTGATACGATACGATACGATTGTGCTAAATGAACCTTGAATTTATGGATGTGGATGTTAATACATATGGATGACAGTATTAACCATACTTATAGTAATACAAATGACTTGAAACTTATGAAACGAGTAGAACTTACCGTAGCGTAACAAAAGAATATACCTCAAAAGTCTTACTTTGCATAAATATTTAAGTTATTATTGCTATTTTTGGAAGATGAAAACGCTGAAAAGAATGTGAATATAAGCCAACCCCGGAGCAGCAGGCCTTTGCATCATGTGTTCGCATGGTCGTTGAAGACTCATTGGCGATATTCACTGGCTGCGTTTCGACAGCACTATGGCACAGTGGTTATGTCGCTGAAAATGGTAGACGGCCGAAGAGTGGAGGTCCCGGATTCGGGTCCCACTGCGCTGGTGTCGATCTAACGGTCTGGATTTTTGGTAGGTTTTCTCCATATGTAACGTGAATATGCGTTAGAACCCCTTAGAAAGTCCTCCTGCCAAGGCAACATCGAGCCTTGGCAGATCGCCCAAGCGTAGCGTTGCCATAATCAAACAAATAAAAACTGGCTGCTTGAAGGTCCCGCGATATAACGGCTCTCGATATAACGGTCTGGAGTATGGGGCGGTTTTCTCCAAGTGTAACGTGAATACGCGATAGTATCCCTTAAAAAAATCGTCCGCCCAAGGCAGCCCCTTAGGCAGATGCCTTCCTTACAGCACATAAGCTTAAATAGAGCTTGACATTGACTTGAATTTGACGTATTAATCCAAGCTTGACATTTCAATTCATTAGCTTGATTATTGCGCTGATGGCGCCATCTGTCGCTGTAGGCGAGAAGGAGAATGCACATTGAAATGTCTAAGGGGAAGGAATGAATGGGATAAGCCCCTCTGAAGTGTAACACGAGGGGAGTTTTAGTTTTATTTACATCTAATTAACATTAGTAATTCCATTAACTAATTAGTTAGCCCTAAAAATAAATTTTAATATTATTAACACAATTTAGTTAGTTAATATACTTCACTTTATGGGTGGTAGAATGAGGCGGTTTCCGGCTGCTACAAAATAATTTATCATCAGTCATAAATGTACTTGACCATAGAATTAAAAAAAAAAAAGATTATATATTTCCAAATATGGAAATTCTTCAAAATAAAATACAATTATACTACGAAATTGATTTCAAAATCAGCCGTTTGTCTCGAAAGTTTTAAAACGTGTGCTGCTGTTAAAACGGCGTGATAACACCTGAAAACGGCGTGATAACACCCTAACAGTCACTTCGAACTTTAGTCATATCGGCCCGACTGAGAGAGGCGCAACGGTTAGGACGCTCGCCTCCCATCCCAAAGGCCCCGGGTTCTATTCTAGCCGCGGAATCTTGATGGAAACAGATTAAATTAAATTGAAATTTCGGCGTAGAGGGGAAAATGCGTGGCAAAATAAAATATGTGGGGCGAGATCGCCGACCGCCCCCCCGTGTAATTAGGAAATTTTTTTTAGGAAAAATTTTTAAGCTTGAAATTAAGCTTGCTATCTCAAGCTTGATTCAAGCTTTAAATGTCAAGCTTAATGCAAGCGGACAAGTGTAATCTAAAACACTTGACTCAAGCTTGCATTAAGCTTACACGCTTGAAAGTTTCAAGCTTAATTCAAGTTTGCTGACTTGATAAATCAAGCTTGCTGCAAGTTTGCTGTGCTGTCTGGGTATAGGCTTGCCATAATGCAAAACAGTTCACTGGCTGCACCAAGACAAAATTTCTAAAGCTGTGCAGAACCCCAGGTTCGGTTTTACACTCCCCCCCCCCTCATTCCCAGAATTTTCCTCAGGATTGTTTATGTCACTCATACAAAGTTTCTAAGGTGGCTCCTCGGGTTTAATAGCTTGATACTGGTTTGTAGACGAAAGACTAATGTACAGATTCTTAAAAAGATTAATATTTCATTTTTTTATAGCTACGGAGGTTATGGCTATTTATTGCTATTTATAGGTAGTTTATATATCCTTATTTTAGTATGAGAAGTTTGGCAACGTGCAGTGATTTGTTTGTTGTTTCAGTGTTGCAAGTTAAATATCCTTCTGTAAGTTGATTAGTTGCATTTCGTTATGGTAAAACAATTTTGGATTGCGGATTAAATACTGGCCACATACTGTCGTTTATTACTTTCAAATAATTAAACTATCGCCTGTTAACTTTTTCATTCCTACAAGATGACTACCTTTTTGAAAATGTATGATCGGTGGGTTAGGGATTTCAAAATCAAGGAGGAAGTCGTATTTAAACTTAATAGTATCTTAGTAAACTTAATAATATCAATTTTTAATACACAGAAAAAAGATACTTTTTTATAGGTTTAATTTATTTATGTAAAATGTTAAAATTTCAAATCATGCTCTTTGTGCTTTTAACAGATTTTTTCTCTTTTTAGTCTTGAATCACTCTATTCACCTTTTCGAATAAATATTTCAAATTTTTTCATTGATAGTTTTCTTGTATTAATAAAAGAGAAAACAAAAAACATTGACTAGCATTTATTTATTAAATTCATGAACTATAGGTATTATGAATTTTTAAGATAGTATAACATTTTTTTACAAAAATAAACACATGTAATTATAGTCCTTTCTTCAGAATAACTTTAGATTGAAATTAAGAATATGTTAATAGAAATATGAGTCACAGGAGCATTAAGAATACTCAGTAAGAGTTATTTATAATAAAATATGAAACAGTTGATAGTTTTCTCCTTAGAAAAGTATTTATATGTGTTTTTCAGCTTTGAAGATAATAGAATCTTCTTACCAAAATAGCATAACTGGTATTATGCTTGTGTACATTTCTGTAAAGTTTCTTGGTTTAAAGAAGATTTTTTAATTATATAAATTTTATAATTTCTTATTTGCTTTGTGATTTCTTTTCCTGAGTATCCTTTGATAAATAGTGGTTTCACATAATATTTTTAACACTGCTTCCATTTTATGGAAGTAAAAAAGGATCTCTTACATTTTCTATTTAATATTTTTTCCTATTTAAAGTGGAGGGGCGACCCCCACCCACCTCATTTAATTTGTCAGTGAGCTGATAATTTTTGAGGTTTTGTGCTCCAGTCAAAGTTATAGATTCGGTATGAAATTTCTCTCCTCTTTCAATCTATTACAACTTCCAGCAAAGCAAGTATATGACATTTACCAGCATGTATGTTTATTGAAAAAGTTTATTTTTCAAAGACGAAGCTTTTGTGGAAACGGGACACAGAGATCTCCGATCTGGTCAAAATAAACACTTCTGTTTGGCCTGCAGTTGAAGTTTATTACGTAATATGATCGCACATCATTTTAAACGCAATCAGCACCAAAGAGAAAGTAAGAAGCTGAAAGGAAGAATTGATCTTCTCGGCACTGCATTTTTACATTTGGCTTAAATTGAATTCTTGATATTTTTACTAATCTTTTAAAGTAAATTAGTAGTTTCAGATTATACTCAAGTACATACGGTAATTAATACATAATAACTCTTATAAGCTAGATTTACCAGCGTGTGTACAATACCGTATGTTCGCTCAGACAGGATGGGGAGTGAAAGGAGGGGGGGCTTATGTTCAAGATAATGGAATGATTTCACTCCCAGACAGCACATCAAACTTGCAGCAAGCTTGATTTATCAAGTCAATAAGCTTGAAAATTCCAGTCGTGTAAGCTTGATGCAAGCTTGAATCAAGTGTTCTAGTTTACACTTGCCCAGCTTGCATTAAGCTTGACATTTCAAGCTTAAAAAAATTTTCTAAATACAAGGGGCACCCGCTGGCGAACGTGCCCCACATACTTTATTTTTCCGCGCATTTTCCCCCTCTATGCTGTAATTTTAAGTTATTTTAATCTGTTTCCATCGAATGTCCGTGGCTAGAATAGAACCTGGAACCTTTCGATTAATAGCCAAGCACGTTATCCATTCAGCCACCAGAGCCTTGTGCAGCTATGACTAAAGTTTGAAGTGAATTATTAAGCGGTTTTCTGGCCAGATTGATAAGTGGGCGATATGTTATTTGTTTTTTTTTTTATTTTTCCATGGGATGCATCAAAATTAAAATAATTTTATGTGTGATTTAGAGACTCTACTAATAGGGAAATAAACATAACATAAACTTAAGAGAAACACATGTTTTAAAACTTTCGCAACACTCATGAGCAATACCGCCGCTGGCCAAAATCTAGACAAACGACTGATTTTGAAATCAATTTCGTAGTATAATTGTATTTTATTTTAAAGAATTTCCATATTTGGAAATATAGAATGGGTTTACTATCTCATTCAGAAACTATCTGTTTCTTTGATTTCAGAATTTTGTGTTAAGTAATCTGAAATCAAAGAAACAGATAGTTAAACATTACTTCGAAATGCTATATCACAGTTGCTAACATAACATGTATGGAATACAAACACTTTAGCCATTTTTGTAAATATTTCTTATAATAACAAATAATTGAAAAATTTTGCTATTTTTTAACGCTAAAAATTCTCTTTACAAATGTGGTTAGTTATTTTCCTACATATATTGGTATGCTATATCGATATAGAGCATTTCGAAGAATTAAAAATAAGTTTAAATTAATTTATACAAATGTAAATTTGAATTATTTTCATTGTTCATACTTTATAATTAAAAAAATTATTTAACTTCTGAATTTTTTTTATCCTTTGTAATTTCATTTTAAAATTACAAAAGTGTAAGATGTAAGATTTTTGGGCCCTAAAATCTGCAGGCCCTGGGCAGTTGCCCCGTTTTCCCTGTCGGTAATATGGCACTGGTAATAAAAAACCCACCCCGTTAAAACACATCTTTTACGAACTTTCAACAAATTTGAGGACGCTAGACAATTAATGTCCATTATCTTTCACAGATGTCGCCATCACCGCACTTTGCAAGTCAAAATCCAGCTTAAACCAACCTTGCATTGCCAAGCCAAATCTCAAGCTTGATTTAAGCTTATATGCTGTCTGGGCTTTTGCCAGGAAAAGGCGGGAGGGCTTTTATTTTAGGGAGGGGTTACTTTTGGGATTTTACGGTAATATAAATATCCAAATAAAGTTAGTAAAATTAATATATCCTAAGCATATTGCTATAAAAATCAGGAAGGTCCACATGGCTTTGTTGTAAAATATAGATTTTTTTCTGTACCCACATGGTTGAAGAAACGATTGTTCCAAGAATGTCTTCTGTGCATTCATACCAGTGGCGTATCGTAGCTAATAAAAGCAGGGAAGCGACTTTATAAATTCAAAACTTTTCTTAATACCCTACAGTTATACTGTTTCGTTTAGAAGAAATATTCTTACAGTTTTATATACATACATGCACTCATATAATAAAATTATTTACAGTTATTCAATGTAAAATTACTTTTACAATTATGCTAACCTAGCGCTGTACTAATGCAAGGTCATTAGTGATAGCTAAATACTTATTTTTACCATCATATAACCTTCATGTTAACGTCTAGGTAGCATTTACGCAGAACCTTGCATGTTTGGGTAACTCTTTGTTCCTCAGCAATTTGGTACTTGACGATATGCGTTTAACATTCAGTCTATTATAGTTAAGCCGTTTAACATGTATACAGCGAAGCTATAGGAAGTTTAAGTATAAATGTAGCATATTGCAAATAAAATAATATACCAACTATCTATGATGTGTGAAAGCTTATAAAGTATGTACAATTTCTTCTGTATTACAATTTTGTAACTGTAAATCGAAGATTGAATTTAAGAAATTTTTTTAGTTTATTTTAACATTTTTAATTAGTGAAATTTTGTACGTTTTTTCACAGGAAGAAACACAACAAATTTTACTAAGCTCTCTCACACACATTTAAGTCAGTTACTCATTAAAGGAGTCCATATTTATTAAATTATGCTAATAGTGCACAGAATTACTGTTGCTTGAAGGAAAAGAAAGTAACTTTCGATGCAAATATTCAACAGTTATGCAGACATTTCTAAAACAATATTTTTTAAAAGTATATGTATTGTTTTCTGGTTTTTAAATATCTATTCCATAAAAAGAACAGACATAACTACTCAAAAACAATTTCCCTTTTTCGAACATAAGTTTACAATTGTTCGGAAAAAGTCCTTCATTTATTTATTTATTTTAATCCAGAAACACTTGTTTATATGATTATTATAACACTCACAATTTTTTCAAAGCAAAAATTTTATTTTAAGAAAAATTTAAAAAGTAAGACATTTCTAAAAAAACTAAATAATTAGTTTTACAAAATACAGTTATATTTGAAAAAAAGATGTACCTTAATTACTGTACTAAAAGCTTTTATCTATCATTTATTTCAACAGAGTTTAAAAGCCGAAACTGTAAGAAAAGGCATCAATGCCAGAATAAGTCCGAAAGAAATTCCTCTAAATTTTCCTCTGCACACACTGTCAGTGAAAATTCCCCGTTGTGCATCTCCCTTTTCTTTTTCTTTCTAGGCAAGCTGCACTTCTTTGATTGATGGCTAGCTATGGAAGCAATTGAACCAAATGCTTATTCCCTCCTGGACTTCCGTAGCTAGCTGCTTCAGTTTTCCCCCTTCTTCAACTGCCCTTTTCTATAGAAAAACTGGAAGGTGGGATACACATTGCTTCCAGCGCGTGTGCCTGTTGCGCTGTCCTAAACTAAACTTTCTGCTTCCTCGCAATTTTCTCTAGTGGACAAAGTGCTTTTAAACTTAATGTTATGTTGGAATGTTCGTTAGAAATATTTTTTGATACATCAAAACCAATTGGCAGTAAAAAGTAAGTTAAATTTTGGAAGGGAAGCAATGGGAAGGGAAGATTCCATTACATCCATGGACGCTACGCCCCTGATTCATACTGAGTGAATCACTCCTGTTTGCAGGCATACTTCCTGCATCTGCAATTGGCGACTTCTTTTTTTCACCGACGTCTAACCTTGGCGACTTTTTTTTTGTGCCAAACAAAACATAAACATTCGTAGACAAGACACATAAGCAACAAAATAAACCCAAAACTACAATACACTTATCTAAACACATTAAAGCATTTATAGACATATTTTAAATGCAATTATAAACAAAATGTACATAAACAAAGCACTAGCTGTGGGTACATTAAAAAATAAATAAACCATAACCTTCAAAATATACAAAATACTAAAATATGTTTCTGCACATAATTATACAGCAAAATTTCCCTTAAAATATTAAAATCGCAGTTTAATAGAAAAACACTCAAATAAACCGACTACCTCTCCCCCCCCCCACACACACACGCAACTCCCCACAAATAACCCAAAAATACTTATATATTCAATCATATTTAACCTCAATAGTGCATTATTAATACCTTCTAAACACACAAAATTTACGCTATTAATCAGAATAGAATCAAATAGAATCAAACAATTCAAAAATCCTTACATATTTATTCATATTAAAACTAAAAATTGTATTGGAATTCTGTAATTCACGAGCAAACCCATATAAAAAATAAAATTAACCATCCCTCTTAAAACCTTACCTAGTTATGAAAGCATAAGACCATAAATATTCTTAACTATACACTGGTGTACCGTAAAGCAAATAATAAACATTTAAATAAATAAAAGCACCACATACCTCAGATTTTATTCATTAACAACGGGAGTTTATCACAAATGAATCTTATCACAAGCATTCAAATAAGTATAATAACTGTAGCTCAACGCACACTAGATACATATTCTTCACAACTCACAACAAACTTTTGTTGAAAATCACTTGATAAAGAATTAAGAAACAACTTATCGTAAAATGAACCGATTTCATTAGAGCTCATACAAGCAGACGACACGACTTCTATTTGCGGCGAATTCAAGTTCAGTTACATTGCCAGTTAAATTCCTTGAAATTCGTTCAACCAATCACATAATTCCTTTGAACAGCATATTTTCTCATGACCAGACTTCGTGCCGATTACGCAGATGTGTAATCGATTACGATTACGATTAATTTTCAATTTCAGATCAAGATTACGATTACCTGGAAAATATTATGTCATGATTACGATTATATTACGATTACCATAAAAATCCAATTTTCCGATTACGATTATACTACGATTATGTAATCCATGAAAAATTTCGATTACGATTATATCGGAGTCCTATTACGATTAAATTACGATTACAAAACTTTCTTTTTTACACTTCTGGCGCTGACATAATGTGTAAAGTTTACAAAACAGAACAGAATTATGGGTCCGGCAGACCGGAGGCAAGAAATTATTATAATTGACAAGAAAATTTAAAATACGCTACGTAATATATTCAAGAGTAAAAATAGTGAAGTTTCTATAGATCGAGAAATCAACGGTATTTTCAACAAAGACGATGCATATCCCCTCCCCCCGTATTGCGCCTATGATAGTTAATATGAGTTCTGTGAGGAATCAAGCTTATAATATACGTTAAGTAGAAAAGGTATATGTAATTAGTCTCACTATATTTGAATTCCAAACTGATGATAGTTGACAACAATTCAAGTTTGAGGGCCTCACACTTTTTTGGGTGACAATATTTTACTGTATCAAATTTACTCATAATCAAGGAATTACTTCAACTTTGCTCACTTTATGTTGTTAATTTTTGTAGATTACTGATAAATGACTATAGCCGGTAAATTTGGGGGATTTTTTCTTCTGTTGTACAAACAAATAAATGAATTAGATTTGCAAAAACTATGTTTTTCATAAAAGTTGTAACTAAATAGTAAACATTTTACAGTGACACTTATCAACTTTAGAACCATACAATCTAACTCTTATCATTGTTATCTAAATCTTTCAAGTTTGTAACTATGATGATACTTCTCTAAAATATACGATACATACCCTTATGGGCATTTAACTGGTACTCATTTTAAATTTCAGTTGCATGTACGGAAGAGGGTGAGAAGATCATAAAAGTGAAAAATCGAGCATTTTAGTTATATTCATAGGATATAATTAGTTAGATTAGAAATTAGGAAAGATATTAGTCGTCTTTGTTTTTTACTTTTTCTAAGAAATGATTTCTCTCCGATACTTTTCAATCATTAAGAAGTTTATTATAAAAGAAATATCAGAAAATTATTAAACATGTTAATTTGACAGTTATTAGCTATCTACACAGTATTTTCAATAAAAGTGAATTGTAAATATGTTTATCAGAATTATGAAAAAAAAATTCTAAATAAATCATTGTATATATCACTTTAAATATTTTTATTTAGCTTAATGAAAACTAAATTTTCAAAATTAGCATCTTTCAGTAAGGCTCATGAAGGAGAATAAAACTTCTCCGCTACACAAATTATGTAATGTGATATGAAATCTGAAATCTCTTAATAACTAATTTTGAAAGTTTAGCAGGGATATATATCCCGATATCCCACTCCCTGGTTATTCTCCTGGAGTGATATATATTCCTGCAGGGATATATATTCCTGCAGTGGCGTAGGAAAGGGAGGGGGGCTTTGGGGCTCGAGCCACCCCTATACCTTTGGAAGATGATAGAAAATAATCATATATATGTGTGTCTTTTTCAGTGTCCAGAATCGATGAGCCCCCCTGTGATGAAGATCACATATCTAATTTAAAAATCATTTACTTTGGCTTTCTTTAATGTAATCTATCCAAAATTCAAGAATTCTAAATCACTTCTGTTTTCATTTTCCTGTCATTTCGGCTTTTAAATCTGTATATTTACTTTTCCCTGTATGCACTATTCTTTTTGTTCTTCGTCTCTTCAGACCGGTGTGCTAAAAATAGATTATATTGCGTCCGTTTGCAAAATCAAGGGCCTTTTTGAGTTTCCACTTGGCATCCTGCTGGCGTATGTTATTTAGTTGTTCCCCTGCGACGACTTTAAAATTATTTGCTCGCGATTACGTCATTGTAATTTTATTGGATTAACTGTTAGGGTTGCTCTGGAATTGGCGTTATTGGTATCAGCCAAGTGTTTGTTCTCGCCAATGTGTAATTCTGTGCTGGCGTATTTTTTAAATCATTCCACCTTAATTTCACTGTCTATATAGGACGTCATTTTATTTTCGCTGAGCCACCACCGCCGTTATAATAATGTTTCAATAGTATATGTTTAATAAAATAGTTTCAAGTATTCAAAGCCTCTTTTTTATATTGCAACTAAGTGTATTTCGTACCTGGTTTATTCATGTCACAACGCAGTCTTTAAATTTAAATCAGCCCAACCAAATAAACTTCTTTACACCCCCCCCCCCAAAAAAAAAGAAACAACCGAATTGCTACGCTACTGCGCCCCTGCGATGAAGAATCGGATTGAGGGGAGACCTAGCGTTGAATTTAAGCCGATAGAAGACCAATTTTGTATATATGGCGAACGCGCACATTAAATCTGAAGGGCCAGATATCATTAATCTGGGTTAGGTCATTCTGATTTAAATACTACTTAAACTACAAGGCAGTCTATTTATGTAGAATCATAAGTAGATGGCATTTGTATAATAGCAGACAATATATTAATTGTGTCACTATTTCAATACATAAACTTCTATTGTATTTTTATGGCAAAAAAAATTATAATCATCAAAATAATAAATAGGGATTATTTTCGAGGGATGGTGTGTGAATAAAAGGTCTGAAAATAAAAAATAAGAGCAATAATTAATATTTATTTAAATGAATCAAATAAAATGCATAAAATACTTAAGCATTTTAAATGATGCATGAATCAAAAATTAATTTTGAAATCTCCTTTCTCCTTGAGTCAAATAGTTACAGTTACCAGAAAAATATATTTGAAACTTATTCATTTTTTTAACCGAATTAAAAAATGTAATGATTTATAGTGTATACATTAAAATAATTTTTAGTTTTAAAAAATTCTACTCGCAGGTACAGGGTTACGTACTACATTTTATTTTAAAATTATCTTATATAAGGGGTGTATATTTTATAACTAGTAGTTAAACTGTTTAACTAAAAATTTAAATACAAAAATTATGAATACATGTTTTCCAGAGTGACCAATATATTTTTTTTAGAGGAAACCAAAAGCTTTCTAGGAAATCCCCCCCCCTTATCGCCTATCGAATTACACTGAAATTGAATTATTGAATTACACGTGTGTCTTCCCTCATTTCTGGAAAACAATGTACTTTAAACCTCCTAATTCAAATGAATACCCCGTTCCACTTTCCACCCCCCTTTTCCGCGAAACAAAAGAAATTTATTTAATGTATTTAATTAAATTATTACACAAATAACTTTTGAGGTGGCGTTTTTTTCCTACATTCAAAATTTTTCATACTCTGAATGACCCTCCTCCCCCTCCCAATAAAAGCACTTGTATGTGCGCCCCTTTATAAGCCCTTTCAAAATTTAGAAAGCCTACTTTGATTAACCTAATTTATTTATTTATTATTTATTTATTTTTTTGACAGAGAAAAGAAATTACTACACATTGCACTTTTATTACAAAACAAATTTGTACCAAGTAATCACACACACACACACACACACTATAAAATTATTATGTGCATAACACTGCTACATAAATAACACTCTAAAACACAATAAACATAACACTTCGAAAGTTAAACAGTAAATTATGATAATTAAATTTTGACCAAAATTAAGATTCTAAACAAGTAAACAATGTATACCAAAAATAAATTTTATTTAATTAATGCAGCGCATTTTAGTCAGATCAATGAAACATGTATTAAACGGAATTGGAAAAGACCAGGGAATATTTTCGTGAATATTATCGTTTTCCCCTTAATATAGAAACCTTTTAAATGCAGTTTTTCAATTAATATATGCACTCATTTTATAATAATCTATACAACAAATAAATACTCAAGAAAAAATATCCAAAATTACCTCCATATGTGTATTTAAGTTGGAGTTCGTCTTTTTTGACACTGGCATCTGTACTAAGATAGTGCATTTATATTTTTTGAACTCCTTTCCTTTTTCATTTTTTTTATTTTCTTGAAATTCAAAAAAAATCTTGAATTTTTTTCGTGTAGGCATTGCTGTTTTCTCTTCGCAGTCGCAAATTGAAATGAGATAAAGCAAAGATCTGCAATAGCAGAAAATACACCTCTTGTGTACCCCCCATAGAATTCCCACGTCCACCCCCAATTTCTGGGAGGTCTGTCCATTCTAGTCAGTCACCCACCACAGTCAGCATAAAAAAGAATGGTCATCCCGGAAAAAAAAGGGAGCTCTGCTTCTCTTATCTTTGTCCCGTACGAACTACGATGGCAGAACAATGCCCTCCCCCCCTCCCCCATAAAGGTTAAAAAATAGGAAACTTCCTGTCTTCAGGGCATGCAGATTTTTCGATGCTTTGCTTCTCCGAGAAAATCTTTTTTCCCAGCAAGCAGGACAAAAAATAAATCTGGGCGCCCGTAATCGTTTCATAATCGTCTTGTAATCTAAGCGATTACGACTACAGGCTCTAAGATTACGACTATCTGGCAAATGAAATTTCTAGATTACGATTAGACTACGATTACACGAAAATATAAACTTTCAGATTACGATTAGATTATGATTACATAAAAATTCAATTGTCGGATTACGATTAGACTACGATTACATGAGAAAATGTAATCGATTACAATCGATTACGATTACACGACTACGATTACACGAAGTCTGCTCATGACATCATAAAACTACACAGCTTCGCCAAAGGATTGCCGAATAGCTAATCTCGATTGGCAACCCTGCCATGCTTGTTTACTACCAGTGATGGCGCCAGACTTTCCCCGACGGGAGGGCCATCTTCCCCGACAGAGGGGCCAAACGATAAAACCCCAAAATTTTATGTTTCAGTACTTGCACAGCCTCTCAAAAAAGTATTCGAGTAAGAGACAAATTATCTACTTTGGTTTCATATATTAAAAATTATTATGATGGGATGGTCATTAATTAGCTGTTCTTGGTTAACAGGAAAGCCCAGTGATTTTCACCAAAGTCATAGTTAAAAAGGTCTTTACGAAGGCAATTGTCAGCAGATCGGGCAACCCTGCTTACTCTAGAAATGTGGATCTTGTTCGCTGGTTCCTTCGAATCCCGAGAAACATACTCCGAACTGCAGATAATCAATATTCAGTATATGAATATCGTATAATTCCAAGCAGAATGAGAATGGAAGTGAACGGAACCTCTACGGTCGGGTCAGACCCTTTGAATGGAATTTTTTATCTGGTTGCAAAATTTCCTTCGTTTTTCTAAACCAACAAATTCTCTGAAAAAATCCCCGACGACACTCCCCGACAGGGGGGCCAGTGATCCCCGACTGGGGTGCATGGCCCCCCCGCTGACGCCACCCCTGTTTACTACATACAGTAAGCTTTGGCGATGGACACCCGCTTACGGTATTATTCCCAGTTTTGTCATGTCATCCAATCAGAATAAAGGCCAGATGTAGTGGAAATATTTTCATTTGATTTTGTGATCAATGTTTTAGTAAATTCTTAATTTTCCTTATATTTTATTTTTGTCTATGACTAAGCTGGTAACTGATTCTGATATTTAACCTAAATCTTTCAAAGGGCCATTCCGTGTTACGTGTGTAACATTTGGAAAATATTTTTTTCTAATTAATCAAGGATTTTTCCATATATTTCTTATTTTAAAATCCAAACAAAAGTTCTTTAAAATAATATACACTTTACCTTATTCTTTTATGCAGAAACCTATCACTTTGATATTATAGTTATTTTTAAATAGCTTTTTAAAAAAATAACTATTATATCAAAATGATAGGTTTCTGCATAAAAGAATAAGGTAAAGTATATATTATTTTAAAGAACTTTTGTTTGGATTTTTAAATAAGAAATATATTGGAAAATCCTTGATTAATTAGAAAAAGAGGTTTTCCAAATGTCACACACATAACACGGAATAGCCTTCAAAGCACTTAATCTAGTGGCAACCTTGTCTCTTTAGCATACACCATATCGTTGACTGACAAGAAATGCATTATCCAGTTTTAAAGGGTTTAGTGCCCATCTGGGCTGCCTCCATCACATCTTCTGTTTGATTTTTCCTTTAATTCACCGTCGAATAGCTTGAAGCAAAAGAAGGTGATGCCTGTTTTGTAGATTGTATAGTATCCTGTTTTAACTTAATTTGGCTTTTTTTTAAGCTGTCATTACTGTAACATCAATACTTCCAATAAACACTTTTCTTTCTGCTCTTTGGCAACGCACCAAACCTAATGCAGGGGTCGATGCAGGCAAAAATTGGGTACGTTTTCTGGCCCCTTTACGAAAATACATCAATTAAAACGGATCCTTCACAAAAATACATTGAATAAAAATGGTCGTTTATTGGCATTTTACTCTATTTTTAATCTGTTTTATCAATTATTTTAACAAAAATATGTGATTTTTATTAAAAATTGGTGTTGAAATTCACAAAAATAGGACCTTGGAAAAAATTCCTGGATCTACCCCTGTAATGTGTATTGGTGAATTCCATGCCAACTGAAACCAGTATAGAGTTTTATCAAGCTTAAACAATATCCTTATATTTGGTATCATTTTTTAGGAAATTTACTGTAGTTTATGGATTCAATAGTTATTTTTGGGAGTTATGTTTGGTTATATTTAAAATGTAAGATAAATAAAAAGCTTTTATGATTTTAACTTATCCTGTCAAAAAAGTGTCTTTCATAAGAAACAATAAATTATTTAAAATATAGTGATTTTATGTATTCTTTGACTTCTACTGTAAGTTAAATTGTTCTTAAATATAACTGTGCAATGATTGTCTTCATACAAGAACTTTTTTCTTATTTTCTAAAGATAAATTTATTGCAATTACATATCTGTGCCCCCTCTGTTACATTTTTTTAAAAGTTTATTTTATTCATTATATAAAAAAGCTTTAGACTTAATAACTGGTATTTACAATAAAGTTTATTAGTAGAATCATGTAATGTTATAATTTTCTAAAAATTAATTATTTTTATCTTAAGTACACATATAACAGACGGGAATAACAGAGAGGACAGTGCTAAATGTCCCCTCTGTTACACAAAAGTGTAAACAAATCTGATTGGTTGGCTGTTGAGAACAAATTCTGGGAATGTATTCATGGAACCTAAAGATCAGTTACAATAACCCCTGAAGTGGTATTCTCTCTTTCCCAAACTATTCCGCTAACTTGAAGACTTAAACTTGAAATGTCAAATCAAAAAACTTTACCTCTTAAAATCTCTATGAAAGTCCTGACTTAAAAAGGCAGCCATCTTGTTTCTAAACACAAAATCATTGACAATAACAACACACTTAAACATAAATCCTTGTACACTTATACATGAAATATCTATTTGTAACTCTTGACTTTCCCGAACTTTTTCAGTCATTTGAAAACTCCCATTTTAAATTTTCTTTTAAAATACCCTAATATTTTTCTCAACACTACTAACATCTGCTTTACCAGAAGACATATAAAACCACGCAAAATTACCTTAAACTTCGACCCTCTCGTGGTCCACGACCTACCACTATGAAGTTTCTAAGCCAAACTAAAATCCATCTAAAAAAATTCACCACACAGCAGTGCTGTAATTGGCACTCACTGATTGACCGATAACCACTGGTTCTGTGACCTAGTGGGAATATAGAAAACTCATATATAGGTTAGTGTTACAACATTTGGCAATTTATCGCCAGGCTTGGTGGCGACAATTTTTGGTTGAAAAGTAGGGTGGGCAATAAATACTAAAGGCTAGTCGAAAAGGATATGAATTTTCTTCTACTTGTTCTGTTAAAGATTTCTTTTTCAATATATAAAAAAAGACACAACCTTACTTATTTAGGGTTTTTGAGTTTGCAAAGAAATTTAATCAACATAACGTCAAACATTTAATAACACTAAATGTATTTCAGGTGCATGCAATAGTTTCTGTGAGTTGTAATATGTAGCTATTGCCTTCCCGAAGTGTTATAGTGTATGCTATTTATGTGTAAGTATAATTTTTTTAATATATAACATTATACTTATAAAGTATTATCAAACTTTATTTTCAGTTTTGCTTTATTTATCTTCATAAATCTGTCTAAAATTAGTTATAAAAGATATTTATTTTTGTTCTCATCCTTCACATATGCATGTAATTTTACTCAATGTGGCTACTTACATCTGTCATTATCAGAAAAAAATATATTGCTTTTTTAAAATTAATTATATTTAATGCAGCAAACTCTTGATTGTCTGTGACAATGACTGGCACAATATCTGTGATTAATTAACTCTGGTTATAATCCAAAATAATAGAAATTACCACTATAATGTATAATCACATACAGGGTGCAGCAAAAAACTTAGACAAAGTTAGTGCATCATTGAATATGAGTTAACTAATTTCTTTTTAATTTGTGTGCATTTCTTTTTGTCCACCACTTTAATTATGAAATATTTCATAGTACAGTAAAAACCCAATCTATCGTTCACCCATTCATTGTTTTTTCGTATTGATCATTTTACTTTTTTGGTCCCTGCACAAATTGTATTTGAATAATGTTAAAGAAACCCGCATCTATTGTACGCCAAAAAGTGAATTTCCCATGCTCATCATTGTAAAAGTTTTCTCCTGACCAAACTGAAATTGAACATTTAGTAGATTCATATTTCATACAAACTTTAATTGCTTCTTGGTTTATTGATGATCAGATGAACACTGGTTGCATGTTGAAAAAGATGTGCATAGCGTGAAATTTAATGGTTACATTTCCATTAATCAGGATGGTGAGGCATGCAGTATCCTAAACATGGAAGAAACATGTGATGATGCAAAAAAATGAAAAATATTGTATTTTGAAAATTTACTCTTTAATTCAAAATGATGAAAAAACCCACATAAAATTAGTGATTTCTTAAAATATGTGTATCACTTAATTTTCATTTTCAATTTATTTATTTGACAAGTTTATAACAAATTAGTACTTGTTGGTGAACAGTCATTGTGTGGATGCATAAAGATTGCATTCTTCTTATTTTGACTGACCCCGCATTCATCATTTTTTCCTATGCACCCCATGGAAAACGATGAATCGAGGTTCTACTGCATAGGTTCCCAACGTGGGTGATAACGCCCCCATGTGGGCGTTTGAGGCTTTCAGGGGGGCAGTAAAAGACCCAGAGAAAATTAGGGGGTGTTGGTATGGCACGGAGGGGTGTGGGAAGATTAACCAAATATAGTCTAAAAAAGACTTAAAAATTACGCTGATAATATTTTAATAAAAATACTTTTTAATATAATTAAGTAAGCGTTTTGATTGTTCTCTGAAACTGTCAATTTATTTATTTAGAAAGGAATAGTTTATTATCTATTAATTCGTATCATCAAAACCCCTGCCTGTCCTTTTAACAGGTAAGCTAAAGCTTTTATTCCTCTTTTTTAAATGAAGAAGAAATTCAGTAGCGTTTTCAATTCCAACAATATTCTATGTATTAGTAATTTTTTTTAAATTTAATTCTTGTTTCCACCATGTATTATGTACGCTCTTGTTTCTCTGGAGTGGGAGGGGGGCGGTATTGAAATATTCACTAGAAAAGGTGGCGCCAGTTCAAAAAAGGTTGGGAACCTATGTTCTACTGTATTATCTTTTAGTTTATGTATTGCTTTTATGCATGAAGTATCAGGGTTATGATGAAGCCTTTAAGATTCTTAAGTATGCATTTTATTTATATTTAATGTAATCTTTTTTTAACAAAAATTTATATAAGTCCAAAAGTCATAATATTTATAAATTTAAAAGATATGATTCATTATTTATTCTATTGGAGTTTGATATAATTTGTATATATTTTTCCTCTTATTCGTTCTTTGAATTCATCGGCTTTTCATTACCCTTTTTGTATTTTCAGTTACATGATATTTTCAATGAAACAAGGTTGATTCACCATTTTAGAAACAATTCTTTTTGAAGTGAAGAAAGTTATGGACAATTCTGTGATTGCTAAAAGTGGATGGCTTTATCGTCAAAGTTAGTTTTTTTTCTGTAGAATAATTTTTTTTATAGGCATTATCTCAGGTTTCTTAATCATGTATGAATGTTGAATCGATTTTTTCATAAATATCATATTGCAAAAGCATGCTTTCATGACAGTAGCAAGATGTTTGGTAGGTTTGATAACATATATTTTCGTAGTGATTGTAAATATTAATTTTCATTTGGTATTTTCAAGCTATAAAAATTATCATATTTTTAGCTGAACTTGTATCTAGAAAATTTAAATTGCAGAAGATGAATACAATATGGATTAAAATTGATTTCTACTTGGTTTATCCAATATATAAATGTATTTTACATGATTATTAAGTAGCTATACTAAAACCACTCTTACAAAATTATAGGTGTAATTGAAATCTGTTGAATGCGTTGTAATGTTTTAGTGGAAATGCAGGATTATAGTCATATAACTTATTCTTTCACTGCTTTTACTCTACTGGAACTGTACTACCTAAAAAACTCCACAAAATATGTTGGAGTTTATTCTGCCCCTTTCTTCCTTATCCCATGACATCTGAGTAGAAAGCCTGAAATTGCTCTATCCTGTGCATATCGCATCAAATTGCGGTGGTCACTTCAAATCAGAGCTGGCTTAAGGCATGTGCTACGTGTTCGGTTGCACATATTCAATTCAGAGAGGGGCTCTGCAATTTGAAAAACTGTAAAAACTAATGTCTCATTCATTTTTATGTAATTTTGAATGCAAATTAGCCATTTGATTATGATGATAACTTTTGTTCAAGAAATAAAATGTTGTTAGGAGTTTTCTCCTTATGCACAAATTCAAAACAATATGCCTTTTGATATATATATCAATGCATCTATACCCATTTTCATTCAATGGGGTGCCAAAAATAAGTCTTGCACATGTATCATTGTGCTGTTAGCATGGTACTGTTTCAAATGTTTCTCATTCATCGATGGCAAGGAAATCTTTGCCATCTGCAAAAAGTGTCATATCAGGCCAGTGTCTGCCAGGCATATTTCTAGTTTGAGGTTAATTGTTTAGGGAGGATATCTATTCTGATTCCCTTCTTGTGCTTTTATTTATTTTGCAAGATACCTCTCTAAATTATATATACCCAGACCTATTTTGAATGCATGCATATACTAAGATTTTTTTTCTCCTAGAAGTGAGGCTTTTCCCCATTTTACATTTCATTGCTCTTTATGTGTTTCTATGAAAAACTCCACCTAGTGAATATTGTTGAGCTAAAAATTTTTTTCAAAATTCCTTGAGTAAGTCTTGTATACCAAATTTAGTTGCAATTCATTCTCTTGTTTTAGATGTAGATTCCTGTTTATAGGGGAAGTTTAATTATAACCCCCTTGTAATCATTTGTAATTTTTGTCTGGTTATTTGTTTCATTAATTTTTCAAATATTCAGGTACTGTTCTAAAAAAATGGAAAAAGAACTGGGTTGAATTGTACAGAGATGGTCATTTAAAATATTATGAAAATGAGTGTAGTCCAAATGCTGAAGACATTATATTTATGCCTACCGAATGCTTAACTGTAAAAGTTGGATTACAGGTAAGATATCTAAATTAAGTTATCAGGAATGTGTAGCTCATGTAATTAAAATTACTTCTTTAAATTTTTTAAAAACAGTTATAAATTCTAATTATTTAAATTTTTTGCTATTAAATTTTTTGTTAAAATATTTGAAATGGCTAATATAAAGTACATGAGAGTAAGTTAAATACTTCTTATTGTTAGTGGCTTGTACTTATTGTGTGCAAATTGATTTTTACGAGTTAGTTTTTGCTTTCAGAGTGTGTCACTGTATGTTGCCTCCCTGCAACATGCATTGTTCTGAAACTATAAATGATTTCTGAAGCTGTAGGATATAGATTTATTAATATTTCCTTCACACAGGATCCTGTTTAGAGAGGGAGTGCAAAAGGTACAATTGCATTCATCCACAAAAATGAAGGGCAGCAAAAAAAACCAGATTCTTTCTTCAAACCACTGTCAAAGTTAGTGAAGCTAGGAAATCTTAACGCTTTGAAGAGGGGCGGTCGATTTTTCAACCAAGCACTAGAACACCTTAAAGGACGGGCTTGGTTCATATTTCGACCAACTAATGCTTTCCCCCTCTATAATTGTTTACCTGTACTGGACCGGCGGGGAGAGATGTCAACATCCATCCATCAATTCAGTTGCACCCCAGTTCCTGAAAAGGAGCATATACGCATAAAGGTAATCCCCTTGTTCAAGAAGTTCGTTTTACTTCGGGGGCGGGAAAGAGTAATCCATCAATGATTGTTGCACAAATAGCAGCTTCAGCTAAGAGTCACTGAAATGGGGGAAAGCATTTTTCAGATGCTCCCGTCCTTCTGAAACAGCACGGCCAAAATTTCCCCGCCGGGAAAAGGTTAATCTTGAGCTAATTTTTCTTAAGTTTTTTTTAGTTTGCCAAATCCTGAAGTTTGGCTTCTACATCCTGTTGCATATGAATGCAGTACAAATATATATTATAGTATCCTAAGGGTATTTTATAATACTGGAAAAACCTCAGATGTAATTGCCATACAATTGCTTTGTTCATTATCTTAAGAGATGTGAGCAGGAATCAACTCTGTAGGACTAGCTTAGAAGCATAATGCATTTTTCTGAACAACCAAAACCTCATTACATCAGCATGTCTACCAGGATTTAGAAAGTGAAAATGGAACTTTGATTGAAATGCATAGGCATTCAAGAACAACTTTCTGAGTTTTATTTTAGTCAGATTTTTTTTCTTTCATTTTTAAGAATAGCAAAGTGATCTAATTTATTTATGTTTTAAGATGGCTTATTTTGCAAACGCTAGAAAAGATGATTTATTGTTACTGTCAACTGAGTTAGTTATCGATGTGGTTAAAGTTGCTAAAATAAATTATATTAAAAAGACAATTACTGAATGTAAAGAATATGATAAAGAGTTTATGAAAAAAATTTAATATCATGCTAGAGGAAAGAAAACAATCAGAAAGAAAGGGATAAGAAAAATAAAAGCAAAATATAGAAGCAATTAAAGGAAAATGAGAAATTGAAGCGACTATACAAAAACAAGAAATGGAATTCGTGTTAGAAAAAATAAGAATTCAAAATAGTGCTACTCAAAGCAATACATTATCCAGTGAAAGAAAATTAGGTATCCCGAAAGCAGAAAGTGGGTAAAAGTGAGACGTACGTCGCAGAACAACCACAATCTTTGCAGAACATTTCATCTTTTAAAAGAAAGAAGATATAAAATGATATGTTCTGCAGAGTAATTAAAGTGATGTCCCCTTTATGCCATGCCTTCTTTCTTCACTTTTTGCACAACTTTTATACCTATTTTGCATTTTATCGTGGTCTGTTGGACAAAATGCCTGCAGAACATTTGCAACTGTTTGAAGGTATGTTGCAGAACACTGAATATAATTCTGCACCTAGGTTAGGTATATAAAATTTAATGCAAAAGTTTGATCCTTAAAACTACGAAATTTATTTAGTTTTATTCAAATGCCAGGAAAATGGATTAGAAGTGAAACAAGAACTATGGTTTTCACTTTAGTTAGGACTTTTACTGTATGATGTTGCACAAGTTATTTCTAGAGAGAATGAAAAGATGACGAATAATTATGAAAAAGTTTTTAAAAATTTGTTGAAAGAGTATAAACTCATGTCTGAAAGATTTTCGCATTTATTCATGAAGCATACAAATAAAAATTACAGTATGTATTATTTCACCTATAAATTAAAAATTTACTTTTGTAAAAGGACTGAAGATTTAGAAATCAAATCCTTTGAGCAGCTGTCTGACTTAATTATGACAGATTAAATTTAAAAAGTACCATCAGAGATAAAGGGTCATTTTATTGATTGCTCTCAGATCAAGACACAAGATGAACTGAAAAACAAGTTAGAACGATTCTGAAAATTCTGAAGTTAGTATGTTTCTAGAATTGAAGATTCATCCTACAGAGATAACAGAATGTGTAAGGGAAATTTCCTATAGGAGGAAAGTACTGGAATCAAAAAATACTTACCAATTCATTCAAGAGTTCAAGAGAGCGAAAGTTTTAAAAAAAAATCAGAAGAAAAGCCTGTTCTAGAAGCTTAAAAGAAATGTTATATTTATGGCAAATCACATTTGGTAAAACATTGTTCTAAAAAATGTGAAAGATCCTTAGATCAACATAAGAAGATGAGCAGTCATGCTGTAATAGTTGAAATAAAATATGAATGGCTTTCAAAACCTGAACTGGAAATTTTCCTACTGCATAGAGGAATGAAAATAAGTAAGTTTTCAAAACCAGTTGAAGTTCTTGCTGCTGTTACAAATAAAATTTTTGTGTAGGATGTATTCTTCCTCTGAGTATGTATGATTTATTACAGCATAATGTCAATCATGAAACACTAAGCAGTTTCAACAAGCCTCAATCCTTCCCAGCTCTGACTGAAAATGAACACTTCTTTTCTGGTGGAAAACTTTATCCTTGGAAAAACAAATATATATAGTTTTTCATTAGGCGTAAATTCTCTGTAAAATAATCCTTTAGAAAAGTTTGATGGAAGAAATAACTGTGCAATTAATAGAAGATCAAATTTAATGTGAAACATTGGATGAAGTCTGTAAACCGAATTCTATAAGTTTTGAAGTAAGTGCATGAATTTGGTCTTTGGTAGTCAAATTGTACTAATGAATAACCAGTGGAAGAATTCAATATAGTTTTTACTGGCCAAATATGAGCAACGCACGATTTTGCAAATCATGCAAAAGCTGCCAGCTATGCAGTTTAGAAATTTTTTTTTTGTCAAAATCCCAATTACTCTGGCGCTTAGACGAGAGTTGCTCTTTGTAGTAGTAAATATTGATACTATTAGACCTATCAAAACCTGTCATATTGTTTAAAAGAATTCCAGTGGCAAAAATTTACTACACTTTCTGCAACATACAAAAACCTTTCCACAAGCATGCACACTGAAAGATGCATGTGCAGTATGAAACAATGTCTGTAGAAAATTTACAGTTTAGTATATGTTGTTGAAATAAACGTGTAATATTGCAAAAGGTTGTAAACAATCTGTCAGCAATGGGTCATTCTGTTTATATGACAATTTCGCCTTTCTTCTGCCATGGGGAAAAGACTTTATATAGAGAGTAGGAGAACTAGTATACATATTGATTTCAGATTCATCTAACAAACCGTATTCAAGATTGACAAGTTTTAAAGCTGCAGAATTTTAACCCCACAATTCATATAAAGTCCAGCTGTCAGTGGGAAACAGACTTTGCCACATCAATTAAATTAGGAAGTATCCAAAAATTGCTGTCAGGATCATTTTTAAAGACAATAAAGAATTCTGAGGCATTTAACCCTCACTGAGAAATAAAGTAAATGATGGATTATCCAGTGTGATTTCAGAACCTTAATCATCTTTTGAAAAAAAATAAGGGATGAATGAATGAAGTTATGCCAATATTAGAACTGATAAAATGAAGGTTACGATAGTAGGTAAACATAAAATTAGACTTGAAAATAAAGAGTGAAAGAAGCCTTACATTTACAGAATTCCTCCAGTTTTCACTGCAACACACTATTTTTCAACTAAATAATTAGATTGATCACAAATCAGGGTTGGGAAAAACCCCTTTTATTTTAACAAAAAAAGCAGGTTTTTTGGTTTAAACTGGTTTTTTGTTTCTTTAAAAAATCCTTTATTACATATTTATAAATAAAATTATTTGTAATGTGTTCAAATAAAAATTAATATTTCTTCTGAAAATAATTAAAATAAAGTAAAAAAAAAAAACAATTTTTGCTATACTTAAGTGGACATTGAAATCATTAAATTTTAATATTTATTTAGAGATACTATTTTTAAAACTATATAATATAATACAATAGTAATTCTTTGCTACATTTTACATGGAATGTTGCTTTTAGATTCATCGGCAATAATGGTGATAAGTTGTTCAAAATGATATTTATAAGTTTTAAAAATAAGTTGTTAAAACACAAAACCTCTACTTCAGAAACAAATTAAAAATGCAGCCTATAATTTAAGTTTAATTAATAATTTTTAATAATGATAAAACATTAAGGTATCTAATAGATTGATATAAAAACTTATTGTTGATATGTATAAGGATAATTTAAAAATATATCATAACTTATTCTATCTATAGTACAGTCAACTCTCTTTATAACGAAACACGATATAACGAAGCTCACGTTATAACGAAGAAGGATTTCTTATTTAGTTGGCCTAATGTTAAAATATAGGAGTTTTAAAACCTTATAGCGAAATCATTATAACGAATTTTACTTTATAGAGAAATAAAATTAGTTTGAAATTGGGTTTAGACGATCGTTATAACGAAATCGCTTTACGTGTTATGGTATTTATCTTAATATTTTTGGCAATATTTTAGCAGAGAAAACTATTTTTAGCTCGGGAAAAGAATTTTCCATTCCCACGGTATCGGCTAGTAGCAGAGAACAAAGAAAAAAGGAATCTTTTTGTAGGCAGGTACAAGTTTCAAGAAGGGTAGCAAGTAAATTCACAGAACTGAGGGGAAACGGTTCCCTAGAGGATCAGGGATCTTTGTTGTTGGGATTCCTTCGAACCTCTTATCTCTAAACTAAAGAGGATTGATCAGTATGTCACATGCTACATTTCTGTGAATTTTCTGACCCCGAGACTCTATAGTAAACACTAAGCAGAAGACTTCGGTTCTATCCCTTACAGTGTTTCATCGGTGCCGGTGCCAGTCACTTTCTAGCAATTCTAAGGAAGCTAGTTTCCTCCTTCAGCTGAAAGTCAGGATTAAAATGGCGGCTAAACGCAAAGCCTTGTCCATAGAGGATAAAGTAAAAGTTATAAAACATGTTGAGGAAAGTAAAATTAAGAAATCTGAAGTTGCAAAAGAATTCAAAATACCGCACTCTACCTTAAGCACAATTAAAAAAAATAAAGAAAAAATTATGCAAAGTTACGAAAGTGGAAAAGTGTCAACTTCCTTCAAAAAGATAAGGTCAGCAAAATATATTGACGTAGAAGATGCACTCTACTCCTGGTTTAAGGATGCCAGAGAAAAGAATATTCCAGTAAGTGGACTAGTTTTACAAGAAAAGGCGAGGAATTTCGCATCTTCTTTGGGATATGAAAACTTTGATGTAAGCGATGGATGGCTGTCCAAATTCAAAAAAAGGCACGACATTGTGCAAAAGAGCTCACGGTGAATCAGCAGCCGTATCTGATGATACTATAGATGGTTGGAAAAAAGACAAAAGTGATTTTTTTTCAAAGTATGATATGCAAGACATTTTCAACGTTGATGAGACGGGACTATTTTACCGGGCTCTGCCTCAACAAACATTAGCTTTAAAAGGTGAGAAGTGCCATGACGGCAAATTAAGCAAAGAGCGCTTCTCAGTAGCGGTTTGCTGTAATATGACCGGGAGTGAAAAAAGGAAACTTTTAGTCATCAGAAAATCAAAATCTCCACGCTGCATGAAAGGAGTTACTTCTTTACCAGTCATTTATAAAAACAACACAAAAGCTTGGATGACAAAAGTAATATTTGACGACTGGCTCTTAAATTTCGACAAAGATATGCGCAAAAGCAATAGAAAAATTTTGTTACTTTTAGATAATGTGTCATCCCATAATACAACTGTTTGATTAGAAAATATAGAACTTTTGTACTTGCCCTTGAATACTACCGCAAAATTACAACCCTTAGATCAAGGAATTATCAGATCATTGAAGGCTAAATATAGACAACGGCTTCTGCAGAAGGTCATTTTGAATGTTGATGCTGGAAAAGAAACTAAAATCAGTGTTTTAGACGCAATAAATCTCATCAACTGGGCATGGCAAGACGTTTCTGTTTCCACCATAAAAAACTGTTTCCTAGCCTCAAAATGTATTACGGTTCCACACGATACTCTGTCTCAGGAAGAGATCCTTTCATCTGATGGAGAAGAAGAAGATGGAGAAAGAGTTGATCTAACACCCTTATTTGATAAATTGCCCGAAATCAGCATAGATGAGTATTTAAATATAGATGATGGTGTAGAATCAAATCAAGATTTTTCGATTTTCGACATTTCATATTTGAAGACGGAAAAAGATTCTCTCAGTGAGGATGAGTCCGAAAATGAAAATAGTAGGTGTGCTATTTCTTCTGTTCAGGCTGTTGAATATATTGAAAAAGTTGGACATTACATGCAAAGCAAAGGACTTTATAGTGAGGATATCGACATGTATTTCAATGCCATAAATAAAATGATAACTAAGGATGCTTTAAAGAAAAGGAAACAAACAATCATAACTGATTATTTCACGGCTCATTAAGGTAATTATGTATGTTAGAATAAGTATCATTTGTAACGTACAGCATGAGATAGTAATAAATCATGTAAGTTTTCTATTTATTTTATAAAAATTGAAACAAACAAACAAAATTTGGTGTTTAATTGCTTAAGTTACAGATGTGTTAATTATTACTAACGGACGACTTTAACAACTTAATTGCATTAATATTTGCATCTAAATTTTTACTTCACATCTTAAGCATCTAGCTTATTAATGTGGTTGTAACGTTATAACGAAATCTGTAATGGAACACCATATATTTCGTTATAACGTTTTAACAAAATTTCTTTATTACGAATTTTTTTCTGGGTCCCTTGAATTTCGTTATAAAGAGAGATGACTGTATTTGTTATTTTAAATTATTCTTTTTAAAAAAAGCAATTGTTTTTTTTTGCTTTTCTTGGAGAAAAACCAGTCGTTTTAAACCATGTCAACCCTGTCACAAATTATGGTAAAGTTTTCCTAAAGTTATTTAAAATACCTTTAAATTTCTTGCAAATTAAATGATTAGTTAAAACTTTATTATTTTCCCCAAAAAAACTCCTATATGACAAATTCACAATGAGTCCTGAAAAAACTTATTTTCCTCTTGAAAAACTCCTACATTTTTATATCAGAAATTGAGTATGAACCCTGCGAGGAATGAAAAGTTAAGTCAGCTTTGCCCTGCCTGGGAATCAAACCTTGAACCTAAGCATGACAGGACAATTATCAATATATGAAAACTAAATTCTGAAAAATGTATATTCTTATTCTTTTTTTATTATTATTATTCACTCTAGTGATTTCAAGTAAGTAAAAAAAGAAAATTACAACAAAGGGTGAGATTTTAAAGTAGTTACCTCAGTATGCTTTTTGATAATATATATTGAAAGGTGTTATTTTACTTCAAACACAACTATAATTAGCAATGGGGAAGCCAAAAAAAACTTTTTTTTCGGGGGTTGGGTAGGCTTATGTAATGATGTATTGGAAAATCTTGAGATCCTGAAACTGTAAGCTCCTAATACATTCTTTGTAAGGTACATTGAAGCCCTTTATCCAAGTTATATAATTAATGACCTCTGAGCACCCAAGAGAGTGCTCATAAAGGTTGCTATAAATGTTTAAAAAGTAAAATGAGGTTACACATCTAAAATAAGAACAGGATTATGGCAAAATGCCAAATAAAAAGTTGAGTATTTATAGATACCCTGCAATATCATTTGTTGCCCCAGAGGCTGTAGTTACATACCTGCATTTTTTAGCAAATTCCTCCACTGTGCCATTGCAGATTGCGGTATTGTCATTAAATTGTTTAAATGGACAACCTTTGAAAAGTTGTACGACTAACTTCAGAGTGATATCGAAGTCATGACTCTGTATGATTGGGATTTATGTGAGGTTTTGATATGATCTGTCAAGTCAAACATTGGCACAACAGCCCCTCTGCGGTGCCAAGGCCTGCGCTGCCCAACTGTGCCTTCGCGAACATGGGCTCTGGGGTACATATGCATATGCCTCGCCCAGGTGGTCAGCCTGACACGAAGCCTTCAGGACCGTATTCTCCAAACTTTAAACCCTGGAGTTAACCCAGCAAAGCGAGCTAGTTCAAGGGTTAGTGAGAAAATGGTATTCACAACTCCAAAATCAGGGGTTACCCCAAGAATTGACCCTGACTCCAGGTGCAGATTCTAACCCCGCAGTATCGGAGGGTTGACTCTGGTTTAAAAATGGCGGATACGAGGGTTGTTTTTATAGGTTTGGAAAATCCCAAAAATTTGCTGATACTTGAATATTTTGTGCATTAACAGACGGACACTGCTGTGAAAACCACCCATCAAGCTATAAAAGTAGCCAAAAGTCATAAAAAATCTTTGTACAATGTTTTCAAAAACTCTGGAGAATGACTGTGCTTTTTTTGCCGTAGAGACTGCAGGCGCCATCTGTCGGACTTATCTTGGTTTGCTTTTCCATTCCCTCTTTTTTCTGATTTGAACGCTCTTTTCTTTCTTAATTATTTTTTGTGTTGAAAATAAGTAAGTAAATTCTAATCTTTCCTATTTATTTTCTTGTCTCTATTATTCCACAGATGAGGGGCGATTTGGCCAGAGCACTGTGGATCTACTACGCCCTCGCTTTTTTGTAAGAAGAGGCGGGATAAAATATTTACATTGAAGAGATTAATCATTTAGGTGTAAAGGATTAAAAAAAAAGGTGTTGTTGAGGGGTTAAACAATTTTGTCTGATTGTAGTGTACTGTACTAGGGAATAGCGAATTAACAATTTTTCACACAAATGTGAGAAAAAACAATATGCTTCAGTATCAGAGAATTTTTTAAAGACATACATATTCTATGTATAATATAAAAGTATCTCAAAAAGAAAAACATCAAAACTGCATAAATTAATTTTTGTGTGTTAAAAAAATATGAAAATTCCTAAATTTGAAAAAAAGTATAACAGACATGAAATTTTATTTATAAAAAATATTGGATGTAATTTTGTATTAAATGTTTAATCAGTGTATTTTTTTATAATTAATTTTCACATTTTAATGCGCAGTTTGCATAAAAACAAATTAAATATCATGAAGGAAGTGTGTGTGGTTGGAGCTGGGTTCGATCTCGCAAACATTAAACCTAGTTCACCCCTTCATGCAATCATTACTCTGACCAATCACAGACGAGCTTTCAAAGCTGGGTGAGACAACTCCGGAGTCAAGTAACCCTGGGTGGAAATAAGTTGGTGAATACAGTTTCCGAGTTGTCTCCGAGACAAACCGGCAATGCAGGTTTCCCAACTCTCGGATCATGGCGGGTTACTCACAGTTTGGTGAATACAGCCCTCAGTGTTTGACCCCAAGCAAGCTTGGTCCTCATTTTATCAACCCACTCAAGGGATGAAAGGCTGAGTCGACCTTGCACTGCCTGGGATTCGAATCCCAGACCTGTGGTACGGCAGCACTTGATATGATCTGTAAGCCGGATTAAAATCCATTGTGGGCCACATTAGGGCTGTAGGCCGGAGGTTGCCCGTATGTGTTTTACAGTATATCCCTGTGACTAAATGCTTTTATGTACCCCTTCCAAATTTTTTAAATGTCAGCGTCAGCATTGATAGACAAAACTAGCTGTACAAGTACTATTCCTTTATTCTACTCCCTGTGTCTGTCCAGGTGGTGTAGTGGCTAGCAAATCATTCTATTACTCCTTGGGTACCAGTTTGATTCCCAGCTTTGGCTTGGGTATTAACTTGTCTGCCCCATCGTAGAATATAACTTGTCTGCTTACTGGGGGCTCCCATGATGAAATGGTTAACAATTTGGGCCCAGTAGTGGCAAATGCCTCATGTGCAAGTGCCCACCCATTAAAAAAAAGAAAAAAAAAATGTGCAGTTTGAAAATACAGTAACACCTCATTTGCCCATTTTAAAAAACTCCCATTTTGCACCAGCAAAATAAAGTTATGTGTGATGTTTCTTTTAAATTTCTAACTGAAAATTTAGAAATTAAAAGAGATTGTACCTTGGATTTTTTGTAAGTCCTGGGTCCATTGAATTAGTGTAGGCCTTGTTTGGAAAATTTTAAGAATGTTCTATCTCTAGCCCTTTCCCTTTGTGGCACTGTTAGTTACAGTTTGTCTCAAGCATTGTACTAAATTACTCTGGTTCTGCAAAAAATGTCTGACTTTTTATATTTGATGTATGAGACAACATTGCATTTGTATATTTTATCAGTTTTGAGCTCATGTAGTTACAGAAATAAAGAGCCGTGTTTTTTGTTATGTTTAACAGTACAAAATTGTTAACTTTTTTTAACTCTGCACAGGTGGAAGCTATTCAACCACCAGAAGGATATGGTATTCAAAATTTGTTAGCTGTTGTTACCTCAACTGGGAAGACATGGGTTTTTTGTGGTGAATCATTAGATGATATGAGGTAATTTTACTTATGTTTTCAAATCCATTATTTTGTATGAATTTACCTATAGAATTTATATTCTCTTCTATAGCTTAAGTTATTAAAATTGAATGACCAAATAGCTGTAGTTTCAATATTTTAAATATAGTAAATGAGTGTTATCTGTGATTGGTGTATTGAAATGTAATTTATGTAAAGAAGTCATTGTTTGTTTATAATCTAAATGTTGCTTTTCATTGATACTGAAAATATTCAAAATAGCACTAATCTACTTGCATTTTTTTGTAATATTTATTATTGCATTGCTTTCCGAATAATACTCAATTGTGAAGCTTTATTGGGATCAATAAGATGGGCTTTTTATAAAAAAATAAAATTAGTTGATTCTGGCAAGGTTATTATTCAAAAGGGGAAAATTTGTAAGCACAGGCAGGAAGTTGGCAACTTTTTTTTTTTTTTTTGTCACCTAATCTGGGCACCATCTAATCTGGGCGACTTTTTTTTGCCAAACATGACATAAACACATATTGTTATTTAAGAAAAGTAAACCCAAATCTGGAATGCACTTATCTAAACACCTTATTAAAACATTTGTGCACATATTTCTAATGCAATAAAAAATAAAATGAACATAAACAAAGCACTGGCTCTGGGCTGTACGTTCATAAAAATAAAAAAAGCTCCAAAAAAATGCAAAATACTAAAACATTTTTCAACAAAAAAATATACAGTGAAATTTCCATTAAAATGTTAAAAACACTGTTTAAAAATAATAGGAAAACACTAGATTAAGCAGACTACCTCCATCCCAACACCCATGAGATTCATGCAATTTCAATATCTTCAAAATACAGAAAAATTACACTAGTAAAATCCGAATAAAATCAAAACTCACCACAAGTTCAAAAATCCTCATCTATTGATTCATATTAGACCTAAAAATTTTATGTCAATTTTGCAAATTGCAATAAGCAAACCCATGTATCAAATAAAATTATTCATCTTTCTTAAAAACTTAATTTTTCTTATTTCCCATCATAATTCATTCTTGCTGCAATTCACATCAATAACACAACATCAGTGGCGGATTCACCTCTGAGAGTCCTGAGGCACAAGTCAAATTTGTGGTCCCCTCCAAAAAAAAAAAAAACTTTCACTAACCCAACACTTTTACACTGTGTTTTATGCACACTTTTTTTTTTTTACTTTTATTAATGTTTTACTTAATCACTTTACTTTGATTAACCAATTTTAAATTACAACTGCTGGTGGCTGTATTTAAAAAAATGCTAATGCTCCAATTGTAGTAAAAATATTAAAACTATCTGATAGTTTTTTGTTAGAAAAAAAAAACTTTATTTTGAAATTACTACTTATTTGTATTTTTAATAATCTAGTAATCAATGAATACTAAAATAGTATTTATAAATTATTACAATAAATTTCACTGTTATTGGCTAATAATAACAGAGGACATTTTGAATAGCAGTAAAGCATTTTTGAATGTTAGTTTGAATTACTTTCATTCAAAAGATTCGAATTTATCATTTGGAATTTCTAGAAAAGTACTGTTTGATAAAGTCTAAGCAAGAACAACAACAAAAACAAAAATTTGATTTTTTTTATTCTTCATTCTGTAATTGTAAACTATGTGTAAAATGTATAGGTTAATTTATGTTTAAAATAAAATTATTTTAAAAAGTTTTCTTTCCTTTTATATCTAATGTATGTCTACAAAAGAGTATTAAAATTTCAAAATAATTTTTATATTTATAGATTAGTACATTAAAAAAATCTTTTACCTCATGAAAACAATTTTTGTATTATGCTTCACTTTTCATCATTAATAAACATAAGCATACGTCTAAGTATAACCCAGCAAATGCAATTTCATATTGGTTAATTTTCTGTTTTTTCAGTGGTCCACAAAAAGTGATTTGATTATATCAGATCACTTTTTATGGACCACTGGTATATATCTTGTTTCAGTCATGAAAATTTTGAGTAGTTAGCAGGGACTTTTGTGGGTTAGAACAAAGGAAATTTGATCAGAAACATGACTGACATCACAAAGTTTAGAAGAATTTTTTACTTGGATAAAATGAGCCAAACATTTAACATTCCCACAAAAACATATTAATAAATATTTAAATATGTTCATAAATTTCATGTTTGAAACTGCAAAACTGTAATCAGTTTAATCGTGAAAGTAAACTGGTTTAGGACTGTTAGTGATGATGTTCAATAGGTTTAGGACTGTTTAGTGATGAGCAATTAGGTATGAATAACATATATATATATAAATTCATATCATTCTATATTTTAAATAGAATAAAAGGAAAACTAGAGGAGAATTAGAGAAAAAATCATTATTTTAAGTAGTTAAAATACAAAAAATATTTTTGAGTTAAAAATGAATTCCACTTTATATTGAAAAAGTAAATGCTGTAAGCTTCTGTCCTACGTTTCTTATTTATGTTTAGCATTTTAATCTGGGACTGTAAAATACATGCCATACTTATAGTATAATTATCATAAATATTTTTTAGATGAAAACAAAAATTAATTTAGTCAAGTTTTTAATTAACTGTGTATGTCATTCCAGTTCAAAATTTCTTTATGCATTTTAACCCATCATCCAATCGAGCTGAAACTTTGTAAGCATGCATAATTCCGGTGACACTGAGTACTTTTGTTTTTAATTTTTCAATACTTTCTTTTGACTATCAGATATTTCCTCACAAAATCATTGTGTTGTCTCACACGTATGAGCTTGTATCTGTTTAATTATTTGTATTTGTATACTCAGGGATGTTAATTCTACGCCGATTGTGCCCAGCTGCACCGAAACGCAAATCTTGCGCCGAACTGCGCTTTTAGCCGATTTTTGCGCTGAGATGCGCCAAATACATCATTTTGACTCTGTTAATTTTTTACCACACTTGCAAACTTCGCTTTTCTTATCTGCATTTATTGTAAGTGTTGACTCTAGATTGATTTTGCAGTGCCCGGTGGCCTTTTATCGTCTTTTTAGCGTCCGGCGGTCCTATTTCTCTTCTTTATGTGCCCTCCTGCTTTTAAATTTTTATTATTATTAGTCAGCAATCACCACTTTTTATTTCTTACATACCATTTGCGGCCCATTATGAAAATACGTTAATTAAAACGGCTCCTTCACAGAAATACGATTGAACAGTGTAGAAACATTCTATGATAGAATGTTTTGTTTTTGCTGACTCAATGAGAAGCCCGATCGGCCGGGCAGAACTAATGTCAGTAAAAGAAGAAAAAAGAAAAGAAAATGTTGTTGAATTGTTACTACTGAACTGTTAAATTATAAATAGAAAACCCAAGTTAGTTTTCCCTTGGTCTTCCCCAGCCATATCCTTGTTTTGTTGTGTTAAAGTTGACACATAAGTCCCTAAAATGTAATGCAAGGAAAAATAAAATGTCTATTACTCATTTATTAACTATTAAGTATTAAATATAAAATTAAAATAAAACTAAGCCCTTTATTAAAAATAAAATACTAAGTCAATAGATAAACTACAGTAATTTCTAATATGTAAACAAACCTTTAATGTTGCTAGGCCTAACTCAAATTGAAATAGCATATAACTATTAATGCAAACTTTAACCAAACTTCAAAGTATCACTAAATGTAAATATAAGTTGTATCTAAGTGCTTAAAACAAGTACTAAGCACCTGGTAGGGACAGCCAGTGATTGGCTTGTGCTCTAGCAGACACTGAGAGTGTCATACAGGGATCGCGCTGATATCTGATAAAAGTGGGTCACAAAGGCCCATTGTCTTGAGAGATATGGGTTTTTGCATATGCAAAACCCATTATGTGCATACTTTTTTGCATCACAGTCAAGAAAATTTGGGTAAATGACTCAGAAATCTGAGTAAACGCGAACCCTGCATTCATTTGTTGTTGTTGTTGCAATGTTCAGGTGAACTGCTTAGCAGTATCTCATTTGCTTATTTGTTTTACTTGGTTATTTTTCTTGAATATATTATAATAACTGTATAATTGACTGTCAGGACTGGATATATATAGTGGGATGTGTATTTCACTAGAACTGTGTGTGAGCAAGCAGCTCTTTATGGCAAGATTCCATTGTTGTTTATTTTTGGAACTTGTAAGATTTTAAAGGATAATTAAAATGAAATTGTTTTTATAAAAGAACTTTGTCTTCAATTATAACACCCTCATCTACACCTCTGACAACAACTAACTGGGCATTTCACTTAGGAGTTGGGGGAAGAAAATACATTTGGGAAAATCAAAATTTTCTTAAGTTATCTAAAAATTTGCGATTCCATCTGTCAATCCTCAAATATCGGTAGCTAAGTTTGATAAATAAGTAGTTATGAATTATCAAACAATCATTATTCCAGAGTTCGTTGCCAGCTGTATATAGTTATTGCTCTTTATGTTTTTAATAGTTTTGCACACTAGCAAGTTTTTTTTTTTAATTTCCCCCTAAACGATTTCCTCTTTTTAATCGGCTTTCTTAGTACATATTATTCTTAATGTATAACAGCTATTTACTAACCATACATAATTAAAGATGATACAGAAAGTATGCCATAGCAAAATGACGTTTTGCGATTCTAAAATTTTGCGGGATTTGCTTGTTTGTTATGGCAAGCCTAGGCAAGGGATATCTCCTAAGGGGGGTGCCTTGTTTGGATGATTTTTTGAAGAGTTCTAACATGTATTGACGTTACATTTAATGAAACCGAAGGTCGCGCGGCCGCACTCAACACTTCCAGCGTCTACTATGTTCAGTGGATTTATCCACTCAAATCGATCTAAAAAACATGCGATTTGCGACGTTTTGCGAATAAAGCAATTGAAAGACATTATACTTTTGCCAAAAAAGGAGCATAATAATGATCTTTTGCTTTAGCAGTGTAGCTCTAGGGTTATTGGCGCCCGGTGTGGTCCTTCAGTTTGCCACCCCATTCATTCTAAGTTTCAGCATTCTGCCCCCATTTCGGTCCTGTAGTTTTCCACCATATTATTTTTAAGTTTCCTGCCTGCCACCATCTTTTTTTTTTTTTTTTTTTTGTATCTTGCCACCCGGGTGCCCGCCCCCTCTTATTACGCCACAGTTTTAATTATATAAAATTAGAGTAACTGCAGAATTTAGTAAATTCGACTATTGACAAGATTTGGTATTCTAAATATTCATATTATATATTTTCTGTTTTTTTTCTTTTTTTTAATTCTCAACATTTTAATGAATGAAGAAAATATATTAAAAGCAAAAGATAACTAGTTCTGGGAAAGGATGTCTTAAGAAAGCAAACTGTGTCATAAGTTAACAGCTAGGTTATTCATAAAACAAACTGTCATCAATTTGAGCTTATTTTCAGTTTTTAAAAACTTAAAAAAAAAAATCGAAATAATTCTGGAAGGTTTTTTTTATATATAATTTGTTTGAGTACTTCTGGCAAAAGGATGTTAATTATTTTTATTTTAATTATTTTAAGCTGATTAAAAACATTTGATAGTTAAAATAAAATATTAATGCTTTTTTCATTTTCAAAAGATTAGAGCAAGGTTTAAGAAAGAAAATTTTTAAAGAGACCTTTTTAAGTATGTTACGAAAAATTAAAAATAAAGCTTTATGAAAAATAAATTATTTAAAATATGTTAAACTGTATTCCATACCTTAGGACAATTCTGTGAGTTAAAAAAATATTTATTTTATACCTGCTAAAAAACTTACATGTAGTAATTATTTTTATTTATTTTAAAGAATAGAGTGCTTTTTAAAAATCTTGTATTCACTTTTCATGAATGAGCAAACATTAAATTAGAAGTGAAAGAACAAATATATTTCAGTGATTTGATATGGTGTTGTGTACATTCCAAACATTGGATAGAATACTAAATTTGCATGACTATGTCATTTATTCTAGCAATTTTCTGTGTTCTGAATTCAATTTTCCCAATTTCTATAGTTATCAATTGATGGATGAGTTGAATTGTTTGATGCAATTCCAAATAATGTCTAATAGTAATAAAGGTATATATTCAGTAACTTTAAAAATCTTTACTTGGTAATCATTCAATAATTATTGCGAACAAAAGAAATTAAATAAAATTGATTTATATTATTAAATTTTATACATCCTGCACTGCAGAAATTTTATTATTTTTATTACATGCTAAACACATCTATCCTAATCCACTTACACTAACAGTCCTTTCCTGTTTAAAAGTTTGTACAAATATAGGTGAAATATCATATATGAATGTGATCCAGTAATTGTGGTCCAGTCGTGATAGTGTGATAAAATTGAGGAACAAAAATTAGCAGTCCCTCTGCCTTCCCCTACTGCCTAACAAATCATGTCTGGCTAAAAATTTCTGAAACCTTCTTCAATAAATGTACTATTCTTATAAATAATAAACATCTACATCACGTAATTTTGAGAGAAAAAAATTAAGCAGAAAATTCAAAATTACTTAGATTAAAACTTCTTTTTTTTTAATCAAAAACTTCTAGTTATGTACAGATTTAATTCACATATTTATGTCATGTTTAGAGCAAAGTATTATCAACAAATCATTTTTCCTATTTCGTTTACACTTACTTCTACAGGATATTTTCTCCAAAAGAAGGGGGTGGGAAACTAAAGACAAACTGGAAAAAATCTAACTATGCATTGTAAGTCAGAACACATATTACAACTCTACATGTTAAATTTTCGGGGATCAGATAGTTTCAAACCAGTTTCTAGATATGTTATCTACCTGTACATTCTCGTGGAACCCCAAAGTGCCCTTTTTGAGAACATGGTGCCTTTTTTGAAATTTCCCCCCAGGCGGCCCTTTTTTCTAGAGTCAACACAGTGAAATCTTCAATTTTATGCTCCAAAATCATGTTAATTCTCATCCCAAATCTTAGTTTTCCTCGCGGAAGCTAAATTTTTTGTGCTCCCAAGGTGTTCCCAAATGGAATTTTTCTGCTCTCAAATGGAATTTTTCTGCTCCCGAGGTGCTCCCAAATGAAATTTTTTCTGCTCCCGGGGTGCTCCCAAATCGGATGTTGGAGTTAACATCCCTGTATACTGCTTAATTGCTATTACTATTTCATCATTACATCCTCGGAAAGTTCTTTCAATTCTAAAAAGAGATAAAATTGGTTATCTCTAGCTTAAATTTTTAATTTTTAGTAATTTTTCAAAAGAAAATAAGTTATTGCTTTCAATTTCTTTACATCACGACATCCAAAAAACTATACATTCTAGGTATATTTGAAAATTTCACTGAATAAACAGTGTGTTTCCTAAATCATTTAAATGAAGAACTGTTGAAAAATGTCAAAAAAGTAATTTTTGACAATTTTTTTATCAAAAGCTATAGAATAAAGCGGTTCAGGCTTTTTTGTTTTACAATACGAGACATATTCTATTCAGCCTTTTGGTTGTAGGGGGAGAAAACTCTATAAAGCAGGTGTGTTTGAATTTCCTGCTGCAATACCAGCGGCTGTGTCGCAATCGGATTCATTCCGGGCAGGAAATAGGCATAGGGACTCTCTGCTTCTGCATTTTTTTTGAGATGAAATATAGTGAACAAATTAAAATAATGTATAAAAAATCTAAAAACTTTCCTTGGAAATAACAGACAGTTGAGGTGTCCTAGGATTCAAAGGAACGTTACATGAAAGTACCAGGAACTGTACTGAACAACTCAGGGAAGCTTCACTGAATTGTATATTGTTCAGCAAAGTTCTTGGTATTTTCATATAACTGTCCTTGGAATTTAGGGTACTTCAGCTGCCTATTATTTTCATGGAACATTCCTGGAATTTTTTTTTTTTTTTTTTTTTTTTTACTCTTTTGGTATTTTTTAAGTGCATTGCGAGATTTTTAAGTAAATCATGAGAGAAATATTAGGTTAAGGGGAAGGGGTTAAAGGAAAAGTAAAGTTTTCCGATGGAAATGTTTACTTTATGGTATTTGTGAGTCTTAACTTTTTCCATTATTTCCAAGGAACGTTTCTGGAATTTTTACAGTGAAAAGAGACTAAAGCACTACTTATTTATAAACTAAAAGTATTAGTTCAGGGTTCCCATTTGAAAAAAAAATTGGAGATTTCTCACCCATCCAAAAATTTTGAGTGAGATTTCTGAAAGTTATGCGAGGACATAAATATTGTTTAACATAATTTTATTTATTTATAATACAATTTCAATAACACCGATTTTTCTGTTCATTAAAAATTGTAGCAGCTTGATCGTATGGAAAACTTTCTAAATTGATATTTCCATCAGCTATTCTAATAAGATATTTGAAATTTGCACTTGAAAGTGCACTGAAATTTGCACTTGAATTGTTAATGAATATTCAAAATTTCAAAGAATCACATCCAGTTTAACTAAGCAACAGAATTATTAACTATAATATTTTATCTAGTATAATAAAATTATATAACTTAATATTTATGTAATATATTTATATAAATATTAAATTATATCATACTACAAAGTTGGTAAGATACAAATATGTGTGACAAAGTTAAAACAGAAATAGTTAAGTTCAAATTCTTACTACAGTATAAGCTAGATTATCCGGCATTTAACTGGAAAATTTCAGCTTCTTTTTTTTTTTTTTGTCTTCTTAAAAGATTGATTAACTCTTACTGTAACAAACTATGAACAAACACAAAACTTAGAACAGAAAGGGGGGGATGCAAATTTCAAACTGCCAGAGGTTATCAATAATTTCATGAATTGTAGTGGTATATAAAAAAAACAGATGAAATGCTCTCAAAACGCATACACACATACAAAAACAAAACATTTTACAGCTGGCAAACAAGAGGAGAAAAATCAACATGTCAGCTCAGTGCCGATAGCATTAATTAATATTCCCCTTCTGCATTCTGATGATTTAACCATGTTATCTCTAAACAAAAACTCAAGAGAGGAAGGGGGTACGCTTTTTTGTGGCTGCAGCAGCTCGTTATCCGACAGTAGTAGAGTGAAAACAAATTTTTGTATTTGTAAACTGGCATTTTTAAGCTTTCAAACAGTGTGCAAGAATCTCCCACAGGTGGCGAATATTTTGTGTGAGAAGAAATTTATGAGAAATTCTCATGGTCTCGCACCCTAGCAGGAACTAGAGACCTGCACGGGCCTGAAAATTGAGTCCCGGCTCGGCCCGAGCCTGAAGATTCTTGAATTTGTAGGCCCGGCCTGGGCCTGTAACACATTTGAAACAAACATCACGGCCCGGTCCGTACGGGCCCATAATTGAGGAACAAAAACTCGAAAATTCCAGAAATTTTTAAAAATTTAAAGACGAGCAAATAGATCGATAAATAAATATTTTTCAGGCATTTTTATAGTAAGTAAAGTTATTAATGTTAACTACTACATTAAATTAATACTAATATTAAAATAACCACCATTTATATGCATATATATTCTGAAAAGTGGAATATTTTTAATTAGATGTTAATTCATAAAGTAGAATAAAGTGGAAATCTCTGGTCGACCTGGAATCGGAACATAGCTGTATCAGCAAGGTCTGGCACCATCATAAGCGCCACTAATGGTATACAAAAGGAAAACAGACTGTTATGACGTCTTTTTCTAAGTGCAACAAAATCTGAATGCTTTCCCACATCAGTTTGCTGGTTGCAGGAAGGGTAGGGGAAAAAAAAAAACTAGACACGAGTCTGGCCCGGCCCGTTGACAACAGATTTATTATTCCCGTACCCGACCCGCGGGCCGGGCCGGCCCGTGCAGGTCTCTAGCGGGAACCCTGTAGTAATTAAAGTATTAATTTAGATCATAATCTAATGCTGTGAAGAAGGGAAAGGGGGGGCACCAAAGAAAATATTGTTCAAGAGTGCTTTTTACTCTAGGAGTAATCCTGGAACTATGAACAAAGTTTCTGGCTTTTGAACAGAAATATATATATTTTTTTTTTTCTCTTTGAGAACCGCATTTTGAGGCCCCTTAGATGAGACCCGAGGTGCGCGCCTCATGTGCCTATTGGGAAATCTGCCACTGCACAACATACTAATGCATTTTTATTTATGAACAGAATGCATTTATCACAAAATAAATCCATAAACGAGCTTTCAAATTAACTAAAGAATTTAAGCCTAACATAGAAATGTTAAATATTCTTCACAAATATTTTTCGCTCTTCACCAAAGTTTACTCTATCAATGATTAACAAACAACACATCTTAAAGTGATTTATTACAGTTCTAGACAACTTATCCACATTTAATATACAAATAACCAGAAATCTCATGTCCTAAACACAAACAATATTTTAAAACCACAAACTTAAGCATTCCATAACAGGTTGATCGTGATTCACGTGTTTCGAATCTTGTCAGCTATCTAGTTTGCCATAACAAAACAAGATAGCTATCGATCGCTGCCATCCGCAACTGATTCCTGCTTGGCGACCTGCCCCTTTTATCAAATTTTCCCCATTAAAAGTACTCGTGTCAAAATTTTAGAATATAAGTTTTCTTTTTCACATATTTAAAAAATGTGTCACATATAAATTACATGATTATTTTAAGAGAATGGATTAATTTTTATTTATTTAGTAAAGAGTTTTATCTCAGTTTATTCTTTAACTTAATTTTTATATTCCATCAATATCAACATATTCATTTTGTTCATATTATTAATACATAGATTAAATTTTGTAGGGCATGGCAACTAGCACTAGAACAAGCTCGTTTATTTGGTGTAAGTTGAAACTCTGTTGATTTTTGAGAGATTGTTTTATAAACATACTATGTATCTTATTGCTTTATATATATATTCATGCAGATGCATCCACAAATCCCACCACAACCACCCACTTATATGCCTACTTATAACCCTGGTTACCTCTCAGCTTATAGTGGTAAGTATAAATATGTTATAATTAAAATTGTTCAAATGCATTGCTTAATTTCACAGTTGTTTTCAAAAAAAATCTAATTCAAAAAATTTTAATATTTACTTAATGTTTAAGCCTAAAAAATGTCTTGTCTGTTACAATTTTTAGTGTATAACTATTGAGGTTTTATGTTCTATTTTTATCCCATATTTATGGCACTGAACTTGAGTAACACAGGTGTAATATGTGAAGAAATCACAAGTAAATAGAATTCTGCACATAGATGTTTTTTCCTACAATGTTTAGTATAGTATTATTTTGATAAGTGGGTGTTTGACTTCCAGAATGTACATCTTCTAGAACTTTGACTTGAAAAGAAAAAAAAAATGGATGTGGATTTAAATTGTTGAGTAAGTTGCATGATCATGTTGTAGATGGCAAATCCTGGGGCATTGGAAAACTTATTTTTTAATTGCATTGCACAGCATGTAACCTTACACAATTTATGCATGTTTCTTCACTTCTAATTTATCTTAAATTTTATAAAGGGACAATTTTAGAATATTTTCTCAGATTATTATTTGATTTGATTGTTGGTACCTGCTTAAAAGTGTTTTTGTGTATTTTGCATTTACCTACTCTAAATATTTTTATGTATGTCAACATTAATTTGTAATAACATCAGTTTTTAAGATTTAATTTAAAAGTAACAAAATTGTTTATAACCTGAAAACAGATTTAGATGTAGGAAGTATGCATTTTAGATTTAATTCAACAAGTTTATATTAAATATGAAATGCAAAATTTCATTATCTTAACTATATCCGTATCAGCAAAAAATTTCAAAGATATTTCAGATTTTGTTTACATGTGTCAAGTTTTTTAACATTGTCTGTAATATTATTTTCTAAGCACAAAACACTTCTATTTTTTGACTACACACTTCATGAGATTCATGTACAAATTTGTCAGTGCATTAGCATTATGGGGATGATGCTAAAAAAAGTAATGTTCTCTTTTGGTTAGTTTTAATCATGGGCTCTGGCGGCTATAGGCTAGGGTGCGCAAATGCTCTTGTGTGAAGAAATCACAAATTATAGATATACAAAATCTGAAACCTGATCTTTATTTATCTTTTTTTCTAAGCAAATTAGTAATTTTACAAATACATCTCAGAGTAAAAAATACTATAGTGCATGTGTATGTGCACATGCATATTTCTCTGGCATTTTGTTCACCCTTATAAAAAAAATCCTAGTAGCGCCCATGGTTTTAGTATGTACATTTACGCTCGAATATCCAATAAGAGTTATGTGACTAAAGAATACAAACTAAATCCTAAATTGAATGCTATGCATTTTTAGGAAGCTGTTTGGCTCAATTTAGTTTAATTTATAATCATGTAATCACACAAAACTTAATTGATCTAGAGTTTTCTTTTAAAGTGTTTTGTGATGGAACTAAACTATGTCTATAAATCAGCTGTATAGAGCATGTTTAAGATATTGTTGGAGATTACCAGTACTCTTTCAATATTTTTTAATCTTTTTTAAATCACTGTTGTATCAGAGCAGATATCCTTTATACTACAATTCTCACTCAATAGCTTTGTTACTAATATAAATGCATTACCAAAACATTTGTAAATTTATTCAAAATTAATGCTGTGGTATACGTTGGGATAATATTTTGTGATATTTTAAAAGGGGATACTTTATCCTTAGTGATAAAGTGTACTGATTAGAATTAGATAATCTATTTTCAGTTTTTTGTTGCATATTCATGACTCGTTGCATAACTTACATCAATGCCAAATTTTATCAAAGTACAATGTTTTAAACAGAGATGACAGTTTGAGTAATTGATTCTAATTTATGTGTGTGCATGCATGTGAGTGTTGCACATAAAGATACAGAGCTTGGACAAAATATTTATATTTATAAACATTTACTATAAAAATTGTATCTCAAAATTTAATAAAATTCTTTCATTTTCCTAAAATATATAGCTTTGTTATATATCAATTACTCTGCTTTTGCTACATTTGCTTTATTATGCTATATTATTATATTGGTTTTAAGATTTCGTTTCAGTAGCTTTGGGTATAAATGTTTATCAGCTGAAACCATAAGTATCACATTATTATTGGGGAGAGGGAGAGAGATCACCAAATCTCCATAGGTTGTAGTGCCTGTGGTTGAAACTGTAAACCTCTTTGTCTGTAAATAACTCTAGTGAGACACATCAAACCAAATTTCATAACAGTATGTTCTATCCTAAATATATTCATGTGCTGTGGAACAAAATGATGGAATTACGGAAATTCAGTAGAAATTTATTTTTTAATAAAGGAACTGAAGTTAGGGAAATTTACAGAGTGTCACTGAAAATTAATACTTTGACTAGTTATATATGAGTTAAAATTTTTGCATAATACTGATGTAAAATATTAAATCTTACTGATAAAAATGTCCTTCCAATAATGAGTCATTTCAAACTTTCTTTTTGTTTAATAATAATAAGGTGCATATAGAAATAGTTTTTTTTAGCGTCAAAATTTACTATTGGTGTTAAACGTATATTGCTTATGTCTCAAGCATTCATGGCTAGTTTTCTTTAGAAACTCTACATAAAAATGATAATTTTATACAGTCTTTAATTTTAACGTCAAACTAAAAAATGTTCATACCATTTTTTCTAAATCACTCATTTTTAAAAGCTCTTCTACTGTTTATAAATGAGCATAGGTTTTTTATTTTAGCATAAAAAGAAAAGGTACTATTCCACTATTTGAACTCCACCCAAATTTTGGGATTTATTCCCGGTAGTAGAGGGCAAAGCTTGGCGGCATTATTTTCTGGAAACCCTTCCTCGTTCGTGCGGCGATCTTGTTTTATTATTATTTTTTTCGGTAACCCAGCTTCTTCATGCGTAGTACATTCACTACTCCTTGAAAAGGAAAGTGCAATGTATTAGTCAGCGCACTCGTTGTACTAATCCGTGTGTTATGTATTCATACGCAAACGTGTAGTTCCTCGTGCGTAGTAGTGTACGAGCCATTTGATTTTAGTTTTGAATTTTTCATCTGGGGTGGCAGTTGTTCCTCCTTGGAATAAGAGCTGATTAATGCCATTTTTCTAGAAGTTTCTTTTAGAGCTGTACTGCTGGAATTGTTTATTGTGATAAGTATTTTAATTAAAGTTGTTTAATATTTTATGTGAAAGGAATTTTGTTTGCAGAAGGTTAATGTTCTGTTAGTGCCTTGGAATTGCATTTTGTTTAAAACAGTATGAACATTTGGGATTTGTCTTCGTCCGAAGAAGATGCAGTTAAATATTTTCAAAAATTTGAAGTTCTGCCGTTGCATATGCATTGCGGTATGCAACATGAAATGAAATTATATAATTTCAATGGCCGTTTTTTGTGGAAATATAATCTCAGGTCTTGCAGAATTAGTGTCAGCATTCATACCGGCAACTGGTTTGAAAATTCTCGATTAAGTTTTAAGGTAGTTTTATGTTTTATTTACTGCTGGTGTGAAGATTTAATCTCTGTAAAGTTATGCAAAAAGTATCTAAACATGAACCACAATACCATGGTAGACTGGAATAATTACATGCGAGAAGTTTGTATATTGGATTTGTGCAGTAATGAAAAATAAAAAAAATAGGAGGTCCTAATTTAATAGTTCGAATTGATGAGAGTTTATTTACACATAGAAAAAAATAATGCTGGCAGGGTTTATCTACCTCAGTAGATTTTTGGTGGTTTATGTAGAGAAACCAAAGAAATTTTTTTTTTAGTTTTAATTCCAGACCATACAGTGTAAAGTTTAATGACTGAAATCCGAAATTATATTGAAGAAGGTACAATTATTCATTCAGACTGTTGGAAAGGTTACAACTCGGAAGAATTAGAAAAATCTGGTTTTGCACTTAGTCAAGTTAATCATACATCATTTTGTAGATCCAACAACAGGTACCTATACTCAAAATATTGAAAGACTTTGGGGGTAATGCTAAATAGCGCAATAAAAAACATCGAGGTACAGCTAGACAGCATTTAGAATCATACATAACAGAATTTATTTAGTAAAAATAAATAAATAAATAATAAAGATTTTTTGTCTAAGTATATTAACAGCAATTGCCACTATTTTTCCTCCTGAACATAAAATAAAATCATAAATTATTCTTTTGAGGGTGTATTGGTTTCTATAAGGGATGAGGCTGGATTTAAACTTTAGATTTTTTGATGTTGTTGCATAGTTAGTGTATTTCTGCTCTTATTCCATGGAGGAACCAATGTTTTTTCTTTTTTTAAATAACTGTCATTTTTTGATAGTTTGTATTACATTATTGATTTTTGAAAAAGTCATTGCATTTATGGCGAAGTTTACAGTGGTGAGTCATTTATGTTTAATTCTGTTTTTCTTTTAGAATTGCTAATTTTCAGGTATTGCATGGCAAAAAAAAAAAGAAATCGGCAAAAAAAAAAATAATAATAACGCTTGTAGTTACTTGGCAAAAAAAAAAAAAAATTGCCAAAAAAAAACATCGTAGCTACTTGGCGACAAAAAAAAATCGCCAAATTTGGCTGACGTTTGGATAACGGAAAAGTATCCAAAGAAAACATGAATCAAAATGTTTAGAGTCATTTGATCAGTTTTGCTTACCTAAAAATGTTTTATAATCATGACCTTTTATAATTTTTAAAACTTCTTATTCAAATGTCTGAAAATTTAAAGCATGTTATGAAAAGTTTAATATTCATGATATTTTGTGGGTTTCCAAACACAACATTTACTATTGAGTTTATATTGAGTTATTACGAGTCTGAGCTTAATTTTGTCTAATCATTTAAGACTTACATTTTAAAAATCATTGAAGTAAATTATTTGATTAGCTTCCACTTAAAATTTCATAGGGCCATAACTAGAAAAATAAAAGCCATGGTCAACAAGCAGTAGCATGGCCAAGGGGTTGTTTAGACCGTAGGGGTTCAGACCACCCGCCATCCCCCAAAATGAAACAGACAGACAGGAAAGGAGATCTTATCCTTTTTTTTAAAGTGATATATATATATATATATAAGTGAAAATTTTGGACACCCTCTTTCCAAAAAAAAAGAAAATCCTGGTTGCATATTAACAATCCTTACATCCATTTGGAACCTTCAGACCATACAACCCAGAATCAAGCTCGCTGATTGGTTAGCTCACTAACGTCATACATGCCCACCAAATTTCAAAACATGCAAATTTGTACAGCAAAATACTTATGAATTATAATGATTAATTATCATGAGATTAAATATCAGCGAAATAAACATATAAACAGCTTGAAGTAATTTTAAATGATACGCAATAAAAGAATATACAATTTGAATTACGAGTATTACGAATCTTATGTTAAACCTTACTTTTTACTGGTGCTGCCATTATAGAAGTACACTTTTAATGACAATTTTCCAGAAAATAATAAAATTTGCAGGGCTGTTTTCAATGTGTCGATAATTATAAGGTTTAATTTAATTAAAATTATTATAAACTGAAATAATTCAGATAATACAGTTATTCTATATTTATTTAATGGAATTTTTTTCCATAAAAATATCACTATTATTAGATTTAAAAATATTTTCTAATGAAGGAATACTTTTAAGAATAAATACTAATTTATCAGAAAAGGAATGTAAGTATGTTTTTTCGTTTACTCTGTTCAGCATCACATATAGATTATCCGTTCTTGTACTCATATTAATTTTTCGAAAAATCTTTTATATGAACCTAAGTGTTAGTAAAATCTTAAAATCTTTAAAAAAAGAATTTTTTAATGATCATTCAAAAGAAAAAAAAAAGAAAAGAAAGAAAATATTTTTTATAAAATTATGAATATAATTTCTTGAATAATGTCTATACTCTAAATATTAATAAATGACTTAAGTTATAATTCGATTCGTGAAATTTAATTAATTTTTAAAATAAGGAATATATATGTAAGCTGTTTATATCTTTATTTCACTGATATTTAATCTCATAATAATTAATCATTTTAATTCATAAATATTTTGCCGTACAGACTTGTAAATTTTGAAATTTGGTGAGTAGGTATGATGTCAGTGAGCTAACCAATCAGCGAGCTCAATTCCAGGTTGTGTGGTCCAAAGGTTCCGAATGGATGTAAGAATTGTTAATATGCATGCTGGCCATGCCACTGTCAACAAGGGATAATTCTTTCTCCCACTTTATTGTTTCTCTTGAACTCCAGTTCTTGCTAGTCATCCTCTTAATAATTAAGGCACTTTTATTGAAAAAAAAATATTTTAATAAATGTTTTGGTAAACTGGTTATTATATGTATTTTTTAAAGTATTGTTTAAACCTGCTGTCGAAGCTATTGGGCCATCATGCAGAGAGCATTATATGAAGCATATACTATGTAATTAATATAAACTGTTTACTAGCAGATTATTGAGCTTATTTTATTTTATATTTAGATTACAAAAATCTAAAAAAACTTTTTATTTGGGTCCCCGTTAATTTCACTGCCTTGGTGATAGTTATGACTTAGTTTTATAAAGCAGCGTTTCTCAACCTGTGGGGGGGGGGACGAGAAAAATCAAGAGTAGTGATGCAGGTAGTGATGTAGCAAGTAGCAAGTAGTGATGCAGGTTTTTAAAAAAATCATCTTATTTATTCTCATTTTTACTCAAAAATATATCCCTTTTTGCTTAAAATGTTCATTCAAACTTTACTGATAACATTATTTTGTGGAAAATTCAACAAAATGTTCATTATTAAAAATTAAAAAGTGAATGTATACTGAAAAATGTGAGGGGTGTTGCGGGGCCACCGTAAGTTAGCCTTTGTTGGGGGGGGTGACAAAAGGTTGAGAACCACTGGAATATAGTAAATGCTAATTATTTATTTCACAGTGAAAAACACATTTGGTGTTAACAATTTTAAAAGTGTAAAGTTACATGTTAGAGTAAAAACTAATTCAGTGGAACTTAAGAGAGGTACTGACGTTCTGTTTTCATAATAAAGAAGTGTACATAAGTGTCCAGAATGTGTATTGAGTCATTTAAAAAAAATTCTGTGTGCATTTTATACAAAGATATCTATTTCTTAAATTGAACATATTGAATTTTTATTTTTATTTCTTAAGCCAACATAAAGAAATAAGAATTTAAAAAAGATTTGTTTGTGTATATAAAGCTTAGTTTATATCTGTCCAATATTTGCATTGTTGTATGTGAGAATGCATGCATGCAAATACATACATTTAAGCAGTTACATTAATTGAAATGGGAAAAAAAAGTGAAATATCTTTGAATTGAAAGCTTAAAAGCAAAAGAATATTGTTGCATGCTTTATTCTATGTATTGCATGCTCTTGACTTTAATATATATATATATTTATATATATATACTGCATATCTTAAATGCATGATGGTTTTGGTGCCCCTGCATATCAACATTATCATGCATTATCTTAAATCTTCATTCCTGATCTTCTAAAAATATTCATTAAGTTTGTGAATCATTTGATTTTAGGTGATTCTTCAGTGCCATATATGCCACAATTTGCATATCCTCCTCCAGCTTATTATGGTTATCATGGACCTCAATATAGTAAGTTATACCATTTTCTGTGATGATTTTATTATAATTTTTATTAGATTATTCATCCTTTATGTAATGCATGTTTTTCTAACTATATTCCATTTCACAATTTGGTGTCCTTCTTAACAAAAGTATACACATTCAGTATCAGCCCTTCAGATTATTTTTTGTGACCATTTTTAAGTGGCAACACGAGTGATTTTTGATAAAAATAGAGGTTTACCGGAAAACCTCATAACTTTTTTACTTTTAAGAGTTTTTAAATTGTTTAAAAATCATTATAATCAGAAGGAAATAATCTAAATTTTTGCTGATTAGTACTTTTTCTACAACTTGAGGAAGTTACTGAAAATATACTGTAAAAATTTCATATCTCAATGAAGAAAACAGCAATTTTGACTTGAAAATTTCAATAGAAGGAAATGACTCACCTTAATAACTCTTAAATACATACCATAGAGTACTACTCCCAGGGAAAATATGATTTATTAGAAGCTATTCCTTTTTTAAAAATAATTAGTCAAACATGGCCATTTTGCAAAAAATTGCTAAGTTTGCAGTTAAAGTAGGTGATATAAATTTCATGTGTGATATCAAGTTGCTTTCAGAGTTACAGAGAGTCTCAAAAGTGATGCTGAAATCATGCTTATGAACATGCGTTATTGTAGCCAAGAACAGTCTTTGCAGTAAAGAATTAATTCTGTTCATAATTTTCATAAAATCTGTATAATTTTTAGCAATGCTATATGTCTTTCCCTGTATCTGTTTGAAATAATTTAATTTGAGGTAACAGAAAAAAAAATTCTGAATTTTTCTCTTTTAACTTTTCTCTGGTGTTATAAGTTCATCCAGTAATTGTAGTAAATTCAAGAGGGGTAAGCTTTCGAAGCACCTTTCTTACTGGAATCCGAACTGTATCATTTTTTGACATTTTAAATGATGTTTTGGGTCCACATGTGTGAAATAAATGGATTGAAAGGTCATTGTTTTCTTCGTTTGTGTCCAAAACTTTTCCAATTCACCACTCTTTTTCATATATGCATGCAACACAGTCATTCTTTTGAAGTGATAAGGAACTTTCACATATTTTTGAAATACTACAATCATCATATTGTTGGCATATAGATGTTACAAAGCATCTGATTGTACTTTCATTGACTGGCACAATTCTGTGATATCCCCTGGTACCAGAAATTCTTTTGCAGAACTGAAATCTTTTGTTTAGCATTTTCTCATTTTCTTGCATTTCCTCTGCTGAAACATAGCAATAAGTAATTCCTAAAATTTTCTCTGAGCAGCAATCAAACAAGTCTTTTGGAGTTAAAATTTGGCTATTGTACTGTCTCTGTAAGGATATTCTTATGAGTTCCCTTTTTGTTCCCCTATTCCATCACAAGCATTTTTTACATGTGCTGAAGCAAAGAAATTCCATTCTGCTTTCATTCCAAAGTCATTAATATTAGAGCAGACATTCACTAAACTCTTTTTTGGAAGAAATTTCATCATTATTCTTATAGTAAAATGCACAAATATAGAGTCAACATTGTTTTACACGTAAATACAACAAAATTTAAGAACAATAAAACTGCAATGCTGAAAAGGAAAGTAAAAATATATCCCTTCTCACCTCACTCGCTAAAAGATTTTTTAAAACAAGCAATTGTAACGTAAGTTTGGAATTATAAAGACATTTTATAAGCTTTATATATATATTCTTTTTTCTGTTCAGCTCTCAATATTATATGGTATTTCTAATGCAGAGAGAAAATGCTGCAACAATGTGCTTCTTTTAGCATACATGTAATTATTTTTCTTTCATGACCTGAAATACTAAAATCCACATAATCTTTGAGTGAATTTTTATTGTACTGAATGTACATTAAACATTTTTCTAAGAAAATTCTTTTAAACAGATTGGACACATGCATCATTCACAGCCTTATCAGGATTCTTCTACTTTTAGCTTTTCTGAAATAAACTAGAGATGGAGAAAGTGAATTTTCTTTCAACATGGATTGTTCTTATTCTTAGATCATTTATAATTTGTTTAAGGTTGAAGGTGTAGAAACTGTTCTCGGGATGTTCCTTTTGTGTTTCTGGAATATGAAATTTCCTTTATCTTTCTAAATCCCACCTCCCCTTCATTCAAAATAGGAGTCACCAATTGTCAGAAAACTCTTTTTAAGCCTGTTCTCAGCTCTTTCTTTACCTTCAACCAGTATCTCCTGTGTTCTGTGTGAATTTTGTTGCTCTTTATTAGGATTAAATTAATTGTTTTCAGTAAGTCTAGTAAGGTCCTAAATTTTCTTTCTGTATCAATTAAAAAAGAATTTGACTTTGTAAGTCTGCCGCCACATTTCATGTTTTCTTTTCAGATTTAGTGTGGCAACATTTTCATAAAATTAAAGTTGATGGAAAACATTATGCAAAGTGCAATAATTGTGGAAATGTTAGAGCAAATCGTGTAGATAAGATGAAAACCCATATTGCCCAGTGTTTAAAAGAATCATCTATTTTGAGTTGTAGAGTTGATGCTGATGAATCTGAACTTGAAATGCCGAGCTAAAAATCAAAGCCTAATCCTCTTTTTTTTATGCTAACAACATTCCTTTCAATGTTGTGGAACACCCACATTCCTAAATATGGTATTTGCACTACGACCTGGATATTTTCCCCTGACTAGAAAAGCATTATCAGATTCATTACTGAATGAGGTTTTAACTGATATTGTTGAAAATCTAAGGAGAAATTGAAGGGGGAAAAGGTTACTTTGGCAGAAGATGGCTGGAGTAATATTTATAACGATCCAGTTATAATGACTTGTATTCAGAGTGAAGGAAAGAGTTATTTTCTTGGTGCCATTGCCAACTGTCATAAAAATATCATTAAAAATGCAATTGAGAAAGCAAAAGACACATACTCCTGTGACGTCAAAGCAGTTGTTGCAGATAATGCAAAAGTTACGGAAAAAGTAAGAGAACTTTTGGTAGTAAACAATGAAAATGATTTATTATATGGATATTCAGCACACTGGTTGAATTTAGTTGGACAAGCTCTTACTGCAGAACAAATTATGAAACAAGTAGTGAAGGTTCAAAAACATTTTAGAAATCATCATTTACCATCAGGTTTGCTTAAAGAATTCCCTGAACTTTTGAAACCTCAATTACCTAATGAGGCTAGGTAGAACAGTCATTTGGTATGCATAAATACTTTTATAAAAAATTGACCATTTTATATTCAGATTGCAGAAAAATATTAAGAGAAAATTAATGCTGACATTTATAGATTGATAAATGACAACAATTTATTTAAACAAACTAAGGATCTGTTCTCAATGCTTCAGTCTATTGTCTATTGGTCTAGAAACCTCACAAAAAGATACTTGTTCACTTGCTGGTGTATGTTCTATATGGCTGTCTCTGATTAAAGAAAATTCATTGCAACCACATATTGATACAGTTGAGAAAATGAATAAAGGATTTCTTGGCCTATATGTTACATCCAACATTTAAAGGAAAAGGTTCATCAGATACAACACAGTGAAATTGCTCGTATTTGGGCTGAACAAAATGTTTCTGGTTATTTATCACACTTAATATCATTTGAAGGTGAAGCAGTGCCATTTCCATCATATTATTTTTTACCAAGTGTGAAAAATATGAATCCTGTGACATGGTAGAAGGCTATGAGCAAATGTGGATCTTTCAAATTCAGTCCAGCTACTGATGTTGTAGAATTAGCCATACAACTTTTGTCAAGCCCTGCCAGTTCTGCTGCAATAGAAAGGATGTTTCTCAGTTTTGGACTAATACATTCAAAACTCCAAAATCGATTAGGAACTGAAAAATGTGCAAAATTAGTTATATGTTATTGTATATTGCAAGGTGCAATTGAACCAGACTATATATATTGAATAAAACTGATACTATGATTACTTTCATTTAGATTAATACGTAATCAAAATTGGTAATATGTATGATGAATGTTTTAATATTCAGAATTACGTATTTAATCAGGATAATTGAAATACATTTTGTTTAATATTTCATGAGTCAGTGAAATGTTTTTCTGTTTTGACTAGTATTGCAGGAAAATCAGTATTTCTGAATTTTAAATCATCTTAATTATTTTTAAATTTCATAATTATTATGTGAGACAATGGAAATTCTATATATGCTTAAGTTTTAATGTCTTGGTATTCAGCAATTGAATCATTACTTCTTAAGTGCTTTGAAGGTAGTATTCTTTTTTGATTTACTACCAGGATGTAAATAGCTATAGGTTTTATTTATATTCTTAATAGTATCAAAAGAAATTGGAAATTAAAATGGTTTATTGCATAAATGTTAAATGTAATAATTAAAAATCTAATTAAAATAATTACACATATGTGCATATGCATTTAATATAAAATTCTGATAGCTGAAACCTGACCTTAACTTAAACTTTTATTAATTGAAATAATTTTGAAACCTGTTAACTACTCATATTATAACTGAAGTTTCAATATAATGTATGACAACAGTTGTTATTTTTAAATTTTATATTTCCTCAGCAAACTCACAGTCACTAGTAGATTTTGACACTAAGGACGTTTTTGACATTTTAAACCAGTATTATACCCTTGTCATGTCAAAAACAACTTTTTGAAATCAAAAACCCAACTCTGCTTATTAATTATCAGTTGACTAGCGAAAATCATTTATAGCTGGCATATCCACAGGATATCTGTCATGCAAGAATGAAGTTGCTTGTATAAATTTATTTTTAATTATTTCTTACTTGGCATGTGTTGTAGACTTGTGTATTTTGTCAAGAAATATTTTTGAATGATCCCTCATTTTGAATCATGCACCTTCATGCTTGAAGTCTTCCTATATATATATATATATATATATATATATATATAATATATATATATATATATATATATAGTTGAACTTTAATTAAAATTGGGGATGTTTTCTGTTTAATTTTCTATATATTATATATACATATATATATATATATATAAAGCTTAATAAATTGCATCAACTTCTTTTCACATTAATTTTTTTTCCTCCTAAATTTAGTGCCACCTACTCCTGGTCAAACAGCTGTTGTCTATCATCCAGATCGTTACTATCGACAAGATGGTACAGATATTGCAATGGGTATGCTTGGGGGTGCTACAGTTGGATCACTTATGTGGGGGCCTTTACTTTGGTGGTAAATGATCTAGTATTACCATAAATAGTGTTTTATTATTATTCATTTGTTGCTCTCACTTTTCTTTGATCACTTCGTTTTATTTAATTAAATTTTTAATATCATTATAGTGATTACTTAATGTTTTAACTTTTTAGTAATGTAGCTGATTATTTAATTTAGGAAATGACCACAATGTTACAATACCACAGGATTCAGACACTGTTTATGTTAGTCTCCATTCATGTTCCTGATGTTATTTCAAGAATAATTCTCTTATGGCTGTGTGCATTTCATTACAGATTTCATTAAATTTGGCTCTTTTGAATTTTCAATATTTCTGAAAATAGTTTTTACTGGTTCTTAATTTTTAAAGTATACTCAACTTTAAATTCTGTTTATAACTAAATGTTGTTTATTGATTTATTTTATATGTAAAGGAGATGTCTTAAAGTCTCTTTAACAAAAACTGTTGTAAAGTATCATTTAATTGTATTTTAGAATAGAACAACAATTATTAAAGCTAAGCATAAAAATATAATCTTCAAAATTAACATGATAGTTTGTTTTTAATATGTTAAATATATCAATGTATTGTTTGGCTCCTGTTACTGTCTTCTAAATTAAATTTGCTGCTCATTATTTATGCATTTTTTGCATACTTAAAGAAAAGTACTCTTAATATTGAGTGTTTTGCAATTTTTTCAGGGTAATATTTAAATCATATAAAATTTCTAATAACACCTATTTTTTAATGATAAAAATCATAACAGAACTGTGCACTTTTTATTTTGCTTAAATCTCACCAAAATTACTGTAGCAATGTGTAAACATCATTGGGTTATTAAAGCTACTGGGTAGTTTGGGGCCAAGCCATATACTTACATATATATACACGTTTTGATTAGATGGGTAAATATCTGGAGAGAGCTGTAAATCTTGTCATAAAAGAGTGACTTGAGCCTCACAGGCTGATGAAAGTTTTATATCAGTTTTTTAAATTCAAACTTATCCTATAAAAATAGCTTTTAAGTTTCATTTTCATTCATTGCGTTTAAATTTCAAAAATGAATTCAAATTATATATGCATACATTGCAAAATGATTACGGTAGTGAAGGAATAAGTTTAGTTTTCCCAATCTTATGTTGAAACATCATAAACTCATTGTCATAAAACTATAGCTTAAGTTTTATTCAGATGTTTTTGAGTGTGTATTTATTTTAAAGTTAGGAAATTGTACTTTAAAATTGCTATTAAATTGAACTATATTTGTTAATATCTTGCTGGAAAGATGTTTTGAATATTTGATTTATTAAGAAGCTACAATATCAGCTGAAGAAATTCTTATTTGACATTAAAATCACACTGATTTTAATCTGTCTTGTGACATTCTCACTGATTAAATTTTACTTTTTGAACTGGAAATCAGGATACCTTAACATGATGAAAATATGAAACTTCTATAATAAGAAAATGGGGACACTTAAAAATGAGTAAATAAATGAGAAAGAAATAGCTGATTATTTATAAATTTTTAATGAGAGTTGGTGAATTGTGCAAATAAAATTTATATTCAGTTCTAATAGACTTTTTGATTACTCCTTTGATCAATTTTTTCTGTACCACAGGGGTGTTGCAGCTGCACCATCTTTTTGGTGATATTTGTTCTTTAAGTGTGATTTTTCTTGTTTTTATATATTGTTTTGTGTTTTATATTCTGTTGTGCTCTAGATTTTACTTAGCACATTTTTGCCTCTTTTTATTCAGTTTTGCTATTCTCATGCCTCATATTGATATTTCCAGATCTTTTATAAATTTTCAGAACTTTTGTAAATGTTGATTAGATTTTTCTTTAATTATGTTTGAAAGCTAGCACTTTCATAACCAACAAACTATGCCTAGGGTTTTCTAAAATTCGGATCTTTTTTAAAAAGTGAGTAAAAACAGCTATCAGCACAGTCTTAGCTGTAAATGGATTTCATTTTAGAGATATTGTATTGCTGATCCCCTGGTTTTCATAAAAATGGGATTCAAAATTTATATTCAGTTATAATAGACTTTTTGATTACTCCTTTGATCAATTTTTCCTTAAAACACATTTTAAGCATAAAATCAATTCGCCACAATTTTTACTCAGCCATACAGCACAGATAGCTGAGTCATATAGCGAATTTATCGAGACAATCTTAGCCAGAAAGTGATTTCAGCTTAGATGAACTGAGCCAAAAAGTAATTGCTGAGAGAAAATTACATTATTGCCGCAACACCCCTGATATATAATAAAGTTAATGAGTACTGAACAGAGTTAATGAGTACTGCTAGAACATTACTCTGTTATTTAATTCCATGTCAAGTACAATGTTGAAAGTTAATTTTATTTGTTAGTATTCACGTACTTACCAGGTGTTTTTTTGTTAAAACATAAGTAAATTAACCAGATAGTTTGTTAGTTTAATTATTTGTTCATTTGTGTTTGAGACATTATAAATTAAAAATCAAATTTAGAACTGATCAGAAAGATATGGCTCATTGGCATTTCAATTAATATACATACATTCATTTTAATTAATAATTTTCTTTAACATTCTTTTAGTTTATTCTTCAGTAAAACACAAAATTCGTTGAGTATCTGAACTTATTAAATGTGGAGCAATATATTTGCCTCATTTACATATTAATTATTTGGAATAAAATTTTAGTAGTTTTTTACCTTTTAGTAAGGATCTTTTTAAAGGTCTAGTCCAGGCATGCCCAACTTGCCTCCCATGGGCCTCATGCGACCCATTTGAAGACTTTTTGAGGCCCAATTGAAGTTTTTAACACTATATCATTTACATTAGAAGTTACAAGTTGAAAATAAGTTGTTATCAAGATAAAAAGCCTTTATAGCAAAGCTTTATGAAAAGAAATTGTGGCCCACCAACCAATTTGGGTCAGGCACCCCTGGTCTAGTCTATGCACAATCATGATCCTAGTTTTGGAAATTTCCAAAAGATTTTTAAAATAAATATGAGTTATGTTTTTCTTCCTACACACACTTCCATGGTTGCATGATTGCACTAAAATTAATGAATCAAGTGTTTCATTCTCAATACAAGTCTTATTTTCACTGGATCATAACTTCAAATTAACCAGATAAAGTGCAGGAGAAAATAATTTGTTTAATGTTTACATGAATATGAAATAAAATACCCTTGCTTTGATATAACAGTTCCACAGACTCATGTCTTGTAGTTACTTTAAATTTGTATATTGGTTAAATAAGTAAAACTTTTAAGGAAATATGGTAAACTTAACACACTATGAATAGTATTTTTTTTTTTTGTCATTTGTTTTTTAAATTTTGATGTCAGTTAAATATTCTCTAAAATAATGTGCATTCATGACTCATATGAATAACAGTTCAGAATGTCATACATATGTTATTTTTGATACACCTGTGAGGTCAATCCATTAAGAAAGAATATTTCTCATAGAATATAATTCTATGAGAAATATATATATATATATATATATATGAGACGTCAGATATTCCAGTAAAGTTCCAGAGTTAAGGCAGGTAAAACAGTTTATTAAACATTATCTTTAAGTTACAATATAGAGTTGAGAAGAGGGGAGGGGAGACGGGTACGAAAATCCGCATGGATTAATCAAGCAGTTCTAGTGGCAGAAGTCTCTCGATTTTCGATGTGCAGGTGTATTTACGCTCACCACACCACGTGGTTTGCGAAGACATAACTCCGCCTCTCTCTTATCTCTAATCGAACCACACACATTTACCAACATGACCCGCATCCGGGGCTACAAAGGCGTGGGGACACGTGTATACTAAAAAGAACACAGAATCAAGGATCTGGTATCTGCCAATTAACTAAAAAAATAAAACATAGCTCCAGAGCGTGCGTGGCAAGTAAGACAGGAAAGCAAAACTTACAGTGAAAGTACCTGCTTGAACAAAACTCAAACTACCTTTTTATACATTACAATATCCCCCGGCAAAAGAAGTCTGACGAGCAATATCATTGAGGTGGCCAGTCTCTCACTTGCGAGTCAGATGTCCTTGCAACCTAATCTTAAAAACTGCGAACTAATCTAATCTTCAATTTTAGACACCTTGAATTTTTCTGACTAGAATTCTGGAGTTAGGTTGTACAACACTTAGGAGGCAGGATGCAGTTTCTAAAAATTAACAAAACATAATTATGCAATAGTACGAAAATCTTAGAATAAACAATAAAACAATGAGTGCGTTCAAATTTTTCATAAATATCACAAGTAAAATATTTACAACCTAGGTGGGATACAATAATACAGTACAACAATATAGTAATATAATTAAACAAAATGGAATAAACATGGCTGACATTCATTTTCTTTAGCAAATACTTACAGCTTTGGCTTGCATGGCATAAAGTGAATGGAATGAAAATAACTTGGAAAAATGGAGTTGGCAAAATGGAGTAACTTTATTTAATGTAAAGGCAGTGTAAAAATGTGCATAGTGTGTAGAAAATTTCGAAAACCATAGCTGTGAAACAGCAGTACTGTCACACAGGTATGGGGTATAGTAAATACCACTTGTAGGCACTTTAAGTTTGTCCAAACTTTAAACTCTCCATAGTATGACAACAAAAATGGGTTCACATGATCCCAAAAATGGAAGACAATTGTCAACTACGAAAGAGAAAACTTCACCATTGCCTCATAGCTTTCAAAAAAGGGGAAGAAATAACTCAATATATTTCCAATTATGTTAAACATTGTTTGACTTGCCAATTTAACAAAAAACCTAAACAGAAGAAATTTGGTTTGTTACAGGCTGTACCTGCTATTGATAAACCTTTTGAATGTCTTTCTATTGATACTGTAGGAGGTTTTAACTGTTGCAATTCAACAAAAAAGTATCTACGTCTAATAATTGACCATGCTACAAGATATGTTTGAGCCTTTCCTTCGAAAAGTGTCACTACTGAAACCTTTGTAAACTGTCTAAAACAAATATTCAACATTCAAGTTCCTCAAAAGATACTTAGTGATAGAGATGCAGCTTTTACTGCTTCGCGTTTTAAAAAATTCCTCAAGAACTACAATACTAAACAACTATTAACTTCAGCTCATCATCCACAGACAAATGGAAAAGTAGAGAGGGTAAATCGATCCATAGTTACTAGATTAAAATGTAAAGTTAACTCTTCGCCTTCTAAAATTCCTTGGCCTGAGTTACTAGAGCAGGTTATTAGTGAATATAATAACACACCTCATTCAGTAACGAAGTTTACAGCTATGTATTTAATGTTTGGGAAATTTCCATATGACTCACCTATTTCGGAAAATACCTATCCTCCTGTTGATGAAGCTCGAAAATTAGCAAAAGAAAGGACAACAGAATTTCATAATAAAAATAAAACATAGCTCCAGAGCGTGCGTGGCAAGTAAGACAGAAAAGCAAAACTTACAGTGAAAGTACCCGCTTGAACAATACCCAAACTAGTAAAACCCAAACTACCTTTTTATACATTACATATATATATATATATAATACTATAGTTTTAATTAAAGTATATATTTTTAATGACCGGACTTATCATAATTATTCCATTAATAGTCTTTTTTTAAATGACTTTCTACAAACAAAATAAATTAAAAATTTTAAAAATGAAGATTAATATTTTGTTTAAAATATGAGTTGTATGAATGCCTGTATTAAGTTTAGAAAATTTTAATCTCTGGGATGTTTAGATGTGTGAAGTTTTTATTTATAAGAATACTTCATACAAAATATCACAGAAGTTGTCTATTAGAAAGACACAGTTTGTGTATGCACATATTTTTATGTTCATGGCATTTGGAGATTTGGATTTTTTGTAAAATAAGCTTTATTTTATTCAATTAACAGTGCTTTTTATTCTTCTACCTCAATGCACTGTATAAATAAGTTCTGTGATATTTTAATTCTTTTAAACTCTTTTGTATTATGTTCATATATAGTGTCATTGTGCAATTGTTATATTTATGTTACATCATTTTTAGAATTTATTTTTTCCTTCCTCACTATTAAAGCAATAAATTATAAATTGTATAATTAGTTTTAAAAGTAAAACTTTGTACTTTTATTTTTTGGTATGTAAATTAACTTTTGGGAATTAGAAAAATGAAAATTTATTGAGCTGATGTAAATGTAGATAGAAAAATAAGTAGCCATAAATCTACCAGTTAAAATAATGTCTATGTAAAACCATGGTTATAATTTTATTATAAAAAAATTTCATATTACTATGAAGCAAAAATGGATTAATATAAATATTTTTCCTCCCAAAGGGTACTTTTTGTATTTATAAAACATTTTCTTAAAGATGTGCAATATTTAATACTCTGCATGATGAACAAAAGTAAACCTCTAAATAAGAAAGTTATAAATTTTTGAGATTGAAATTCCAGTTGATTCCTTGTTAGATAAAATGTTCTTTTTGTAATTTTATTCATTGTAGAAGAAAAAAAATAGTTTATTTGGCTGCTCCAGTTTCTCTTCAGTTTTATAACCAAAATCTCTGAACAGTAATTAATAATTCCATAAGATAAACATTCTAAATTTTGAATGAATTACTTATTTGGGAATATTTTTATGTTGATTTAAATAAAATTATTATTTAATAATTTAGACTAAATCCTTTTTATATGAATAAGATGGCATTAAAATGTAAATAAAGGAGGAACCAATAGTCTATAAAATTTTGTAATTTTCAATACAATTAGTCCCAACTTTAGTGGATTAAAGGGAGTTACAATTATATATGCATACAGACGCACATCTGTGTGTTTTACTCCATTTGCAATATGTATCTGCTATTATGCTGTTGACTGGATTTTTTTTTTAATTGCACCTGGAAAAGTTGAGAAATTTCATTTTACTGAATTAGTAGCAACCCTGTAATAAACGTTTACTATGAGTTACAGCTGAATATCTTTTCAAAATCAGTATTTGAATTCCAGTTTTGCCTTTGTCTTAAAATTCATTCCTGAACATCACTGTTTTATTTATATGTGCATGTTTATATATGGCTTACTGAAAAGAATATGTTGGTTTCATTAATGCAATATTAAACATTTTTATTTAGTTTTTTATGTCAGGAATTAGAAATCATCAATAGAACATATCTTTGAAAGTTATAATAAATATGTTTCTCTCTTCTTCATTTTTTGGGGGTGGGGGGGGGAGACATTGCAGCCTTAGTCTGTTATTTCATGTGCTCTCTTTGCTGAAAAATAATGCATGTTTATGCATGAGTGTGTTGCATATTCAGTAAACATTATATATATAAATTGATGCTACTAAGGACTTTCCAGTAACAGACTATAACATAGATATTAATGTATGCTCTTTTAGCTAATTAATTACTTCTGATGCAAAAATTCTCATTTTAATTTAATGCATTAATAGTTATAAGTATAAATTTTATGTATTTGGTATATTTTTCTTCTGATGTTCAAATAAAAATGGATTTTGTGAACTATTGCTACAGCTGTAAAATATCAGTCATTTGCAATACATGTGCATGTATTGGTGTGCTGATCTAGTAATTTGAAAAATATGCTTTTACATTTAAAATCTGTGAATCCATGAGTTTTTAAAGAATGCATAGGTTTAAAATTATAATTTTTGTAACTATAAAATATCTTTTGATATAGCTGATATTGTTATTTTTCTGTTTTGAAGCATTTCCATTAGCATTAAGCACTCTTGTTACTTATAACATAAATATTATTTACAATAGACCCCCTTATAACATGGTAGATGCATTCCGTGTTATATGAATCCGTGCTGTATGGGCCTGAGCTATACTCTACCTCGAGTGTGAACAGTGTGGTATAATAGCTGCAAAGTGTATTTGCACTCCTTACAAACACAGTGATGTTTAGTGTTGCCAGTCAAAAGTTATATTAATTACAGGAGCTAAAGAGTAATAAAATCAGAATATCTGTCTCATTTTGCCATGCTGCACAAGTCTCTTCTAACATGTTATACGAAAACAATCGCAATTTTTAGGCCATGTTCTACAAATCCATGTTGTTAATCCCGTGTCATAGGGGGTTCTACTGTATTTACCTTTTACTATACACATCTACATAATTTCTTTGATGCTGTTAAAGATTTGCATTACATTTCCCTTCTAAATGCATAAAAATTTATTTGTAAAAGTGTAATATCATGTATCTTATTTTAAAATGTAACAGCTAGTTTCTCTTTAATTTATAGATTCCCTCTCAGCATCACTGTAATATGATTAGAACTTTTGTAAGGGAGCACGTATAGAATTTAACTATAGAATAACAAAGAGTTTGTCCCAGGATCTATTACAAAAGAATTAAACCAAAAGACTTTAAAACAGAAATGGAAAGGCATATCCTTCTTGCTGCCACCCTTCCATTTATGCTCCTTGAGCCCTTTACATGCATGGTTGTCAAATGTACCACCAGTAGTAATTATCTTCTGCTGGTAATCAAAATCAGTACCCCAGGCCCATACAACTTTTTTTTTTCCTCTTTCAAAGACCTCAGTTATTTATTAAATTACACCAGTAACCGAATTTAAAAGAATTCGAAAATGGCTATTATGTCTTATCCTCTAAGAATTCATTATAATTTTTAAAAATCTGTTTTACTTTAGTGCTTGTAATGAACTTGTTACTTCAGCAACCACTATATGCAATTCTTCAGTAGAGTTAGTCATCACTCCAAACTTTTATCATTAGTACTGAATTTGGATTAAATATTCTTAAATTTAAATACATTAAAAATGTTGATTCAAAACATAACATTTTATTTTCAACTATTTGAATATAAAATATAAATTAAACATATGCTTAACACTAAATATACGTTTATTTTAAATCAAGTCATACACTAATGATTCTGAAACCACTGAGTTATTTAACACTCAGAATTATTTGAACCAATCATTCACATGCATAATTTTTCATATCAGCATCAAATATATATTTATACAAATAATGTATTGTAGAAACTTCATAATGTCTATTTTGAAGAAAGACTTATTTATTAAGACACCCAAGAAAAATTAATACTTGGGAAGGGCGCATTTCTATTATGGATGACAACATGTAGTGGTTGGGAGAGGAGGGGAACTGTATGTCTGGGTTACAGGACAGTTTCCCATTACTTTGAAGGTCAGGAAATTTCAAGAATGGAAAAATGAATTTTCATATCAAGTTTAATTTCAGCGTAATAATACATTTAATTTTTAACTTTAAGCACTGTTGCAAAATTATGCATACTGATATATCTTCCTTACAATTTTAGTGAAGAATGTAATATTCATATTTATTATTATTTTATAACTTATTTCTTAAGAAATTTTGACCATTTTCAAAATTTCATCATAAAATGGAATTCAGTTTCATAACAAAAATAATATATTAATTATAAAAATATTTTTTTTTGTAATATATTTATTTGAAAAATAGTGTGTGAAATAGCTTTAGTTTCATTTAATTATAGCTTCATTACGTAAGAAAAATTTATAATTCATTGTACATTTCAATTATCTGTCTCTCATAAATAAGGAAAATCATGTGCTCTCTTCAGTAGTTGCTATGTGTATTCCCTTACAAACAGAACAAATTTATTGAGTTTTTGTAATTAGTAGTGCATGTAACACATTATAAAAATAAAATCGTATGTTTTGTTATGGTTTTGTTATGTTTATATTGTGTAATTAAACCATTTCGTGTGATGTACTAATCCAAAACATACTCATACATTGTTAAATGGGTAATACATACTTGTACAACACAGTTCAGACCTAACCAGGGACCCCATTTCATACTTTAGTCAATTATTTTACGAAATAAAGTATTTTACTTGATGTTAAATAGCTTTAAAATTTATCACTGTTTGTAGATGTAGATTCTAAACTCTTAAATACTCAACATATCAAAATATTTTAAAAAATTCATTTGTATATTGAGCATAGTTAAAATCTGGTAATCCTTTCATTTTGAATTTTATCTATTTGTATTATCTAGTCATAGCATTTGTCTTTGCCAATACATATGACATATAAGCAATCTATTGCAATAATGTATTTTTTTGTTGTTGTTGTTGCATTGTTCAAAAGAAAGCTGGATTCTTTGTTGTAGTGATATTGTCTTATTTCATGCATTTATTGAGTTTGAATTATCTGTGACATTAACATGAATGTAGTTTGTTATTTTTAGTTCAGAAATGTAGAACAAAATTTTACTGTGAGTTGTCAGTGATGTCTGCTTGCCTGAGATCAAATGTTAAAAAGGGAATTTTTATACTATTAAAATTAATAAATTTTCTACTTATATTTATTTAGTGTTTTGATAAAATTACTAAAAGTTTACTTAGAAAGTTAAAATCTAGTTTATCGTAAGCATTCTGTAACTTAGCATATCATTGTATCATTTATTATTTGTGTTAATATTGACTTTTGTGTCTTTTGTCAAAAGTTCTGTATGTAATTTGTTTAATATATGTGTATATATATATTTGTGTGTGTACATCCTAGTCTGTTTGAAAATGGTTTTTCTTAAATTGTTTTATAATTTTTTTTTTTTTTTTTTTTTTTTTTTTTTTTCCTGCTGCACAGTTTAGCAATCAAAACTTGTTCTATGTTCTTTATGTAAAATTATATATTTTAAATAGTCTTATATGGTTATTATGAAAGTGTATATTAACATATATGTATGTATTACACTTATATTAGAGCCTGAATAACTGTTAGAATGTTACATATGCAAGAATATAAATAATGCTTGATCTTGTAAATTTTTGTTAAAAACTTTATAAAAGAACCTCTTTATTTATTGGATTGTTTGTAGCTTCTTAATTTAATTTCTGTTCTTAGTTCCACACATAATACTAAGAAGAACTCTTATTATGTTCATTGGAAATGTATGTCTGTATATATGTATATGAGTTAAAATTAAAACAAAATGATTCTGAAACTATGAAAATCATAACTCAGTTATTTCCTTATTCTATATATGATTCTCTAGTGTTATAGGTTTTGATCAGATACTAAGGACTTTTCATAAGCAATAAAACCAATTTTCTATAGAAATACGAAATGTATAGAAATTTCAACTGCTGTTATAATTAATGCATTTTACCCCCGCCCCCATCTGCTAAGAATAATACAGAAACTCTGGTAGCTATACTGTCTTAATAAAGTGTGGTTGTGATCTAAATAATTTTTCGATATTTTACTAAGCCGTCACTGTAAGAACTATTAATTGTGTATGTGTACAGAATTTTGTCTAAGATATCTATTCAGTAATCAAATGTTATTGTGTTCATTCCCAGGTGCTATTGTGAGTTTTCCCACCCAAAAATTATTTGTTCTTTTTTTAATAATTCTTTCAACCATTAAAATCTGTTCTGTTTCATTAGAAGGAAGTTAAAATTTGAACTACATCAAATGTGTGTGTGTGTAACTCTGATCCCAAATCCAGGTATAAAAAAGAGGACTTTTCGTGTCATGATTATTCAATTGTACATGGAAATTTCCATCCGTTTAGTGAGGTTCTGCTCTTATTTTTCACTAAAACCATCAAGTTGTTTACCTTCAAATTTTAGCCTGAGATTAAAATTTACATTTACATGAAGAAACTGAGTAGCAATTTTTATGTATGTATTACAAACCTATTGTTGTAATGTTCACTAAGTGAGGCTTTAAAAAAAAACGTAAAGGTTATGAAGCAGCATAGTCTATTACCAATTTCATACAGTATGTTTGACAGAGCTTAAAAAATATAAGTACAGTGAATGTAAAAAAATAACTTGGCAGTGTATAAGACTAGAATTGATGACAAATAAAAGTTCAGAATCATTTCATTTATTATAAAAAAAATACTAAAGTTGAAATAACAAAAAGCATTAATCACAGGTAGTTACTAAAAATACATTATTATAACAGATTGGTTTCATATTTACTAAATACACTGGAGCCTTCATTTCTAAAGATAGCTATACCCATCAAAGTTACTTCAAACTTAGGTGTCTCATGAATAGTGGCCAGCTGCATAGTCAGCAGATAGCAGAAAAAAAAAAAAAAAAATCTGGAGTGACTCCACTCGACTTTCCAAACACTTAGGATTAAGTTAATTACCAAGCATTTAAATAAATTTTAATCAATGACTAATTCAAACATACGTACCAAACTGAAACTCAATTGAATGCGCTGTTTAAACTCTAGCACACTTTCATTAATTTCTCCCCATATGCCATAATGTAAAAGAAATCTTTGTTGTAGCCTTGTAGACTAACTATAAGTCCTATACACATCAAAATCAATACCGGTCTTACGATGGCGGTTTATAACATGTATACTGAATTTGAGCTCAATCAAATGTACCGTTTAAATGCTAGCGTACTTTCAAGAATTTCCTCCCATAGGCCATAATGTAAAAGAAATCTTTGTCGTAGCCCTGTAGAAAAACTATAAGTCCTATACACATCAAAATCAATATCGGTCTTGCAACAGTGGTTTATAAGATATATACCCAATTTGAGCTCAATCGAATGTACCCTTTAGGAGCTATCTTGCTCACTCACATACACCCACACACACATACATACATACATCTCATAAAAATAGAATAAATGAATTCAGAAGACCTCAAAATTTGTAAATACACCAAAATCTCGAAGTTGAATTTTTCATGATTACAATACTTTCCTTACATGGTACATGTTCGGAAAGTAGTAAACATTCTTTACTTTTGCACAAATACTTATACTCGCAAAACTACACAGAGAGTGTAAAACTATGGTAACTGCACATGACCAGGAGAGATCATCCCAAAGCAACACATCCGTGGAAGCTTAGCTGCCTGGCGGGAAAAGTGTAAACACGTCATTCAGGAATCGCCCGACATCAAGTAAACATCACAGCTAACAATAAAAAGAACTAGAAGTAATTTCATACCAGGGCTGGGGTGTAGCGCGCTACTTTTTTTAAAAAGTAGTTTGTAGTGTAGCGCGCTACAAAAAATTAGTAGTTTGTAGCGCGTTTTGGAAGCTACTTTTGCCGCGTCATCATTTCCAGTGATTGATATCGTGGTGCAAATTCTCTTTCTTATGACACCAAGCATAGAACTGGAATTGATGCTTGAAAGAATATCCAATCCCTCCCCCGCCCCTCCCAGGGTATCTAGGTATCTATCTGTGCCCTGTGCCCCCGGCATTATATGGGGGCACACACCACACGCACACGAGTGAGGGGAGGGAGGAGTGTCCTGCCTGAAGCCTGACCTTGTACATCTTTTTTCTTTTTATCGTTCTCAGTATTATTTGTAGACTCACTAATCTGCTATAAAGAGGACAAAAAAAAGAAGGAAAGAGAATCCAAAGCTGATCATATTAGATGGGGCCTCGGGGTACTGGGTTACTTGTAGGCAAAGGCACACCCACGGAGGGGCTATGGGGGCTAAAGCTCCCATAAAACTGGGAGTTAGATCTGAAAACCTTTAAAAATTGAAAAATGTCATTAATGAATTAAAACGTTTTATTATTAAAAATTATCTTAACTATTTCTAAAATATTTTTTTACCAAAGGAAAAAGAAAGAGACGTTGGTTTTTAAGTAAATACTTACGGTAAGTGTATGAAATACAGTTAAACTCTACAGTTACAACGTCAGTGAAAAAGTCGGGTATTTACTTATGGCTCTATAACGAGTTATGCTGATAGTGGCCTTGTGTTCTATGGGCGTGTGATATAGAATATTTTGACGTTATAAGGGAATTATTAATATAATCGAGGTCACTATAACCAAGTTCATCAATATTTGTAGTCTTAGCCCCTCCTAAACTAAAATCTTGGGTGCGCCACTGCTTTGGGGCCCTCTTTACTATACCATACTAAGCATTTTAACATATTTTCAGAGTCTCATTATCACACGGACACGCGGGCAATAGCCCGGAGCCCCTTAAAAATAGAGGCCTCGCAAATCTCTCGATTTATTGTATATTAAATTTATATATGCTGCAATAATAATTTTTGTTAAGCTAAATTTCCTTTATGATACTGTTACGAATTTTCGGGGCAACCCGCTGCTCTGGGGCTTAAAATGGTTTAAAATTCGTATTCTACGCTTCAAATAGATAAATTTTGCTTTCTGTTGCATCAAAATCGGCCAATTAGAACCGGAGATACGGAGGTTTCGCTTTCCCATATGTTTTTCTATGGGCTTCTAGAAATCTCGAGAAATATTAGTCCTAGAGCTTAGATCTCTTCACTTTTGAGGACTTATTTTTGACGCCAAATTTGGCGATATTTCGCCAAAAGTCGCCAAGCTTGGCGACTTTTTGGTCATTTGGCGCGATTTTCCCAATGGGGCCTGGAAGTTGTTTTTCCTGCATTAAAAACGCATAATAACCTAACATTTCTCTTCTATGACGTAATCAAAATTCACGCTTTATGTAGAACCCTCGAGAAATTGACTTTTCTGGAAACCTCTTGTACCTCCTGCGTCGGCTATTTATAGGAGCGGGCATCGCCCCGAAGTCAGTCAGTTGCGAGTTGAACATTCAATGTGTGAAGAGCTCTGAGTACGCTTGTTTTGTGTGAACTGATAGTGCTATAGAAGCTTTGTTTTAGCTTGCTTTGTGAAGCTGTTTTTAAAGTGCTGTGTGTAAATTCTTCATTGCTGTGTCTTAAGGGATAGTGTACTATATCCCTTGAATATTTCCACGGAATTTTAGCCTGTAAAAGTGACTTATTTTGTGTGAGAAATACAGCATTTGTGAGAGCTTCTGATCCAAGCGGATTGTTAAAAGCACTGTACTGCTAGATTGTGCTTGTGAATTGTGTACAGCTGATTGTTCTACGAAGTTCTAGAAGCAATAAAGTTTGTGATCCATCCTGACAAGAGACTTTTTACTTGAACTTTATACACCAACTGGACTTTAGAACGACGAACCCCAGGAGTAGCCGAGTAATTCCGCAACATTTGGTGTCAGAATCGGGGTTCTAAAGAAAGACTTTAATTTTCCAGTTTATGGTTTTGACTAGACAAAAAATGGAAGAACAACTTCAAAAGCTCATGAATATGATGCAGGAAATGAAATCCGGACAAGATGAGATGAAAGCCGGACAAGACGAGATGAAAGCCGGACAAGAACAGATGAAGGCGGATTTAGAGAAGAAAATTGAAGCCGGACAGTTCGATTTAGAAAAGAAAATTGTAGCCGGACAAGTCGAGACGAAAACCGGATTGGACGAATTAAAGGCTGCGCACAATGAAATGAAAACAGGATTGGAGGAGTTAAGAGCCGCACACGACGAGATGAAATCAGGACTGGAGCGGAAAATAGAAGCCGGGCTAGAAGAAATGAAATCCGGACTGGAGAGAGTAGAGACAAATCAAGAAAATATGGAGAAGAGAATGTCGCTCCTGGAAGAAAGTCAAGCGAAATACGAGGAAAGAATTGAGGAAAAGATCGATCACAAGCTAGAAGAAAAACTGGACAGTTTGGTAAAGCTGGGAAAGGTACCAGAAAACATCAGGTTGTCGTCACGCCACCCAGCAGTGAAACTAACGCCTTATGACGGAAAGACTCCCTGGGAAGCTTACAAGACCCAATTTTCGATCGTCGCCACAGCCAATGGTTGGAGCGAGTCCGAGAAAGCTAATCAACTGGCCGCTTCCCTTAGCGGAGATGCAATTAATGTATTGCAAACTATCGGAGTGACGAAGATAGGAGATTTTGACGCCCTTGCCAGTGCCTTGGAGATGAAATTCGGAGAGAAGTGCCAGAAAGAATATAGTAGAATCCAACTTAAGTCAAGGATGCAGAGATCTGGCGAGACCCTTCAAGAGCTGGCTTCGGACATAGATAGGCTGTGTCATCTAGCCTACATGGACCACCTTGATAATGTCCGAGAAGAAATGGCGGTGCGACATTTTATTGAAGCCATCCGTGATCCAGAAACCCAAAAGTCACTTATGTTGGAAGATTATCAGGATTTGAAATCTGCTCTCGTCTTCGCAATGAAGCTAGAAGCAGCTCAACGGGCCGTCAGGAAAGATCGGCATGCTGTTAGAGCTGTCACGGTCCAAGAGGGAGCTGGCAAAGACACACAGAGCGTCGAGAACAGATTGAAGAGAATTGAAGATCTCATAGAGCGAAAATTAAGATCCGATAGAACGAGAGATGGCCCAAAGAAAGTAAAATGCTGGAAGTGTGGCGTCGAAGGCCATGTACAAAAGTATTGTGGTCGAAAGTCTCATGACCAGCAAGAGAATTAAAAAAAACAAGAAGGAGGGAAACTAGGAGGTGGCCATCTCGCGGGGCGGAGGTTGCCAGGTAGTCAAAAGCCCCACCTAAAAGTCTTGCAGATTTCATCAGTGAATGGCGGCAGTAATGGACTCTTCGTACTGGGATACGTTAATGGTTCTCCATGCCACATGGTGATTGATACTGGCGCGAACGTAACCATCATAAGGACGGATCTGGCCAAGAAATTAAATTTGAAGATTATCTGGACTCCGCCCTCGCTGACCCTCCAGACTGTGACAGGTGACAAGATCGAAGTGGGCGGAAAAGCGCAAGTAGAAATCACGTTTGGAAATGCCAGATACGACCATGTGGTATATGTCGCCAATATTACAGACTCTTTTATTCTCGGACTCGACTTTTTAAAATCGCACAAATTTAATTTGGACTTTAAGAATAATGAGCTTCGTTCAGACTCAGAAGAAATAGCTGCGTTCGATATTAAAAATGAAACTATTTTACCTGTACAGCAAATAATAGCCCAGACTGATATCACTCTACCTCCCAGAACTGATTCAATAATTTCTGGAACAGTAAAAGAAAGCAATAAATTCCGTTTTGGATTAATCGAACACCCAAACAATAGTAATTCCGTCAGAGGAGTACTTGTGGGAGCAACACTTGTGGACTTGTCGAGAGCAGAAATTCCAGTTAGAGTAGTAAATGTGACGGACAAGTCGAAGGTGATAAAGAAAAATGAAGTGTTGGCGACATGCACTCCTGTTACCTGCATTAATAAGAACATCAGCAAAACGACAGCTAAATCTTCCGAGTGCCTGACGAAGGAATTAATACAAGACGTGGAGTTAACGGCAGAACAGAGAAGCGCTGCGGAGAAAGTAATAGCCGAATTTGAAGACCTCTTCTCCCGTACTTCGGGTGACTTTGGCCGTACGAGCTTAACTCAACATAGGATAGATACAGGCAGCCATTCTCCCATCAAGCAACATCCTAGGCGGCTGCCGTTTGCTAAGCAAGAAGAGGTGAGCAGACTTTTAGAGGAGATGCAGCGTGATGACGTCATCGAGCCATCGACTAGTCCGTGGGCCTCGCCGATTGTTTTGGTCCGGAAGAAGGATGGTTCCACCCGCTTCTGTGTTGACTACAGACGTCTGAATGACATTACCAAGAAAGACAGCTACCCTCTTCCCAGGATAGACGACACTTTGGACACTTTATCGGGAAACGAATGGTTTTCCACTCTGGATCTGAAAAGTGGTTACTGGCAAGTGGAAATTCATCCCGACGACCGTGAAAAGACTGCGTTCACCACGGGACAAGGATTATGGCAGTTCAAAGTTATGCCTTTTGGACTCTGCAACGCACCTGCTACATTCGAGCGACTAATGGAGACAGTGTTGAGAGGACTTTCCTACGAAGCATGTCTCGTTTATTTGGACGATATCATCATCGTCGGAAGGACTTTCGAAGAGCATCTAGAGAACATGCGAAAGGTGCTGCAGAAATTAAAGGAGGCGAACTTGAAACTGAGTCCATCGAAGTGCAATTTGTTTCGTCGGGAAGTACGTTACCTCGGGCACATAATATCCGCCCACGGAGTCCGAACCGATCCCGAAAAGACGTCGCAGTCCAGAACTGGAGTCGTCCCGAGAATATCCACGACTTAAGAAGTTTTCTCGGTCTGTGTACTTACTATCGAAAATTCGTGAAGGGCTTTTCTCAAATTGCAAGACCTCTTCACAAATTGACCGAGACTGGACAGAAATTTCTATGGACTGAGGAATGTGAGGACGCATTCAACGAACTAAAGACGGCTTTAACATCTTCGCCGATCTTGTCGTATCCTCACCCTGACAAGTCATTTATCCTGGACACAGACGCAAGTAAGGAGAGTGTCGGAGCAGTTTTGTCCCAGGAGATAGATGGCCAAGAACACGTCATTGCTTACTGGAGCAAATGCCTTTCGAAGGCAGAACGTAACTATTGTGTTACGAGAAAGGAACTCCTTGCTATCATTAAGGCCGTGGAGCACTTCCATCATTACCTGTACGGCCGAAAGTTCCTGCTCCGAACGGACCATGCCTCTTTAACCTGGCTTCTAAATTTCAAGAATCCGGAGGGCCAAATAGCCAGGTGGATACAGCGATTACAAGAATATGACATCGAGATACGTCATCGGAAAGGGGCATCTCATGGAAATGCAGATGCTTTGTCGAGAAGGCCCTGCATTGACAGTTGTCGCTATTGCTCCAGGGCAGAGAAAAATTACCATCTGAAACATCCCGTTGTCCGCCAAGTTACATCATCGGTATCATCTCAAGATCCCTGGAGTGACGAAAATGTTCGGGCGGACCAATTAGCAGACAGCGACATCAAACCTATTGTAGAATTTATGGAAATATCCAGCGCTAAGCTCAGTTGGCAAGAAATATCATCTTACAGTCCGGCAACAAAACAGTACTGGGCTTTATGGGATTCGCTTCGCCTGAGGAATGGAGTCCTGTATCGTAAATGGGAGTCGGACGACGGCAAGATGCTCCGATGGCAGTTAGTACTCCCTCGTTCGAGGATTCCGAAGGTTCTAGAAGAACTTCATAATGGCTTAACTGGAGGCCATTTTGGCGTAATGAAGACCCTGCAGAAAGTTCGCGAGCGCTTCTACTGGGTTAGGGCTCGAGGCGACGTCGAAAAGTGGTGTCAAGCTTGTGACGCCTGTGCCGCCCGTAAAGGCCCGAAGAAACGAAGCCGTGGAAGACTACATCGTTATAATGTAGGAGCGCCTTTTGAGAGGATTGCACTCGACATCCTGGGACCTCTTCCGCGAACTTCGGATGGCAACAAATACATCCTAGTTGTCATTGACTACTTCTCTAAATGGCCCGAAGCGTTTCCAATTCCCGATCAAGAAGCTACGACCGTAGCAGAGGTACTGGTGCAAGAATGGATTTCCAGATATGGAACCCCTCTGCAACTTCATTCCGACCAAGGAACGAACTTTACCTCTGCAGTCTTTAAAGGACTATGCCAACTTCTCGGAATGGACAAAACCCAGACTACGCCTTTACACCCACAATCCGACGGCATGGTGGAGAGGTTCAATCGTACAATTTTGAACAACCTCTCGCTTCTGGTATCTAGGAATCAAGAGGACTTGGACAAGAAACTCCCCCTCTTCCTGCTGGCCTATAGGAGCGCCGTCCATGAGACTACCGGCTTCACACCTTCCCAGATGCTGTTCGGCAGAGATCTTCGTCTTCCCGCCGATCTAGTGTTCGGCCGCCCTCCAGATGCGCCTTCATCGCCAGAGGAGTACGTGGAAAACCTTCGGGCACGGTTTGAAGATGTACATCATTTTGCTCGGGAGCGGATCAACCTGAACACGGAAAAGATGAAGACTCGCTACGACACGAAGGCTACGGGACACGAGTTCAACGCAGGTGACAAAGTTTGGCTATGGAATCCTATTCGACGGAAAGGCCTGTCTCCCAAGCTGCAATCGCCGTGGGACGGTCCTTACACAGTCCTAAACCGGCTGAATGACGTCATCGTACGGATTCGTAAGTCACCAAACTCGAAGCCAAGAGTTGTACATTACGATCGGCTAGCCATCTACCGCGGTTGTAATTAGCTCAGACCATGGTCACTATCGCGTAATTCCTCTTTCATCTCTCATTTCTTTCCTGTCTTTCCCTTCTCTTCCTCTTTCCTCAACTCTCTTTCACTACCTACACCATGTTTAGTGTACATATTTGTAAAATATTGGTTTTTATTAATGTGTATTTGTTTATTACATTTATTGCTTATTAGTGTAATTGTTTATTATGTATATTATTTATATATTAGAGTGCATTTGCTTACTGTGTTTATTGATTATTTGCTTAAATTATGTTGTTAAGATTTGGTTAAAGGTTGGACACTGTATATTTGTGTGACTTCCTAACCGGGGATTGTACTGCCCGGGACGTGCAGTCCTTGGGAAGGGGGCAATGTTACGAATTTTCGGGGCAACCCGCTGCTCTGGGGCTTAAAATGGTTTAAAATTCGTATTCTACGCTTCAAATAGATAAATTTTGCTTTTTGTTGCATCAAAATCGGCCAATTAGAACCGGAGATACGGAGGTTTCGCTTCCCCATATGTTTTTCTATGGGCTTCTAGAAATCTCGAGAAATATTAGTCCTAGAGCTTAGATCTCTTCACTTTTGAGGACTTATTTTTGGCGCCAAATTTGGCGATATTTCGCCAAAAGTCGCCAAGCTTGGCGACTTTTTGGTCATTTGGCGCGATTTTCCCAATGGGGCCTGGAAGTTGTTTTTCCTGCATTAAAAACGCATAATAACCTAACATTTCTCTTCTATGACGTAATCAAAATTCACGCTTTATGTAGAACCCTCGAGAAATTGACTTTTCTGGAAACCTCTTGTACCTCCTGCGTCGGCTATTTATAGGAGCGGGCATCGCCCCGAAGTCAGTCAGTTGCGAGTTGAACATTCAATGTGTGAAGAGCTCTGAGTACGCTTGTTTTGTGTGAACTGATAGTGCTATAGAAGCTGTGTTTTAGCTTGCTTTGTGAAGCTGTTTTTAAAGTGCTGTGTGTAAATTCTTCATTGCTGTGTCTTAAGGGATAGTGTACTATATCCCTTGAATATTTCCACGGAATTTTAGCCTGTAAAAGTGACTTATTTTGTGTGAGAAATACAGCATTTGTGAGAGCTTCTGATCCAAGCGGTTTTTAAAAGCACTGTTCTGCTAGATTGTGCTTGTGAATTGTGTACAGGTGATTGTTCTACGAAGTTCTAGAAGCAATAAAGTTTGTGATCCATCGTGACAAGAGACTTTTTACTTGAACTTTATACACCAACTGGACTTTAGAACGACGAACCCCAGGAGTAGCCGAGTAATTCCGCAACAATACCTATATCATAATTGTGTAACAATAAAAAGGCTTCGAGACTTATATTTTCCGTTCTTCTAACTCAATGATAATGGTTTCTAAGACTAGATTAATAAAATAGAAATTAAAGGCGTTTTTGAAAACTTAGGCCATATGTACTTATCATAAAATATCCATTAGTTAGGACTTTTTTTTAAATATATATATATTATGATGAAGCAAAGAAAATTTTCTGGCAGACGGAACTTGGCGCACACATACGCTAATAATATAAATAAATTTAAAGAAATGTTAAAATCAATTTTAAATGCATAGTCTTGTTCTAAATGACTATAAATACATGGGTAATTTTTAATTCAATTTTAGAATTATTTGAAAATGTTTTATTTTTATGCTGGGAAAATAGAAAACAATCAAAAATAATTTAAATGCCTGTAATAGTACAGAGGCCCAAAATAACCTCTTGCCCCGGGGCCCCATCTAAGTATGATCAGGGTCAGCATATTTTTGACCGCTATTGCGTTTTTGCAACAGAAAACATTTTGAAAACTTCCAACATTGAATTTTAAAAAAATTACGTACATATACTTGAGCAAGATTATATAACCAAGAATAATTTTTATTTTAATATTTTATCCATTTGTATTATTAACATTATGTACATTAAGTATGGGATGAGGGCCGTATTTATGGGAGGGCAACCGGAACTGCAGCTCCAGATCCTCCACAAGGAGGAAGCCCCCACAATAGACATCTTTACATAAAATTTCCTAACGAATATCGAACTCGGAAATCCAATCCTGGACTTCTAGGCTATGAGTTAACGGCGAACCCACTTCGCCACACTTGTCTTCGAAAAAATTCTTAACTTGTTTGAGAAATAATTAGGGGCCACCACTCCTTTGTTGCCCCAGGGCGTCCACACCTCTAAATCCGGCACTGTCTGGCATGTTTATTTCTACAAGGCGCTCAAGTTTAGCGTGGTAGAAAATTTTCCTGGACCGACAAAAAATTTTCTTCTTTAAAACATAAAACACAAGGCACTGGTACTCTGGGTAAAAAAATGGCATTTCAATTTACTGTACTTTGATCAAATCGTGTTCACCATCCAAAAAATGTCTCCCAATTGATCTAGTGATGGACAACAATACAACAATAACTGTTACAGAGGAAATTGTTTCATTTTGATTATTATCATTATTTCAGTATATATGAATTTTGAATCTATATTATTGGGATACTTGGGGACGCGGGCTAGCTGTCCCCCCTCCCTTGTCAGTGTGATAATCTGGGGGAACGCCAGAGAGAAATCAGAATCAGAACACTTGCATTTGCATTGATGTCTCTAGTCTGACTGAGAGTGTAAAAGAAAAAGTAGCTGCATTTAACTTCATATTAAGCCAAGGCCAGTTGGCGGATCCAGAGGGGGCATGTGCACTTCCCAGATGAATCAAGTTTAGACCATAAAAATTGATTTATTTTGGAAAATAATGTATGTAAGGTTTGAGTTTTTGAAATATCTATTTCTGTGCATAAAAGTGAGCATTTTTTGCTTTTGAAAAGGAATTTTACATATCTTTAAATAGCATGCTTTTGTGTCATCATTAATTTTTTTTCTTCTTTTTTGCACCCCTAAATACAGTGTAGTGTCCACTTGCCCACTGTTGAGTGTCCTGCATTCCGTGAACTCGATATCCTTCCAAAGCTGGAATTATATATAGTCAGTCCTCGCAATTAGCGAGCGCCCCCCCCCATCCCCTCTCACAGAATTCAAAGGAATTGTGTGAGAGGGGATTCTTGAATTCTGTGGGAAGGACTTGCAGGGGGCAATACAGCTTCGTTTTACAACTTCCTGGTTTACACCAGCCCAGAAAATTACTGAGAAAGCAATGAAAAGGAAGAAAAACTCCAATTATACCCCTTGAACCTGAACCTATAATGAATCAGCATTTTCTAAATTCGTTCTCAAACGTGAACTGCTCACCCATTTATTGTTGTCTTTTTTTTTTTTTTTTTTTGGGGGGGGGGGAGTGACGTTGCGCTCAAATTTTTATTTTAACTAGGTTAATGTGACTTGTAAATATATAATTTTGTGAATAGTGTTTAAGTTTCTATATTCTATGTATGTTTAAATTTTATTTAATGAGTACAATTACCAAAATGGGCCTAAATCAAAGAACCGAAGGTATGTTTAACTTATGTGTATATTTTTTTCTCTTTCTTAAATGTAATATAAAACCAAAAATAATTGAACAGTATGTAAGATATTACAAAAATTAGTTTTATGCGTGATTCCCCCCCCCCCCCCGAATCTCGATGAAAGTGAAAATTTATTTTTGTAATAGTTATAGTATTTTACGATCTCAAAGAAAACAGCAACAAATAAGAATACGAGTTTTGTTTTAAAATATAAGTAGCCGGATTATCTAAATACAAATTTAATGATTTTTTCAAAATCGCTTTTTTCCCAAAGGGGGTTAGGGGGCAAAACGGGTATTTCAAAAATTTTTAATATTGATTTCATATCTCAAATTAAAAAAAACAGACATTCACAGGATTTTTGTTTGAAAATATAAAAAAAACAGGAAAAGCGGAAAAAAAATTGGGTGATTCTTCGAAATTTACCTTGAGGGGGTGGTGTCAAAATGAGTTTTTCACATATCTTTCATATCTTACAGGAGAAAAAAACAGATATTAAGATTTTTTGCTTTATTTTTTTTTGGGGGGGGAGGGCGGCAAAATGTTTTTTACATATATATTTAACATATCCTTTGTATTAAAAAAGAACATTCATATGATTTTTATTTTAAAATACAACAAAAAAGAATATCTAAAAAGAAATTTTAGGAAGGGGAGGGGATAGCAAGTTGGCAAAACAAAGAAAAACAAATGAAGTATAAGATTTTTATTTTTATTTTGCTTTAAAATGTAATAAACAAGAACGTCTAAAAAATGTTAGGATTTTTTTGTCGCCCTTATGGGGGTGAGGAGGGAGCCAAAACATGTTTTTCAAATATCCTTCATATCTCAAAGGCTAAAAAAAAACATATATTCTTTATTTGTTAATGAAATATTTAGATTAGTTAAAATATGTGTTAATTTAAAAAAAAGTTTTGCTATGTCACTTTCTTCAAACATTCAACTGTCAATATACGTCAAAAAATAGTAAGGCTGTCTTAGCCCCCCCCCCCCCAGAATATACATTTTGTATGGCAAAATTGTTACATACGTAGCTCTAAACGACACATTTAGTGGCGTAAGCTGTCCTCCCTTCGCAAATAAATAAAGCATTAGCTTTTAAAATGAAATGTCGTTAATTTAAATATACAAGTACAACGTTGTGCTCTTACCAAAACATAGGAACTAAATTAATTTGGCAAGCCGTTACGTGATCTTCCTTCTTGACACAATGACACCCTCAATTATTGAATCGTTTCTTTATACAACTAGTCCCACCAGTAGTGTATGAAGACTTCCTTCAAGGAGGGGGGGTGTTATAGACATAACTTTGTATTAAAATGCGTAATATTTAAGCTAAAAAATGAAAATTTATGGGTATTAATTACCCATATACCCATAAAAAAATCCAATTATTTTTTATTTATTTATTTATTTTTAACTTTTTTGGTTCTGATGATTTTTCTCAAGCTTTCAGAGCTCACTTTCTCAATTTATTTTTATCATAGAGGTATTAAAACTGAATTAGTTTCAACAATACTTCAATAATTAGCAGTAGTTGTCAGTAGCGTATATATAGGCTTCCATTTCGAGGGGAGGGGGACGATTCGGTATTTTAAACTTTATTATTCTAAAGTTAAAAGAAATGTTTCAAAATACCTCCTTTTAAATAATTGCTTTACATTTCTTGAGCCGGCCCGCCGCCCTCCTCAAACACTCCCCTGGTAGTTGTTTATTAGAGCAATAGTTTTTTTCTAATTAAGATATCAATAGTTTTCTCTAATTAGGATATAAATATCCTTAAATATGAATGTAATGCAAACTGAATCTGTTAGCAAAATTTGTCTCCTAAAAGTAGCGACTACATTTCAAAAGTAGTGTAGCTAACTACATTTTTCAAAAAGTAGTTGTAGTTGTAGTTAGCTACCTTTTTCGAAAAGTAGCGGTAGTTGTAGTTCGCTTAAAAAAAAAAAAAAGTAGTTTTTCCCACCACTGTTTCAAACAGAAGCTTTACTATTCTGCAGATATGTCCAAGAAATGTTATTTTTGATTTAGGAAAGATGATAAATAGTTTTTAAAAGGTAAGTAAGATTATCTATTATTGACAAGAACATGGCTAGTATTGTAAGGGCTAACATATAGTTATGTATTAATAAAATTTAGGACATATACGAGTATGTTTAACACATAAAATGGGTAAATGTGTATCTGATAAATAAGGTGACCAGTTTCAATACTCCATAGCGTGAATGTTCTTTACACTTAATATGCTGTGTTTCAGCAATTAATATAATTAGTCAGTCATTCCACGTCAAATCGAGTACAAAATTGGAAAAAGTTCACAATGCCATTTCGGATTTTCCTCAAATTTTGTGTAAATGATTTATAGAGTACGATAACTCCAAATCTCAATTTGAAGGTTCTATGATAATTAATTAGAGAAATTAATTATGCAAATTTTTAGGTTTTCTGCAAGATATGCCATTTTTCTCTGAATTTCTTAAATAACTCATTACTTGTAGAAGTTACTGAAGTGAAAATTTGTTTCTTAGGGTAACTTTTTAAGCTGATTCCAAAAATGTCATCAAAATTTGCGTATTTTTTATAGTTTATGCATGACCATTGCATTTTCCAAAAAACCTCATGAATTTTTTTGGTATGTTTGACCAGAAGTACATAATTTAAATTTTTATATGTTGTTAAGATGGTATGTCACTACACCCCAAAAAAATTTTATCTTAGCTTTCTGCTCCAAAGCTGAGCAAAAAAATTATTGAATTTTCATGTGACTTTTAGTTTATTGGGTCTAGTAATAAGTTTTAAAGAGTGTGTCAAAGAAATGAATACCCAATAGTACCTTTATTCGTCAAAGTAATTTCCATTATTTCCCAGCACCCACTGCCAATGGTAAGGTAGTACATGGATGCCAGCAGCATAGAAGGATTCATCTTTTGATGCGATGAGGTCATCAATTGATTTTCGTGCTTCGTCCACTGTGGGTGTGGGGAAGCATACTGAAGACAAGGCATTGTTCATCGACCAAAGTAGATGATAGTCTACAATAGTCTCCTACTATATAATTAGTTACTGATCTAATGATGATCGTGTGTCTCCCGCAAAAGTTGATCTAAAAGTCGCCAACAGTGCCGACTTTTGTGATAAATCACCAAATATCGTGCAAAAAGTTTCAAAAAATGAATCCAGCTTAGTGGTATTTTCATTATTTAGCAGGAAATACAAAAATCTCTAATGTGATAATATTAAGCTATGACGATTTCAATGGGAATTTTGAAAATTCGTTACTCGCGCTTAAATGAACAAATTTAGTGAGTTGTGTTGTGTTAAGGCAAGTTACGCTTTTAATAATGACTGCCCACAGCACGTAATGCCATATGGAAATCTTTTGGAGGCTCCTGTAAAAGAACTACATAAATGCTACGCACAACCTTTTCAGTAGCATACCTGTAATCGTACGTAGGAATAAAATATCTAAATGCTTTAGTGATCTATGCATATTTACTGAAGGTAGAGTTCAGACAGACAAACCGAAATTGTGAACACGAGGGGGGGGGGGGTCTATCTGCTCCCTTTCAAAAAATACTCTCCACAAGACACTTGTGTGCTAGGAATGGGGGAAGGTTGGCATCTCCTGAATATCGGCACCCCTCAGACATTGCTGAAACGACTGGCGAGAGGGCTTGCTTGGACGTGCGGGTAGGGGCAGACGGAATCCCAATACAAGAACTAGACTTTTCTACCTTCCAGTTTGACAGGGGAAAACACGAGTGCGCTCAGGGAGAAATGCATTAGAAGATGGGTTCATGGGGAAAGGGACTTCCACGTTTTAAGCAAGCGTTCCCAGCAAACACAGCCCTATCGGATAAGTTTTGGGCCGACATCGGCATGCCGACGCAGAATGTGCCGGGGCGATATCGCTCAGCCGGTGCCGAAAACGACAAATTTACGTCCGCCTGGGCGTGTGTCGGGCCGAAAGGATGGGGTGGTTTTGGATAGGTGTCGGCAAAAACGACAACGGTGTCGGCCCAGCCCTATGCCATCTTTGAACCAAAGCCATAACGTTTTTGGTGCGGTATCGGCAACGACAAAATATCGAAAACCGGCCAGCACCTTACATATTTACAAAATACCGCAATTAGTTTCATAATTAGTTCTCTAGGACAGTAACAGCCCATTACAGTAATAATATATAAGTTATTAATATATAAATAATTTTCCACCACTGGGAGTAATTTTGTTAAAAATACTTAGCTAAATCAATAAAATTATTTGTTTTTTAAAAATGTTTGATTAAATTAAAAGCTTTTTCTGAAACTAAGGGTATTATTTGAAGAATTAACCAATATTTGTTGAATCACCAACTAATTTCGGTTAATTTCACAAAAAGCTTTCCTTTTTAATTTCATCATCCATTTTCCTGAAAGCATACAAATATTTTTTGATTTTACTAAGTATTTTTAACAAAATTAGTCCCAGTGGTGTAGTCATTCATATGATAATAATAATAATAATCATTACTTTTAATGGGTTGATTGTTGCAGTAGAGAACTAATTATAGAATTAATTATTAATAAACCCATGTTTATTATGAGAAAATCACTTATTTCGTTTAAATATTTTATTTTATATTACTGAACTTTTATTTTATGAGCAGTTCCTCTTACCCACAAAAAAAAAAAAAATTTACACTATTTGTTAAGAAATATAAACTTCAAGCAAAGATCTATTTTCATATTTATGTACTTTTATATTTCATTGTATAATCTTCTTTCTAAAGAAGAAAATAGCTTTTTGTAACAATTTTTCCCCTGTTGAATACAGACTTGCTAAGTTTCCAAAATTGAAAAACCTCCTATTTTTTCTAAGTCAAAAAGCTTGATATTTTTTATGCAGATATTTTCCGATTAAAATACACATATATTGAATGCAGATACAATTTGAGTCTTTTCTTAAGTGAGATTAATGTCAGTATAAACAGCACTGTTTTATTCCTTATTTTTATGATCTAAATAAATTTTAAAATTTAAAAAAAAATCTGAAAATAAAGATCCTTAAAAACAGATACAAGGAACTATCTATAACTAAAAAATGTGATACAATAAACGTTGAAAATTGGAGCTAGCACAATGTACAATAAATAAATAAATAAAGAAATTGTTTAACCCCATGTACCTTATAAAGAAAAACAAAATAATTTTTAATGCAATAGTTAGATAAATATTTCACTTACTGTTGTTGGAGCTTACCGTTGTTACCAAGTTATATAGGGCTAACCAAAAAGATTAAAACAATGTTAAAGAACTTAATTATTCATTTAACAATCGTCTTAATCCAATTAGTCTTAGTGAAAAATATTTTTTCTTGTCTCTTTACTTTTCAATCCGAACACGAAAGCCAGGAAACTGGAAGTCTTCCTTTACCTCAAACTCTCAATACTCTCATCTCATCATATCCAAACATAATAAACAACTAACAAAACAACACTGACAGTAAGCGCTATCAGCATTGCTATCCGCAGCTGTTAAATAGTTCGTAACGTATGTTTGGCTTGGGGAAAAAAACTAAGATACTTTTCAACTGTTAAGGTCTGAAATAAAGTTTATATTTCATGTTCGGGTTATTTGAGTGAAATAATTAAAAGAATTTAGAAATTAAGTGTGAAAAAAAATGATAAGTAAAGCTTCCATAGCATGCCAAACTTAGGTATTGGCGAGAATGTACTTTGTTGATTTCTTGTAACCCCGTGTTTCACGGTTTCACACGCCTAGCGTAAGGGGGTAGGGTCGTGGGGTCACAAAATCTCTGTGCTTTTCCCCATGCTGGGCCAAAAAGAAAAACCTGTCCACCACGATTCCAGTCGGCTGTACTCTTTTTAAATGCTTTCTGGATATTTTAGGGCTTATATTATTTATTTAAAACGTTTATTTATTTATTTTTATTTTTAATGCAATACAAAATATTTTATGCAAAAAAGGTATTTGTTGAAAAAAAGTAAATAGTACTTTCCCCCATATATATATATATATATATATATATATAAATAAATGAGAGTATTATATATATATATATTGCTTTATTTTATTCATATATGAGGTTCAATATTTGATAAGTTATCCTTCTAATTATTTATATATCGTCATTCTTGCGTATTTCAGCATGTTTGTTTTTTTTTTTATCTTAAAAGTTTAATAAGTTATATGCCTTATAAAGAAGGGAAAGGGAGCTTTATAAGATATAAATTTATCTTATAAAACTGTAAAAAAATTAATCAAGTAACTTTTACATTATAGTATAAATGACTTTTTCAAATTTCATGACAGTTGATAACGACTAAAGTGTGAATTTCTAGGGTTCCGGCCTACCGCGCGGCTGTTTTCTCCAGATGTAACGTGAATTTGGGTTAAAACCCCTTACAAAGTCCTCCGCCAAAGACATGCCTTAAGTAAGCAGACAGCTCTCGTGTAGATCTGTCTTAACAACAAAACCTAAATAATTTTCGTGACAATTTACAGTGAAAGTAAAAAGTTTAATATTTTTAATATTAAATAAAAATCATAATCACTTCCAATCCCTATTACTGTCTGAGCGTGTCCAAAAACCCTGACCTACGGTTTTCTTCTTTAAATATTGATCATAGACATTTAGAATAAATTACAATGTCACTTTATGGTATCGAATAAAATTTTCATCAGAATTAGAAATGAAAATTTGTTTAAAAACATTACAATTACACTAGCATTTAATTTAGAGGTTTTTTTAATGCCTCATTCGTAGCATAATTTAATTTTTTAAAAAAGCATCTTCAAAATAACAGCACTAATGTTTAAAATGAATATTTTCAAAAACAAAAATATTTATATATAAATATAAAGTCGTGACCAAAATTGTGGACACTTTAGGAAATTTTTAGGTTTTTAAATTTGTATGCTAATAGGATGTGTTAAGTTTCGCAATATCAAATTCATACAGCATTTTAAAGAGAATTTATAACTAATTTCAATGCACAAAACTAAATTTAAATATGTTCACTAGAGTAAAAGTTATAGTTACTTTAATCTGAAAAACAAATACAGTGATGAAGTGAATTGTAATTTCTAACTTTCCAAGTCAATCACTGTTACTTTTCTGAGCTTGAATAATCTCTCGTCAGCTCAATAAAACATCGATGCGAAGCTGTAATAAAAAATTAAGACTACCCTACGAACTGCTGATAACTCACTGCAATCTTCAATATCTAATGCATCTCGATAATTATCTCTGTTTAACTTCCTTTGTACTAAAAATATTTTAATTTTGTTTTTTTGAATATAAATCGCTATTAAATTATCTCTAAAGTGATGTAAAAGAGTTAGCATTTTGTGGAACATAACATTTTTTTATACGCATACGAACTTAGAAAAAAAAAAGCTTCTAGAAATGTCCACAATTTTGGCCACCACTGTATACTTATAAATTATTCATTATTCTAATAATTATTATTTAAGACCTAAAAGCTAACAAGATAAATTGCTATGAATCAGAATAAAATCTTGCACTTATAAAAATAAACCAGTAATAATAAGCCGTAGTTGGTTAGAAATCAATTGTCCAGTGCGCCAAATTTAGTCCAGAACCGACAAACAGTCTTGGCGCCCATAGCGAATGAGCATACATACAAACTGACAAATAAACAAACAAAAAAAAAACTTTTTATTTTATTTATTTCGATTATGGCATTTGGTTGGTAACTAATAAAAACAGACTTTACTTAATATTAAATTGAGGTAAATACAGGACAGTGATAGGGAATTGGACTATGGATCTAAGAAAAACATGTACACAAGATCAATGTGCCCGTTAAATCTGTTGGGCCGATTCTAGATCATCAATTCTGGTTCTTGTTCAACACAGCAAAGAAATAAAATAATTGGCAAATTATAAAGACTTTAATGAATTAAGTTAACAAGTTTAAGTATTTCTTTAATTGATTATTTTCAAGGTGAAGTGCTTGTTTGTTTAAAAATGAAAAAGAAATTATGTTGATGCCTAAATCTACAACAGAACATATATTATAGGCATGAATCATTTTACACTGTAAAATTCCGTTATATTTGGATACAAATAGAAGTAATTATAACAAAACTATAGTTCAGAAGAGTTTTTTTAACTTTATTTATTTGTATGTGTGTGTGTGTGGGGGGGGGGGTCTTGCAAAAACGGATAAAAAGTATGGTGATTTATCTGGAAGCACTTAAAAGGCTGTCAAATAAATGAAATGAAATGGTTAAGATATTTTAAAAACATTTAAAGTGATACACATCGCTAAAAATAAAATAATTTTCAGATTTAATTTTACAGCTAAGCCGAAGTACCTTTTAGAAAAAGTAAAAATGCATTTAAAAGATTAGATTTTTTTAATCAAAATTTTTTAATTTGTCTTGTTACTGTGAAAATGAATAAAACATGAATGTGACACAATTTACGAAAGGTGATTTAAGACATTAAAAACTGACCGGGGATAAAAACTAATCTAAAAAAAAAAGAGTAGTTTTATTATCTTTTTTATTTTTAAGTTCACAAATACTTTAAAATCCAAACACATTATCTTTATTATAAAATAAAATTTATTACTCTATTTATAGTAAAAAAAAATTGTTTTTAATCAAATGTATTATCTTTCAAGTTTTGTGCGTGTGTGTGTGTGTTGAGGGGGGGGGGATGGGATGTAGACTCTCGAAATATATACTTGCGCATTAATATTCAAGAAAAACTATGAAGTTAAGGGTAGGGCCTAGTTCAGATTTGGAAGTGGGCAGCATGCTCAATGAATTCGATGTGATTTATCTTTCCGGTTTTTATACCTTGATATTTTTTAATTGATGACCTATGCTACCAAAAATAATTTTGATGGAGTATTCTTGTCGCCCCTAAAATTCTGGGTGTCCTAGACCGTGGCCTAGTTTTCCGGTGTCGTTTGTTTCGCTCAACGGTCTACCTATTAGGTGTCTCTATAATAAAATGACCAGTATATCGAGCCTTAGTAGCGCCGAATGACTGATGGTCAAGTGCGTCATTAGAAAAAAAAAATATTTTAACTCGACTGTTTATGCTAACCATACCTTCGTTCCTGTTGTGCACGAGTATTTTCCAATACCGTATTGGTCATTAATCTCAGCGATAGCAAAAAATCCAGTACATTTACTTTTTGGCTGTGCGGAATCTGCTTGAAGAATTGTAATGAAAATTAATTTTGAAAATGTTTAACTAATTTGATCAAAAGCAGTTAAGAGCATTCAGAAAGACCGAGGCCTTAGCCATTATTTTCTTTTGGGTGGGGGCAACATACACGCCAATTATCATATTGATTTGTTTGTTTGGAAGAATACGGCCACCGGTAGGGGGGATGCCCACCGTGGAAGTCTTTCTAAGGTGTCCTAACCCTTACTTACGCTAAGTTTTGGAGGAAACCACGGGAAACTCCGAACGGTTAGGTCATGGAAATAACCTGGTTTTGAACAGGCATCTTCCATCTCCCAGTTCAGAGTGCTATGCGCTCGGCCGCTGCGCGGACGATTATCATGTTGGAAAGAATAAAAAAGAAGGAAGACAAACGTCATACAAAAAGGCATAGAGGGTCAAGTTCCACCTTGCCCTATGCTACCAACGTCCGGGCTCGTAGCCAGGAGGTGCGTTAAGGGACGGTACTACTTGAAAAAATCCCCACCCCAAGGATAAATTTTACCCTTCTTCCAATTTTGAAAAATAGACAGAAAAGGTGATTTGAAAAAATTAAAATGTTGAAATAAAAAGCCCTTTTGAAGAAATTAAATGTTTTTTAAAAAGTTTTTAAATCTTGATAATCCCATTGGGGATTTCGCTTAAAAATCCCATTGGGATTTAATCTTAGCCGAGTAGATAAGACACTGAACATGATAGACGGCTGAAAGTCCAAGGTTCGGGCCCATCTCGCGGCTGTCGATCTACAGTCTGGAGTTTTGGTAGGTTTTCTCCAGATGTAACGTGAATACGCATTAGAAGCCCTGAGAAAGTCTTCTTACTAAGACACCCCCCGATACTTGGCAGATCGTCCTAGTGTAGCATTGCCATAATTAAACCAAACAGAAACATTTTGCTTTTTCGTGTATAGAAACAGGAAATGGCTAAAATATGCTTCAGCCCACTCCAAAGCGTTTTTTTTTTTTTTTTTTTTTTTTTTTTAAATGTGCGATATACGTGAAGTAAAAAGGTCCGAAAGATTTTGCTTTTTCGCGTATGCATTGTTATTTTGCAATCTAGCTACTGCGTGACATACGTAACCAGTAACGAATATGCCTGCTTCACTTGACGTCATTAAGCTGTTAATTTGGATTTTTGCGCGCGTGTTATTGTTATTACGCTAATGGTTACATCTAGTTGTTTCCGCTCCCAGCATAAAAATATCGTCAATTTTGGTACCGCATACATTAACGTATTATATAAGGAGATACTAAATATAAAAAAAATAGTATCTCTAAATAAAATATTAAAATTGAATTATTTCGATGTCCACATAAGTATGGCAACAATTGTTTATTTACTTTGTTTTAATTCTTTTCAGAAGAAATATTAATTTTTATTTGAACATCTTACAACTATTATACTTCTTACAACTACTATTTATAAATATGTAGCATGTAATTATAAAAGGATTTTAAAACAAAACTGGTTTAAACAAAAAAAAACGATTTAAACCAAAAAACCTTTTTTTATTTTTATTTTAACGGGTTTTTATCCAACCCTGGGTGGGAATGACGGACGGGATAATAAAGTACCACAAAACCATTTTGGGGACGCATCTTGTCTAAGTGTCTTCCTCGTACAGAGACTAGAGAATTTTTTTTTTAAGTTGACTTCAAGAAGGCATTTTTTACTTATCCTTACAAAGTAGCAAAGCCAAAGTAGCTTTTAACAATATCTCTGCAAAGTCTTTTAACCGAGATATTGTTAAAAATCTCATCCTATCCTAGAGAACTTTGTAGATCGGTTTGCCAACGAACAGGAGCAAATGGCCTAGATTGTTGCTAGAGTAAATCATATTTCTAATATTTAAAATATATATATACATTATATTTCGTCTTTTCGCACTGGCTGAAAGAACGAATTGCGCTTCCTTCCGAGTCCGTGCTTCCGTGAAAACAAATGGTCAAGGCAGGACTTGTTCCGCAGGTCATTTCAAGGGCGAGAGGGAGATGCTTTCAACTTTTTCTGTTTCTCCTTGAGGGGGGGGGGGTGTAGTAAAGGCATTACTACACCTACAACCCCCTCCCCCTCAGGGGCAGGCAGGGGCTATGGACATAGAAATAACACTGGTGGCTATTGAGATGAGAGAAAATTGTATCACTCCGCTTATTTTATCCCTTGCTGACGTCTAAGTATTTGGCGTGAAATATTTGAAGTGATTTCATATTTGGCTATTAATGACAAGTGAATGAATTCGAGTTTTTGTTAATCTGAGATATTCTTTAAATCTGAGTAAAAATTTGAAAGTGAAATATGACTATATATCTGACTGACCGAGGAAAATTTGATTAACACATATTATTTATTAGTGTACATTAATTTGCGTATTTTAAAGAACTACACATGCGCCTTTTATTACCGTGTTTACACGTGTAATAGTTGCACCCCCGTTTTGAAGCAGAAAAAAATAGTTTTAGAGTGATCAATATTATGTAGTAGATCTTTTTTTTGGGGGGTGGCAGCTACCCTACAGCACAGACACCACAAAAAGCACAGGTTCTAATTATCCTGATTTATGAACCTTCATTTAATCGGGAGGCTTCATTTCTGCCAGCAACTATCTATTATATAGAAAAGTTCCTTAACTATAAATTGTGCTGATATTTTTAATTTTTTATGGCAATACAAATGAAACTATCTTTTTCCTACAATTTTAATCCAATTTAATTTCAGAAAGTTCTGTTGTGTAAGTCAGACTAGGATGTCGGTGTCCTGAGCGGAGGAATTCTTAAAGGGCTCTAACGTTTATTCCTAAATATAAAACAATTAATAAACAGTAAAATTGGGGTTGAACATTAGTTATAATGATTTATTCCCTAATTTTATGAAAATCAATCACATTTCCTTCATTTTATGAATATTAGATAATGTTTTGAATGTATAAAAAAAATATCAAATTCCCCCAATTTATGTTCTAGAATTGGGGATACTACGATGATTTATCCTCAATTATATGTTCAAAAATCTGGTTACCTTATCGAACGCAAATTCGCATTCATTTGGGGGAAATCACCCAAAATTTAAACTGTAGATTGACAGATACGCGGTAGACCAGAACCTTGGACCTTCACACTTCAACCATGTTCGGTGTCTTATCCTCTCGGCCATGGTGGGAACCATTTGTGAACCTCTAAAATGCAATGTTTTATGTTCTGCTTTGCAGGTATTTTATTTTTATTTATTTAGTTTTTAACTTTTTTTTATTGGAAGTACTTAAGAACAACTATGTATAAAATGAAATTTATAGTCATATGATTTTAGTTAGAAATATGAATAACTAGACAGAAACTGCCCCCTTTGAGGGTTGAGGGGGGGGGCGGCGTTAGAAACCCCTTCAATACTAAATTATGAAAAGCAAAGTCGGTAAATTAACCAGATAGAATGATTTTTTTCTTTATTTGTCTGTGAAGGGGGCACTTCAATCCTACGGGCTCAAAACATGTAAGTATCGAAACCATAAATTAAAAAGTATTACTTTAACAACATATATGTGCTGCTTGCTGGTTCTATACCGTTCAGTTTAGAAATTACACTTCTGGACCGATGTCGGTTATGCAGTACATCGCCGAAATCGCATGTTAACCCTAAAAGACTTGCCGCAATCGGACCGTTGCACGCCCGAAATCACCTTTCTTTTGCCTACGCCAACGCATTTTGCCGACACAGAACCGACACCGCTCCAATTACTATCTTGCCAATGCCGACATCTAAACGGTACTGCCGATGTCGGCCCATCCCTTACCCGATACGGCTGTGTTTGCTGGGTTGCGTGGCTATTTATTAATCATGCGATCTGTTCTTGTTTTGTTTTTTTTTTCTTTTTGTAATTGAAATGAACTATTGTTATTACAAATGTATTTATTGTATATTATGTGTGTATACTTAGATCTTTTTAAGCATCGGCAATTAATTGTGCAGTCTGTTCTCGTTTTTTTTTTTTTTTTTTTTTTTTGAAGGGGAAATTGAAATTAATAATTGTTACAAATATATTTATTATATATTTATAAATAAATATATATATATATATATATAGGTGTGTGTATTTACACACATATAAAGTAATGTATTTATTATTTATATATATGTGACGTAGCTACACATTGGGTAGCTACGTCACATATATTCACATCCTCACATATATTCACTTCCTCATTGGGCGGGGGGAGGTTAACCCTCCCCCTCCCCCCAATGAGGAATTTTTTGCCATACAAAATGTATTTTCTTCACACTCGCAACAACACACACACATATGTATATATATATATATACACACACACACACACACATATACATGAATCGTTGTAGTCGTAACCCCCCCTCTTTGAAAAATTTCTCCCTACGCCACTGGAATGTATAAATACTTTTTAATTTACTATATACAATAACTTATACTTAATAATGACTAGAGGTCAGAATTATTTTAACTAATATTGCAATGGCCACTAACTTTATTGAAAAGGATGTATATAAATAAAAAGAAATAAGTGAGATTGCAAACAACTTCCTAAAAAAACTTCATACATTTTTTTCATTTTTAAAATAATGGTTACGCTTTCCAACATGCGTCTCTAACCAGTCTCTTAAAAGAAGTTAGTGTATCCTTCCCCTTCTGTGTCAATCGTTGCATTTGAGCAATCTGGAAACAACGACGATGAGGGTTGAGGAGTTCAGAATACTATTACCATAATCTAAGAGAACTTGACACCAGAATTATTTAAACTACCGTTGTAATTTCATATATCGAGTCTTTCATACAGCATCAAAATAGAGAGTCTTTGGTACTGCTGAGACGAACGGCGATCAGGGAAGGAGAATCGCAGCCACAGACGTTTCTGTTCGATAAGAGGTAACAGTAGAAACAAAGGCAATAAATTATATTTTCATCCTGCCGTTAGAGTGTAATCTATAAGAGCTATTCTGTTTGCTCCTGTTAAAGTGCTTTAAATACTACACTCGCTACATTCCTGGCAGACTATTTTTTAGCAAACCAGAGTTATTCCACAAACTACAAAAACTATTTATTGCTCGTGAATTTTTGCGTAAACAAGATGGTTGCCTAACTTTGTTTGCATTAACAAGGTTCAGCAGAATAGGCACCCTAGAAAAAATACTGGTCCTAGGATACGCCCAAATATTTTTATCTTATGATTAGTTGCATTAAACAATTTATTTACAATCAAGCCAGTGCTGGAGAGGGAATGAGAAGGACTATTGCACATGATCCCGTGGACATCGAAAGTCTGTGCTTAGTAAATTGAATAATTTCTAGTTTTATAAAATGATAAATAAATAAAAATAAACCAACTTTAATTCTAGTTTCTTTCTACCTCAAAATAAATCTTATAGATATAGTCTTCCAAATAAAAGTAAAATCACACTGAAGTACTGAGCGAATTATGCCTTCATCTCAGATGTTGGAACTATCTTATTATTATCGTATATGTTCCTCTTATCGGACTAAAACGTCAGTGGTTACGATTCCCCTTCCCCCAAATGCACACGTCCGGTCTCAGCTGTACCAAAGACCCAATTATGTTGATGCTGCAAAGACTTAATATATGCAATTACAAGAGTAGTTTAAATAATTCTGGCGTCGAGTTCGCTAAGATTATGGTAATATTCTGAATTCCTCAACCTTGATAGTTGTTGCTTCCCGATTGCCCAAATGCAACGATTGACACAGAAGGAGAAGAGTACACTAACTTTAAGAGATCCGTTAGAGACGCACATTGAAAAGCATAATCATTATTTTAAAAATGAAAAAAAAAAAAGTATGAACTTTTTTAGGAAGTGGTTTGTAATCTGATTTATTTCTTTTTATTTATTGACATCCTTTTTAATAAAGTTAGTGACCATTGCAATATTAGTTAAAATAATTGTGACCTCAATTCATTATTAAGTATAAGTTATTGTACATAGTAAGTAAAAAATTATTTATATATTCCAGTGGCGTAGGCAGAAATTTTTCTGGGTGGGGGGAGGAGTGGTTACGACTACTGCAATTCATGTATCATAATGTGCTGTATACATATGTTGTGTATGCGTGAAGAAAATGCATTTTATATGGCAAAAAATTCCTCATGGGGGATTATAACCCCTCCCCCCAGTAGCCACGCCACTGATATTTTCATATATATAAGTAATAAATACATTACTTTATAGTAACAATCGTTCAGACACATGTATTTATAAATATATAATAAATCCATCTGTAACTATTATTAATTTCTTTTCGGAACAATCAAGACGACCGCCTCCTGGTTAAGGGTCTCAATTTAAAAAAATCTCAAATCAAATCAAACTATTAATTTTAATTACCAAAAGACAAGAAAAAAAAGAGAGAACAAACTGCACAATTAATTGGCCATGTAACCGATGCTTAAAAACTTCTAAGTGAACATACATAATATACACTCATGTCCATAAATTAAGGATAATTCAGAATCACACAGAAATTGATCTCTAAAATAAAAATTTCACCAATGGAATGATCACACACATCTTGAAGAAGAATATGCAAATTACAGGAAACCACCAGATGGCGTGGATGGTACGTCACAATGACGAGAGTGTAAGAGAGGGGTATATAAGGAATGGTGGCAAAGAAGTAAAATTGTTCACAAGCGCTGTGAAAGCCTTTCAGTGCAAAAACCGCATAGTTATGGCACAAAGGAGGCATTTGGAGGATGTTTTACGTGGCAGAATTATCGGACGACTGGAATGTGGACGTACCCAGCTGGAAGTATCCGAGGAACTTGGAATCGCCCAGAGTGTCATCTCCAGGCTTTGGCAACGATTCCAAGATGATGGTAATGTGAGTAGACGTTACAGCACAGGTCGCCCCCGAGTTACAACGCCGAATGAGGACCGCTATTTGGCAGTTACTGCCAAAAGAAACACACGGAGTACAGCATCAGACCTGTCTCGTCAGCTCTCTTCAGCTACCGATACGACAGTTTCAAGGCAGACCGTGTACAGACGCTTAGGGCACATTGGTCTATATGCTCGTAGGCCTGTCAGATGTGTTCCACTTACCGCAACTCACTGTCGCCTGCGATTAACCTGGAGTAGAGAGCATGCATTGTGGACACCGCAACAGTGGTCTTGTGTGATGTTTTCCAGGTTTAGTTTGGAGTCTGATTCTCGCCGGACATTCATCTGGAGAGCGCCAGGTACCCGTTACCACCAAGAGAACACCATTGAAAGACACCGTTACGGTGGTGCAGGATGGCTCGTTTGGGGAGGAATTATTCTTGGTTCCAGAACTGACCTGCATGTTCAGAGTGTAACGATGACAGGCCACATCTATCGGGATGTCATTCTGGAACAACATGTACGTTTGTTTCGGGGCGCCATATGGGTGCTGAATTTGTGTTTATGGATGACAACGCCCGTCCTCACCGTGCAAACATTGTAGACGAATGCCTTCAATCGGAGGATATCACCCGTATGCATTGGCCAGCATACTCACCGGACTTGAATCCAATAGAGCATGTGTGGGATATGCTTGGCCGACGAATTGCAGCCCGTCAGCCCCCTCCCACCTGTCTACCGGAACTTCGGAGTGCATTGCTTGATGAGTGGTGTAATATTCCCCAAGATCAGATTGATCATTTGATACTCAGCATGCCTAGGCGTTGTCAGGCCTGTATTGCATCGTCCGGGAGACATACTCCGTATTAACCATCCTACTAACCATGTTATACTGTTTTTTGCAAATAGGTTCTTTTTTGAAATTTGGTCAAGGGAGTAAAACTTGCAATTTTTATTAATTATGTCAAACATATAGCATCTTTTTTGCTCTTTACTTTTTGTTTAATAAATAGACTTTACAAATAAGTCAAATTTGTTTTGCTTCTTTCTCTTTCTTTGCCTGAACTTCATTATCCTTAATTTATGGACATGAGTGTATAATAAATACATTTGTGACAATTTTTCATTTCAGTTACCAAACGAGGGGAAAAAAAAAAAAAAAAAAACGAGAACAAACCGCGCAGTTAATAAATAGGCAGTGCGACCCTTGCTTAAAAACATCTAAGTACTTTTCCCCACGAACCCACCTTCTAATGCATTTCTTCCTGCGCGGGCGCGTGTTTTCCCCTATCACACTGGTGGTTAGAAAAGTCGCCGAACCCACCTTCTAATGCATTTCTTCCTGCGCGGGCGCGTGTTTTCCCCTATCACACTGGTGGTTAGAAAAGTCGCCGCACAGAAATTCCCGGTAGCGTCGTAACGACCTCAAAAACCCGGCGGCACGCCGCTGCGTTGGAAAATTTTTGAAAAAGAGCCTGACGAAAATGCGTACACACACGCACACACTCATACATATATATCTTAGCTGAATGCCCCGTTCTTCGCTCGGGAATCAATGGATTCTTTTTTTTTTTCAGGTTTGTTGTAATTATTTTAATGAATAGATATAGTAAAATTGATATCTCATAAATATTATCTGCTTTCAATAATTATGCATAAAGAATTTCGTGGCGATCGTTTGAACGGTGAAGAAACGGCTTGATTCGGCGTAGCGCCATCAGCTGTCGAAGTTTTTGCAAAATGGATATAGCATCAAAATATTTTCATGTTCAAATATGTATGTGTACGAATTTTCATAGTGAACAGTTTAACGGTCAAGATACGCTGCAGCGCCATCTAGTGGTGAATTAAAGTAATAATACGCTACAGAGCCATCAAAGGGCGAGTTAAGCAAAATGGATAACTCGAAAATATTCTCCGTGTTCAAACGTGTATGTATACCAATTTTCAGAGTGGTTAGTTGAACGATCAAGAAGTTGATTGCTGAAGTACTATCTAGTGGTGAGTTAAAATAATAAACTCTTGGTCTGCAGTCAGGGGCAGATTTGGCGAATTGGGGGGGCCCTGGGCAAAAGCATCATTAGGGGACCCTCTTTCGAAAACTCTTTCAAAAGAACAATTTGGGGGCCCAGGCGCTCGCCCCGAACGCCCTTCTGGAAACCAGGCCCTGGCTGCAGTGCCATGAAGTTGTGAGTACAGCCAAATGAATACTAAAAAAATAGTCTCTGCTCAAATGTGTATGTATACCAATTTTTAAGGTGTTCGGTCGAACGTCTTTGAAGTTAGTGCGCTGCATCGGACTCTAGAGGCAAGTCATTGCAAAGTAGATAGCGTAAAGGTATTCTCCGTCCCCAGATGTCTGTGTGTACCAATTTTCATAAATCAGCTGAACGGTATTTTCATAGCAAACGGTTGAACAGTACAGAAGGCGAGTTATAGCTGAACGGATACGGCGAAAATCTTCTTTTCGTTCAAACATCTATGTTTACGAATTTCCATGGCGATTAGTTGAACGGTCCTGAATATATTAGTTTTAAGTGACATCTAATGGCAAGTTATAGAAAAATGGATAACGCCAAAATATTTTCTGTTCGAATATCTATCTATACCAGTTTTCATAGCGATCAGTTGAACAGTCTTTATATGCTGCAGCGCCATCAATAGACGAATTAAAGTAAAAAGTTGATACGTTGCAGCGCCATCTATTGGCGAGTTAAAGTAATGATGTACTACAGCACAATGAAGTAGCTATTTATAGCAAAATGGATAACACGAAAATATTCTCCGTGTTCAAGTATCTATCTATATCAGTTTTCATAGCGATCAATTGTCCGATCATGAATTTGGTGCACTGCATTGCCATATGATGGCGAGTTAAAGTAATAATGTGCTGCAGTGCCATCTAGTAGTGAGTAACAGCTAAATGAATAGTTAGAATGTATTCTCCGTGCTCAAATGTGTAAGCATAAAAATTTTTATGGCGATTGTCAAACGGTATAGAAGTTGATGCGCTGCAGCGCCATCTTGCGGCAAGTTATAGCAAAACGGATAGCGTAAAAATATTCTTCATGCTCATATATCCATGTGTAACAATTGTCATCAAAATCAGTTGACCGGTATTTTCACTACAAGCACTTAAACGAAATAGAATTCGGCGTTCTGCAGCACTATCTAGCGGCAAGTTACAGCAAAGTGGATAGTGTAAAAATATTCTACGTCTTCAAATATTCGTGTGAACGAATTTTCGTCAAAATCGGTTGAATAGTATTTTCATAGCAAGCGGTCGAACGGAATAGAAATCGAAGTTCTGCAGCACCATCTAGCGTTCAAGTTACAGCAAAATGGATAAAGTAAAAATATTCTACGTCTTCAAATATCCGTGTGTACCAATTTTCATCAAAATTAGTTGAACGGTACTTGCGGTCGAACGGAATAGAATTCGATGTACTGCAGCGCCATCTAGCAGCAAGTCATGGCAAAACAGATAGTGTAAAAATATTTTCCGTGTTTAAATATCCATACGTATCAATTTTTGTCAAAATCGGTTGAACGTTATTTTCATAGCAAGAGGGTTGAATGGAATATAATTCGACGTTCTGCAGCGTCATCTAGCGGCAAGTTATAGCAAAATGGATAACGTAAAAATATTCTACGTCTTCAAATATCCGTGTGTACCAATTTTCATCAAAATTAGTCGAACGGTACTTCCACAGCGAGTGGTCAAACGGAATAGAATTTGATGTACTGCAGCGCCGTCTAGCGGAAAGTCATGGCAAAATGGATAGTGTAGAAATATTCTCCGTGTTCAAATACCCATAAGTACCAATTTTCAGAAAAATTGGGTGAACGGTATTTTCATAGCACGCGGTCGAACGGAATAGAAATAGACGTTCTGCAGCGCCATCTAGCGTCAAGTTACAGCAAATTGGATAAAGTAAAAATATTCTACGTCTTCAAATATCAGTGTGTACCAATTTTCGTCAAAATCAGTTGAACGGTACTTGCATAGCAAGCGGTCAAACGGAATAGAATTCGACGTTCTGCAGCGCCACCTAGCGGTGAGCTAAAGGAAAATGGATGGCATAAAAACCTTCTCCGTGTTCCAATATCCATAAATGGTAATTTTCATCGAAATTGATTGAACGGCATTTTCATAGCAAGCGGTCCAACGGAATAGAATTCGACGCACTGCAATGCTACCTAGTGGCAATTCATGGCTAAACGGATAGTGTAAAAATATTCTCCATGTTCAAATATCCATACGTACCAATTTTCGTCAAGATAGGTCTAACGGTATTTTCATAGCAAGCGGTTGAATAGAATTCGACGTTCTGCAGCGCCACCCAGAAGTGAACTAAAGGAAAATGGATAGTATAAAAACCTTCTCCGTGACAAAGGACTTAGGTGTACCAAATTTCATGGTGATCGGTCAAACGGTTTTGGAGTTTTTCAACGTCATACACACCCACAAACATTCATTTTTATATACCCATATTAAAACCTAGTGAAGTAAAACCGAGTAGTTTACACTTGAAAAAAACACTCAAAATACTGGTGTTAAACAATAAAGTAATTAAAAAACTTTGTAAAAAACACACATAAGATGTTAGCGACGAAGGGCTTGGACTGATGAAGGCCAAAACAATTTTTGGCTGAAATGTGCGTATCCTCTTACCTATAACATCTTATGTGTGTTTTTTACAAAGTTTTTTAATAAATTTATAGTTTACACTTGCCCAGCTTGCATTAAACTTGACATAGCAAGCTTAATTTCAAGCTTAAAAAATTTCCTAAATACACGGGGCGAACTCGCCCCACATATTTTATTTTTCCACGCATTTTCCCCTCTACGCTGAAATTTAAAGTTATTTTAATCTGTCACCCTCAAGCGTCCACGGCTGGGATCGAACTCGGTACCTAAGGGTTGGGAAGCCAGCGTCCTAACCACTCGGCCAACCTGGGTTGCCCTGGTTTGACTAAAGTTTGACGTGACTGTTATAGCTATCACGCCGTTTACCGGCGAGATCGATCAGTGGCCGATGTGTTGATCTCAACACATCGACACATTCTTTTATTTTTCCATGGGATGAATCAAAATTAAAATAATGTTATGTGTGATTTAGAGACTCTGCTAATAGGGAAATAAGCATAATATAAACTTAAAAGCAGCACACGTTTTAAAACTTTCAATATCGCGACACTCATGTTGGGCAATACTGGCCAAAATCGAGACAAACGACTGATTTTGAAATCAATTTCATAGTATAATTGTATTTTATTTTGAAGAATTTCAATATTGGAAATATAGAATCTTTTTTTTTTTTTTAATTCTATGGTCAAGTACATTTATGACTGATGATAAATTATTTGTTATGTGGATGTGGCTTTCCAAATCAAGCAGTAATCCAGTTGTATTCAAGCTTGACAGTTCAAATGACTCCTCCAAGCTTGCTGCAAGCTTAAAATGAATTGAACTGTCAAGCTTGTATTAATACGTCAAATTCAAAGAAATGTCAAGCTTGATTTAAGCTGATGTGCTGTCTGGGACATAGATATAATATATATATATATGTATAAATTGACGGTAAAATGAGATTTTTTAAGACTACCAAAACTAGTCTTGAGTATGATGATGATGTTGTGTTGTGTTGTGGGATTACGTTTAACCCTCCGAGCGGCCTGGAGTTTGCCTAGTGATACCTTCAAAAAAGTTCCTGTGTATGGGATCTGTATCTCTCGAAAATGCACAAGAAAAACCTGCTTCCCCCCATTTCCGCATGGAAGGCGTGGGGAACAAGGTAATTAACAAACTGCCGACGTGACAGCCTACCTACCGCCTGATAAATTACTTTGTATTGTAAGAGCACATGTCCGGTGAATCTGACCAACTGGTCTCCCTCACCTCTTTCCCCCCTAAATACTCGGGAATTTTTGTCTCCTCTCATAATGAGCAGGTAGTGAGAGTGGCGCTTGTGCTCTAAAAATAGTAAAATTAGTGATTATCTTTTTACTATACTTCTTTATCTGAAAAATTTCTTTATAAAGCTTTGATAATGAACGAAAAATAATATATCTAATGGGCCCCTTTCAAGATGAGGCCCTGGACACAGCCCCGATTTGCTCATGCGATAAGACCCCGTGTACATATTTTCAATAAAGTGTCCAATGTCAGATATATCTCATTTACCTGAACCTTATATAAGACGCTGTCCTTCATAAAATGTGCAAAGTGTTCCATATAATTATTATTATTTCTTATATTTTTTTCGAACTGTGCATTTTTTCATAAGTTTATATAGTTAGTTAGGAAAGAGAAATAGGAAATTTGGCTTTCACTCGATCATTTTTGAAGTTGTAATGCAAAAAAAAAAT